>CM021732.1:77990142-78094646 GCA_011075105.1 Heteronetta atricapilla | reverse complement strand
GGAAGGGAAGGGAAGGGAAGGGAAGGGAAGGGAAGGGAAGGGAAGGGAAGGGAAGGGAAGGGAAGGGAAGGGAGGCGAAGCCCACGTGGAATGAGATTCTGCGGTGCTCATGGAAATGCTGTCATTTCTTCCAGTGGTTCTTAAAAATGTTAGAACTGTGTGCTGCTTCACCTGTCTAGGAGGTCTTCACTCTGCATCTTGTTCGCTAATCCATTTTGTTCATTAACTGCTAGTTCTCAGGAAGGTCAGTTACAGCAACTTGAAATAATTAATCTACTTCATTTGTAAATTTATTAACCACAACTGTTTGGATAAGTGAACTTCAGCTGCAGGTTATAATAGTCTCACTGATGTGCCGATTGACATCCATTACACTTTTGACCTCATTTTCTTGACAAATTGACAAATTTTCTTGTCCAAACACTACATGATCACTACTTACAAGCCTGTCTGTCCCAGTGTAGTGCTCCGTGAAGTCTTTAATTAGGACCTACGTGCATATGGAGTATTCTTTTAAACATTGTTTGTGCCTAATGACATATGAACCAGTTAACGTTCGGTGTTTGATTGTATGTTAAGGCATACACTGTATGATTACTTCCAGCAGCAATGGCAGAGGTCTTGCTGTGGAGGTGAAGAAATTGTAGGTAATTACGCAGTGTCATGTACTTCCAGAAGGTCACACATTTGCTGGAGAACATCTTGCCTGAGATATCCCTTCATTGTTAGCTATCCCATTGATAAGAAATGCGCAGTGAAACATAAACTCTGAAGTTACACATTCTTATAGGTTAGTGCTAAATCACTGGTGTACCTGTCTTTAAATAATTACTAATGAATCTTAACAACAGCCCTACATCTGAAGTATGTATTATCCTTTTCAAAAATATTTTATTATTTATTCAATTATTTATTTTTATATATATAGTCTGGGAGGATGGGAAAGCATAAACAAGTATTTAGGACTCAGACACTGTTGGACTCCCTGGACAGAAGGATTTATAACCAAACACCATACCCATAGGTTAAGCTGAAAATAAGCTTTACTGAGATAAAAATAGTACCTGATGGTGGCATAAACATGGTCAAAATGAATAATCACTTCACTAGTAGAAAAAAATGTAGAAGGTTAAATAAAATAAAGAAATACTTTGTTTAGTTTATGAAGGAAAGTAAGTCTTCTGTGTACATAAAATTATTCTAACCTCTAGGTTTAAAAATTAACCCCTGTATATGTTTATAAACTGCATGGCTCTTTGAAAAGAAGGTTTTCAAAGGTATTTGTAAACCAGTTTGGCTTAGCCTAGCAATATTTTATTTTAATACGTAGCTGTGTTTAAGAGAGACCCTGGTCCTAAACTGCAATATTACATTTTAGGTCAAATTGCCTTCAGTTATACTGACACCTAGTATTGACTAGTGGAATCTGGTACCACACTGAATTAAAGAAGGAAATTTTTGTTCATAAAACTCTGGAACTGAAAAATAGAAGAGTACAAAATCATTCAACTAAGCTGCATATAAAGTATACAAAATAAAACAGATGAATTGAGTAGGGAAAAAAAAGAAAATTCACAAAATGCCAATCACCCTACCCCAGTCTTGGAGCTTGTATCAACCCTATTGATACAACAGCATACCTTATTTTTTTCAGGTTGTTACAGTGATTTGAGGTCGTGTGTACTTGTGGGGATGCTCAATCTACACACCACTGGCATTGCACCCTTCACAGATAAGGCTGAAGCTTTCATCTTGTTACTGAGAGTCTGTAATAGGAAAAAATATTACGTCATGTAGCAATAGTACTGTACTGTGTGTGCACAATAAGCCTCTGATTGTCTTTCAGAAAACTCTATACTGAGGCTTCAACAATAGCTTGTTTTTATTCTTCATTATTTTCATCCCTTTATTTATTTTAAAAGACACAGTGGGAATTGGCTACACTGGGGCTTGAGGTTGCTAAAACATGTCACATATAAATTACAGTAATTTGTTTTTAAAAAGTTTCCCCAACCCCCCTCAAAATGTTCAGACATACATTTCTGACATACAGGATGAGTAAAAATGATTTAGAAATCCATGTGTGAAAGGTAGAAAGAGAAAAAAATCACATGTTCTTATATGATTCTTGTGTTTCAATCAGACCAATTCCTGTTCTTATATTTGTCTGAAATGGTATAATGAAGGCACACAGCACAGCAGAAGGATACATCACAGAATCACAGAATAGTCTAGGTTGGAAGAGACCTCCAAGATCACCTAGTCCAATCTCTGACCTAACACTAACAAGTCCTCCACTAAACCATATCCCTAAGCTCTACATCTAAACATCTTTTAAAGACCTCCAGGGAATGGTGACTCAACCACTTCCCTGGGCAGCCCATTCCAATGTCTAACAACCCTTTCGGTAAAGAAGTTTTTCCTAATACCAACCTAAACCTCCCCTGGTGCAATTTTAGCCCATTCCCCCTTGTCCTGTCACCAGGCACGTGGGAGAACAGACCAACCACCACCTTGCTACAGCCTCCTTTAAGGTACCTGTAAGAGTGCGATAAGGTTGCCCCTGAGCCTCCTCTTCTCCAGACTGAACAGTCCCAGCTCCCCCAGCTGCTCCTCATAGGACTTGTTCTCCAGACCCCTCACCAGCTTCATTGCCCTTCTCTGGACTCACTCGAGCACCTCCATGTCTTTCTTGTAGTGAGGGGCCCAAAACATTCTCGCACATTTTGTTGCATGTGGTAGGTTTACATGATATTTACCTCAACCTAAATTATATAATGTTCTTAAATATAGGACCACAGTTTACAGCCACCCCAAGTAAATTTTTAACTTACAGATCCTTAATTTCTAAGTAATGAGAATGCCTGAGTGTTAATTCTAGCTGGGAAATAAAACAGGAAACGAAATGTAAACCAAAGTAATAACAAGATATTTTTTCACCTGAGAAAAATGGTAAATTCCTTAGAACAATTCTTGTCATTCCTTTTGCTTCTGGTTATCTCTAGCTTTAAACATGACCAGAAAGCTAAATTTTGACTTGTCAGTGCACTGTGTGAGCCAGGTAGACCATGAAACAGTAGTTTTGTAACCAGACAAAGACATCAAGTATCAGCGATGACAGTTCCCAGAAAGCTGATGCAATGGCTGTCTTAAGTTAGGCCAAGAAACTTTAGTATGAGTGGGAGAGGATTATCAGAGAGCCGGTACTACCAGGGATGTGAGGAAAATTGGCAACTGAGCAAGAACTTTCAGTAGCTATGAATGTAAAGAACAGTTTATTATGGCGGAATTATAATTGCAATGATTTTTCAAATGTGAATAGCAAAACAACCACCTGTTACATCGTATTGATTTAAATCACAAAAGCTATTGAATTTTCCATAAGCAGCTGGATGTTCCGCTGTCATGTATTTTCTAAAACAGAAAGTAAAACAAAACTGTAAGAGACTCATAGAGAACGAAACTGTGAGAGAAACAGTGGGGAAAGAAAGGCCTGGCGTTCCCATTATCTCTTGGGTAGATTTGTCTTTGCTGGATAATTGCACTTTGGATTGATTTGCTGCCTCTGGCAGTTTGTTTGGAAGATAACTTTTATTTGTCCCTTCTCCTGATCCTCTTCCACCCTATTATTTAAAACCTAATTATCTTATGAAATACTAATTGCCAAGCTGTTGAACTTAATTTTCCAAACTGCAGTCTCCAGTATTTCTACTTGCCATTTTTGACCAAGGAATGCTTGCAGGGAGAAGGTTTACTTTTATGAAAAGTTCTCCAGCTCACCACAGGCAGCGACACAGTCACACAATAAGATCCCACCTTTTTACCTGAAATACATAAACACATTTTGCATTTTTGCATCTTTTTTTTTTTTTTTCTTTTTTCTTTTCTTTTTATTTTCTTTATATTTTTTGCCAGGTTTTGAAAGAACAGGGAACCTGCTGTCATATGACAGACTGGGAAGCAGAGACAGCTCCAAAATCAGTGTGTGAAGTTTCTAGCCCCTGTTTGAAGGCAGCAGATGGAGCTGCCTGCCCTGATGATAAACATCAATTGCCTGGAACCAAGTAAGTACAACAGCTCCTGAGCCTCTTTAATTTTGAGGATCTGTGGGACTATGTGATGCACAACCCATGAAGCACAAAACAGAACTGTGAAATTTTAAAATCCTTGAGAAGTCAAAGATAGTTTGCTTGTAGATAGTTTCCCCCATAGATGTTGTTGTAGCCTTTTTTTTTTTTTTTTTTTTTTTTTTTTTCCTTCTTCACTTCTCCTTCAGTGGAACAAACTGTACCCTTCTGAAGGTCTGAAGGCAGAAAGGCCCTGTATCATTTTTGCCTTTTAAATAGCAGTGATACAGCCCACATCCTGCGTACTTCCAATATAAGGTTAGCAAAGTCTTAAAAGCACTGATGTATTTCTAGCTTACATTTGGCTTGATGTTAATATTTTGGTGATTCTCTAGAGTAAAAAACAAGAAACCACAATAGAAATCTGGAGTGTGGCATGGTTCCCAGGTCTATTGACATTATGGGTAGACCTAGACACAAAGATCAGACCAACACAAACATGCTTTTCTGGCTGTGTCTGCGTAAATCTGGGCAGCTAAAGATTATTAAGGGATTCATATGGAATATCCTGACACTGCTCTGGATGCAATATAGATACAGTACTAAATAGGTGCAATATTGCTGTCTATATGTTATGCCTGTTTGCTTTTGAACAGCTCCACATTAAGTCCCTTTGCAGTTAAAAGGAAAATAACTTTTATAGCAGGAAAAAAAAAAAATGACAGCCATCAGGCTACATAGGATTACTGAAACTCTAACAATGAGAAATCAAGGCCAAACAAGTTGATAGGGTGAGTGTTCTTGACAAAGGTCTGATGCTGTGTTCCTTTGATTATGGGCTAAGTATGAAACACTGTCTCTTCTGAAAGCCTTATCCAGCAGCAGTTATTCACATGAATCATTGCAGGGTGTGTTCTTGGAGACTAGAAGGATAGAAAGACAGAGTGCAAGATGAATAATTCAAAAAGGAGACTGTTTCCTCATTGGGGTAAAGCAATTTTAAGGAGAGCTTTGCCAGTTTACAGACGCTTAAATTTCACCCAGATTATTATGTTAATTTTTGTTATATTATATTACCATGGGCAGTATTTCACAGTCTTTGGGGTTATTCTTGTTTATCTTTGGTTTCAACCTATGTAGCTCTGTAAACTTAATTTGTGTTGTTTTACACTGTTTAAATTAAGTTAGCATCCTGCATTTGCTGTCTCTGGCCTGCTCAGTTATCGTATTTCCTACTTTATGAATCTCTGACTAATGTATTTACAGCAACAGTACCTACATGCCTGGTGGTAGATTCCAGCATTGCATTAATCTGAGGGAGTGGGGAAGGTAACAGCCATGCAAAGTGCAGGAGTGAAAAACACATTAAAAAAAAAAATAAATCTTATGGCTTTTGGGGGGTGCTTCAGCATAACAGAGCAAAAGCTTTCACATTAAAAAGCTGATAACCCAGTGTTCCTTGTGTCTCTGCTCTACCCTATTCTATACCACACCTACAGAATGTAAGATGGTCTTCCAAGCAGCCCTGCTTTCAAGCTTGACTAGAAATTGGAGATCTGAACTGCTCTGTGGATAGTGAGAAATGTCACAAGTGAAGTTACTCCTATTCTAGTGGGACATGGAAGTTTGTCACTACTAAAACATTTCTCAGGAAACCTCAGTGTTAACTAATTTACCAAGGAGATTTTTGTGTTTGTCTTGAAAGTCATTTCTGTTGACTCTGGCTCAAGCCATGCTGCCAGGACTCCCAGTTTCCCAAGGGCTCCCCGTGGCTGCCCTGGGGAGCAAAGTTGGGTTATGCTGTTTGTGCATCCAAGTTCCTTATTTATTTATAGCAAGCCAATTGAGCAGCCAGATCTCAATGCTGCTTGGGGAACCATGTTGGATTGCTTAGAGAAAACTGACATGAAATGTCATCTCTTGGACTTTGTGCTTAACTCTAGAGAAATGTGAGTAACAAACCAAAAACTAAGATTTTTTTTTTTTTAAAAAAAACTCTTATGTTGAACAAATATAATTTGCTAAATTATTGTAATTATTTTCAATTACTTGGAGGATTTGCTTTTTTATTGTTGTTATTGTTTCATATACTCTGAAACAATCAGTACTGACTAGTAGGCAATCAGAAGGAGGTAAGGCAGATGAAAATCCTTAAATCCTTAAAATCACTTCCCCTCTCCCAGTTTTTGTCATTGTGTTCAAAGCTTCAGTATTTTCCAAGTAGACTTTATGAGACATGAAGCAGCAGTAGATGTCGTCTGCTCTTTGGAGCTCTGCTGCACTAGCAGGGTTTCTAGCTTTTTTTTTTTTTTAAAAAAAAAAAAAATCAATTAGGTTTGTTTGGAAGATACCACAATCTGTCTTTGAGCAATTTAATCCTCAGCTAAATCCTGGTGACCCACCACTGACTTTGCAAGCACTTCAGTTACACTTTACTCCTTCCCTGATTCACTCTGAGCCAGTAGCATGGGCTTTCAGCAGATACCTTGAATTTTCAGTAGCATGCCAGGTACCATTCTCCAAAGGGAAAAAAAAAAAAAAAAAAAAAAATCTTCTGATACAGTTTTGACTGTGGGAGGTTTCTTTGAGTACTTGCATATTTGTGAGCTCCTGGAAAAAAAAAGAAAGAAGTAAACCTGAAGCTATAGACAGGGTATTTTTCTGGGTTAATAATCTTTTATTTCATTATGCTGTGCCTTGTTGAATAAATCTCCCTTCTTAATAGCTTTGATCTCAGTTCTTCTCTTATGATGTCCCATCTGCCTCAGCACAGTACTTTTACTCCTGGACTCTGCTTCCCATAGTCTCCAGCATTTGCCCACAACAGCAGTTTAAGCAGTTTTATGAACATTGTCGCTATGTTACACTTGATAAGTGTAGGACAAGTCCTTCCAAAGTGCAAAATTCTCTCTATTTTCCTCCTAGACTTTTTGCTAAGTAGCTCTTTAATGAAATTAGTTTTATTTCAATGAAGTCACAATAAAATTAATTTTAAAAGGACCAAAATACATTGAAGCTTAATTTAATTGCATGGTATTTTTCAGTGTCAGAGACAGGCCTTCAGTTTGGGATCAATGTATTGATTTATATCTACTGAAGATCTGGCTTGGAAACATTAATATGCAAGTGTGCTTGTCAAGAAGTAGTGATCTCGTAAGAAAATATTCCCTGCTGTTTATCAAGGCTGTAGCTGTGGTGGATTCTTAATGTTACACTTAGGAACCTTGTATTTAACATTTGCTTTAATACTTAAGAACCTTCTGTGCAGTAAGCCAGCTTGACAGGGGGAAAAAAGATCTGTTTAACATATTGGTGATATAATCCTTGTAAAGCTAACTTCTGTTAGGCAGACTGCTATGCACACACCAGACAAGAAAGGAGGCAAAGAGAAAAGTTGGAAAATGTTGCCAAAATGACAGTAAATGTTAATGATCCGATCACAGAAATTGTCCTTCAAACTGGAGTGCGTAGTAAATAGTAATGAATAAATGTACTTGTCAGGAAGATTTGATTTGTCTAGCAAATCCTTACTGACATATACACTCATTTACTACTATATAGCCTTTTGAAAATGCCATTCCAGCAGAGCATAAAAAAGGTTATTTAGATTAAGTATAGTAACAAGATGAGCAGCATACTGAGTTCAATGGGCTACAGGCACACTCATTTAATATCCAGTGTTCCATTATTCTGAATGAAACCACCCCTAAAAACAAAACAAAACAAAACAAAACAAAACAACAAATAAAAAATAGGGAAGAAACCGCATATAAAAACAAATGTAATGGTTTAAAAAAAAGAAAAAAAAAAAAGCTTCAGTGTAATGCTGTGTACCACCAGTATTACATTCACTCTATGAGTGATAATACTGGAAAGGCATAAGGGTATTGGAGTATTAGATGTTGCAGAAAAGGGGCACCTCTCACCCCTGTATCCTGGTACCAAGACTGTGAGAACTACAAGTTTGCCTTCAGTTTCATGACTTCATGTTTGGAGTCAGAAACTCACATCAATAAAAATAAGAATAAAAAAAGATATGTCAAAGATAACTTCACAAGGCACTCCTAGGTTTGCCTTTCGCATTCAGGGGAATTACACGAGAGGGCCACACTGTGCTGAGCTGCACTTCATCTTTCTTGAAGGGAGTAGGAAAGTGCCATTGCTGAGAGTCGACTAATTTCTGAGGCTGGATCCTTTGCTAACAAAAAAAACAGGCTCACTTTGGGGTTCATTAAAGCAATGGTAATATCTCATTGCATACTACTGACTTCAGGTTTAATGCTTATATACCAGCATGTATTTTTTCCAAGTCTTCTCTTAATTTTCTTGCCATCTCGACCCAGCTTACATCTTTCTATATACGGTTTCTGCTTTTATAGGCTAACAGCTTCACATTCTTTTCCTTCAACCCAGCCTCTTGTCAGGGGCAGTTCAAGCATATGACGTCAGTCATTATTATGATTGATTCCCTGCACATGGACACTGTGGATCTGCCACGGGAAGAAACAAGGAGCATAAAACTGAATCCAAATATAGAGCCTAGGAATGTGTGTTCAAGAAGACACCCACTCTCTCTCTTTCACACACACACTTATAAAAATGATAGCAAGTATCAGCTCTTCCACATCTGTGAGCAGTAGCACTGCACATTGTGAAAAAAAATACGTGTAGAATTCTCAGAAGGTACCACAGAAATAATGTATGGCTATGTCAGGATTTTTCACTATTATTCTTTATATCAAGGTGTACTATATAGTAGAAATACGATTTATTGTGTTCCTTTCCTGGAAGTGTGTTTTACAGTCTTCATTTATTCCAGTGTATGTGAAACAGGAAGAAAAAAAAAAAAAAGTGTTGCACTGCAATGTACTAACTGATATGGAATATATGATCATTTTACTACAGTCTGTAGGTCAGATCCCCAAACAAGATGTCTTCTCCTTTCCTCAAGGCTGGGAGAAAAATGTATGAAACTATGTAGTTTGTTATGTCCTTACTGTGTTGTCTGCCCCACTTTGCCCTCCTTACTGGGGGCCAGCCTTTTTGCCTAAGCAAACTAAGCATCAGTTTATGCTCAGAGACTTCCCAGAACAGCTAGGTGATTGCAGCTGCATATTTTGCTTGTGTCTAGGAGAAAAGCGTAACTGTTTGAGCAGAGTATCCTGTCCAAGTGGCTTGTCATTCCCTCTTGCTTGAAGAACGGAAAATGGAGAACTTTCTGCTTCCACATTCACAAAAGGCAAGTACCAGAACTATTTCTGGGGGTTAAGAAGGATTCCTAGAAGGTTGCATGGGCTCATTAGCTTCACTCTTCTTTTTCTTCCTGCCCTTTCCCCTGAGGTTTTTCCCATGTTTTTCATCCAGGCCTGCCTTTTTCTCTTTTCTGTATAAGAAGTAGTGCTGGCATGCTTGTGGCAGAGCAGCATAGTCAGATCAGTTGAAAGGGCAAGAAATGTGGTGCAGAGAAGGAACAGAGAGGCATTTCATTTTTTCTTCCAGCCTCCTTTCCCCACACCCTGCTCTTTCATTTCAAGGATGAGGACCAAATAAATTGTCTTATGTTCCTATGAAGCCTTGAGCTGGTACCATGCTGTGGCAGTAGGACAACATACATGTAACCTTAATCTGTTTTGAAGAGTTTAGTGTGCCTGTAGTTTACCTCCTCACAAATTGCCTGCCCTACTTACTGAAAAGTACAGGTTGGTTTTCTGTAGGACTTATTTTTTAAAAAAACTAGGGTTATTTATTTAACCAAAAACTGAAACTGAATGAAATTATGAAACCCCAAACCTGTTCTCATTGGTAAACAACCTTAGTTTTTTGTTTTGTTTTGTTTGTTTTGTTGTTTGTTTGTTTTTTTGTTTTTGAGGACCTAACAAAAATATTAATCAAAACATTCTTTTTATTTAAAAACTCATTTCTATTAAAAAGATTTTTTTAAAAAAAGTTCAAACAGAAGTGCTTTGACCAGCTGTAATGCCAAACTGTTACTCAAGGAAAGCTCTATTATCTTGTGCATCTTCAAAAGCTGACTTAGGTAGTCTCAGATAAAACTTCTCCTGAGTACCTGGGTATGTCTGCAAAAGCTGATATATGTCCCCAGGCATACCAAAAGATATGCAGCAGTGTCTCTGTGTGCCTTTCCTTTCTTCTCTCCCTTTCTATCCATAGCAGTGTGTTTTACATGGGTACTCTACTGTAGAGCTGAATTACGTGCTTTTGTGCTGCAAAGCATTCTAGGTTCACAGTCTGAGCATAGCTCGGGGAATGGAGGTCAGATGAGTATTCCCAGTATGAAACTTCCTAAAGGTCCTAATACAATTTATTTTGAACTAATAAAGTTACTCAGGATTCTCCCTTTCCATTTTCTAACATGTCAGGTGACACTTCTCTCATGTTACACTTCCATCCTGAGCAAGAGAGAAGCAGTTAATAGTGGGATCTAAATTTCACTGAAATAAATAAAAGCTTCTGCACTATTCAGAGACAGTGGGATCAGGTCAGTAACTGAAGGACTGAATATGGGGTCCCTCCTTACCACCTTTATGCAGGATGATGAATCATCATTTCAGAGCCTTCTCCTCTCCAAAGCAAAATAGCTGCTATTGGAAAACTGCTTAAAGCAGTAAAGAATCCCTTCCTCATAGGTCCCAAAGCAATAAATAACTCACTTCTAGTTGAAATTATAGAAAAGGTTTTGCTCTTCAACTATTCAGTGTAACAATACAAAACATAAAATCTTATTAAATTATTAAGTAGAAACAGATCCTTTTAAAATCCCTGTTTAGTACTCTCAGTATGATGCAAAAGCCTTATTTCCCTTTAATTGGCTTATCTATAAAAATGATAATTTTCAGACATTTGGCAGTAAAATCCCTCAGGACTTCAGGAAGCATAATTCCCTTTTTAAAATTCTCTACATTTATTAATGAACTTGAAAAATAACACTTAAAATTGTTCAGTAGGTTTTCCCTCCTGTGCATTGTAACCTCCACAGAGTTTCATAGTGAACTTCATGCAGTTCTTCGTAATTTTTACCTTCAGGCTATATTTCCAGGTGCTAACCTGGATAATCACTATTAAATCCTACCCAATAAATGTTTGTGAGAAGATGGAAAGTTGCAGATCACAAGTAATATACCAAGGCTAATACATTGGAGAGGATTGGTATGCTGAGGGAAAAAGACATGCTCAGCCTGTCTTTCTTCACCCTTTCAATTCTGCACTTCCTTATTTTCAGACTGAAAGAGAACAGCTTTATTAATTTCACTCTTGCCATCCCAGTTTACATTAAAGGAAACGTGAAGATACAAAAGCAGATACTCAATCAACTCTTATCTACTAAGCCTGTCTCTTACATTCTGTAATTTCTACAGGATCCAGCAAAAAGTCTCTAGATCTGTCATTGGACTCTTCAGTATTAACACAACAAAAATAATAGATGTTGACAGAAACACAGGAGGCATACATTAGCCATATATCCTGAAAAAAAAAAAAAAAAAAAAAAAAAAACCAGCAAGAACTGGGTGATTCTCTTTGTAAACTGACAGATCACTGAATTTTGGTCTAGTACAAGAAATGAGATAGTATTTTTTGCACACAGAGACTCACCTTAAAAAACAATTTAGGGTGCTGATTTTTAAAACTATTTTCTTAAGTAGAATTTCCTTAAGTTTGACCACTACAGGAGGTTGCCCTAAATGCTTAGCATAAGTGGCACTCTACCATCTCAGTCTTTGCTTCCTCATTCGAAACTGTAACAGGGACATCAACTGAAGGCTTCATGGAGGTCCTAAAGCTGGAGTAAACTTACGTCTTATTTGTCCTCTACATACCTAGGGCATTTTTGATTTGGTAACCTGGAAACAAAAGCTTCCATATAGTTATTAATAATTCCTCATTAAACTTTGGCAAACAGTGCAAGTACAGATGTATGGTGACACAGAAGCAAGGACCCTGAATCTTAAGCAAATGTGACTGGAAAATGTTGCCCAAGATCTGTCACATAAATTCTTAGCTTCTCAAATATCCTCCCACTTTCCAGGCGAGAGAGATGGATCACTAACTGTGTACTTGCTTCATAAGAAAGTTTTCATTAGAGGGAGCTTGGATTTTTAACACTGACTGGGATGTATGGCATCCAAGGAGGTTTTGGCTGCTGTCTGAGGGAGGATTTGGACCTGTGAAGATTGTGGTGGAGATGTTGAAATGCTAGCAAGTGGCAAGAGGATGTGGTAGGCTGGGGCAGGAGCACATTTTGGGCTCTGACTTCTCTGGGAGGAGTACACCAGCACAAAAGGAAGAACATATGCAGAATTCCTGCAGTTAAGATGATTTGTTGGGACGTACTTTTGCAATGGTGGTTTTAATCAATGCAGTAGTCACTCTTAGTAGTTAAGAATCACTCCCACATGCCATGCTTGGATGAAATGGTGTTTACAGTTTTTGACCAGGTTGGCAGTCCTTCTTCCCTACCAGGCCTCATGAAAAGACACACTATCCCACACTGCAGACCTTGTTTAGTAAAATAAAATGAAAAATCCATATATTTTAACATCTTTTTTTTTTTCTTTTCTTTTTCTTCCCATTCCCTGAATTATTGGAGTTTTTTAAGTTTCTTCTTTTTTATTCCTCATGGCATATAATCTTTAGGCATATTATGAAAGACTGGTGTGAACCTGACCAAGCAGGATAAAGCTGTAGGAGACTGAAATCTAGACTCAAAATATTGTATTATTTGATGTATATGGGCAGGTGCTCATAGATGGCAAAGAACGTTATTGAAAGAAGAGAAAATACGTTTTTTAGACTGGGAAATTTAAACAAGACACAAAACTGTTATGTTTTATTAATCAAAACATCTGACTTTCTAGGTTTGAATACTTTGCCTATTGAATCATATTGATAAGTAAATGAGGGCTAATTATTGTCTTTGTGTTACCACCCTTCTATGATCATATGTTCTGTGAATTCCATTAAGTAACACTTCACACAGGGCAAAAACAATATCCCTCAGATTGTCTCCAGCAAGGATCCAGCATGGAATTTAACAGTACCACTCTTAGAAGTGGTACTGTTAGCAAATCATCTGTGCCAACTGATTTATCTAGGTAAGTTTATCATGGCATTTTTTCTTTTTCCTCACTGACTGAATGATCATGCTACCGTAGTGCAAGCATAAATGCTGTAATTCACTTTTGCCAATACACTGCCAATTTTCATCAAGCTTGAATATAAAATAAGGTGCAAACAAAGCAAAACTGATTTTATTTAAAATGTGGGCAAATATTTGCAGAAACTATTTTGCATTATTTTCTTACTCTGTTCAGCATTCTCAGCTCCCAGTGGTATGATGAGAGTTTGAAATGCAGAATGTCTCCCAGAGGTGCTCAGCAATTTGCAAGAACAGCCCCACAGCTAATATCTCTTTGGTTCAATGGCTTCAAATAAATTAAAATATTTCTGGTTTCTACTGGCACTGATAGAGATTAATCCATGAATAGGCAGCAGCTATTTAAGCAACTAATTAGGAGGGCCTGTCTTGATGATTTTTTTTTCTTTTCAGGTGGACAGGTTCATCAATGCATTATTTTAATGCTTGGTATAACTACCTATTAATGGTTCAAAAGAAAAAGAGAGAGAGAGAGAGATATTCAATCTGTTTGTACACTGATTCATTGTTAAATTTTTCTGTATAAATTGTGGCTAACCTACCTTTAGTATACAGGAAATCAAGACTGTGAAATAAACCACTTTTGTTGTCATTGTGGTGTATGTTCCAAGGTCCTGTCATTCACAGATTGTGGTGGTGGACTAGGTATCTAATTGGAGATATTACAGGGATAGGACAAGATTCATATGTAAATAAAATTTCATTTTATCAATTGTTTCAGAAATTTTTGATATTTAGCAATATGGGAAGGATTACAGGCTATGACAATAAATAATTAGAGGATATTCCACAAAGAACTATGCCCTATGGCTCACAGCTATCAGAATGTATAAGTTGGTGCAAGTGGTACTGTAATGCTAAGAAGATAAACTATACATGTATGCTGAGAGAGAAATTTTCAAGTGTGTCATAGCAGTGACACTTTAAATATATATATGCCATTTAACTTAGTCATTTTAAATATATATGTTTTGATAACCAATCTTTCAATTTTATAGGCTTTTGTGCATCTCATTTTGTCCCTTTCCTCTTTCATTTAATCTTCTACCCAGTCTTACCTGTAGGATAGGTAACAGGTCACAATTTAGGAATTTTGTATAGTTTCTTTAGAAAATTATTAATTTCTGCATGAAACAAAACCTTGGTGTAATATTTCTCTAAACATGTCCTAGAATTCTTGTGATCAAGAAGGTCTTTCTGTATTTCTGTTGAAAGTTAACACAAAAAGTACTCTGAACAGAACGGGTTTAGCCAATAACAGTATCTGCTGGTTTTGCTCACCTTGTATTTACTATCAGGATTAACCTGAAATATCTTTCCCTGTATTTGTTTGTTTGTTTCCATTGGGATTTTGGTGAATGTGGACGTTGATGTTCTGTCTTCAGTATTCATCATTTAGATGTAGGTTAGTTATGACCAATCAGATGAGTGACATATTTTTCAATTTCTCTGGTGGGATGAGCTGGACAACTTACAAACTTTCTTGCTAGTATTTATACAAATAACTCATTGACACATAAATTCTAAGTATAACCATCAAAAAATGATTCCTATTTATGATAAAGATCTAGCTTTGTAATTTCGGTCCATCAAGATTTAAAGCACTGTTTTCCCATTGTAGAATGGGACTTACTGGTGCTTTTCTATTTGGTGCTAATTCTCAAGTCCAGGTGCAGAGGCCTGAAACATAATAATAATAATGTTCTTATTCACCACCTTTACAAAAAGGTCTTCAAAGCATCTTCTCCAAAGCCTATTAACAGAGGCCCTAATTTTGACCTACTCAAGAATGAATCCCGTTACTAAAATCACTAAAATGTTTGCCTGCATAGTAAAGCAATCTTGAGGTTAATCGCCTGCAAATATGACTACTCATCGTTACTTTCATTGCTACTATAAGTTTGCAGAGTTTCTTTCTTTCTTGCAGAGGAAAAAAAAATGGTTATATTTTGTTTACAGTATGGATACCTTCATGTGCTACACCTTCATGTGCTACTTTGCAGAAATGTATCTCATACCTATTTAAGGATAATGTTCTGAGTATTGTGGTATATCTGAACTTTGCTAGAACATCATATGAAGTATGCAGCTGAAGAAAAATGGCTCCCAGAGGGAATAGAAATAGCACATCCTGAAATTCCTTGTTCTTTGTAATGTCCTTAGCCACCAGCAAGGCAAGTGTCCTATGGAAGGGACAAATGCCCAGAATTACAATATATACAAGGATGTAGCACCAAGAGGGTTTGTTGGGTAAATAGGAAACCACAAATGGGAGTTGGCTCTTCTCTCTCAGTACTTCTATTGGCACAGCACTTTAGGGGGAATATTCCTGACCAGTGTCTGGATAAATAAGAGCAATGCTGTATGTTTTTCCTTAAACCTTTAACTTGATGAGAATGGAAAAAAGAAATAAACAACAAACAAACAAAAACACTTTTGTTCAAAAGAAGTCTATAAGACTTTTGCTTAGAAAGTTGAGCAACCAGGATTTCACTCTCTAGTTTCTAGAAAAATAGGGAACTCCACCAGAGGCATTATACAGCCTCTGTTGAGGGTGGTCACTTAAAATTTATTTTTTATTAATATTTTTTATACCCTACATCATTTTCTTCTTGGTTTCTTCAGGTGGGATCAGCTATGCTGAAATCAGCTGCCCTCCCATTTATTCTGAAGGACATTCAAGAGATATATTCCGTTGTTATAGATATCTGTTAACCGTGAAATTTTAAATTAGCCCACTCAGAAGCTGCAGCTGTCTACAGGAGCCAAGTTAAGTGAGCACTAATTTTACTTTAAACCTTTGTTTCCTGAGATCAGTCAAATTATAGTAATGTCAGAAAAGCAACATGATTTGCACAGATGTAAATGGCCAAAAAAGTTTTAGGTCAAAACACACTAAGGGCTTTCTCACGTGGTAGCAACCTTCTCTACCTTCTCTCACACCTTGAAATTGTACTCATTGTAGCAGGAGTGGCCCAAATGCTTCATCATTAAAAGTTGCTACTTGCCTAAAATTCTCTTCTAGATACATACTTTCTATACCAATATGAAAACTGTCTAAGGAGTACAGTATCCTGGGAGCTCACTGAAAGTAAATACTGGTTGATTAGGTTAAAAAAGGATCCATTTTTAGAAGGAGTTGGGAGGCGGTGGGAGGGGAGAGAGAATGTGTGTGTTTTGTACAAATATACCCACCCAGAGATGTCAGACAGTGTTCTTTGCTGCTTTTTATTTTACACAGTATTTTGCAATGGCAGGCTAAAGAAGATATAAATTCTACCAAATGCTACCAATTCACAAAAGTTGTCCAGTCTATTAAATTCATACCATTAGCTTCACTGTTATAAACCATGCTGGAGAGCAATGAAGTGTTCTGATTACCTATGATGAAGGAGATAACAAACACAATTTCCTAGTATTATTAAAAGAAAAGCAGGAGAAAAATTACTACTATCAAAATATGAACAAACAAACCCTTCATATATTTTATAGTCTTAGCAAAAAAAAAGCTTTAAGAATTCTTCCAGGGAAATTGAAAGGCATACAACCCAACAACAAGCTGATCAAATCCTCACACAGCAACACAAGATACTTTATAGTGACTCTAGCTTAACTTCCTAAGCAGGATCTCCAGTTTTGCTAGTTTCAAGCTTAAATGTCTCCAGTAATTATACTGAATTAGGGCCAATTTAACAATGTTGATATTCAAATTGTAAATTACTAGTAAGCTGAGCAAGAAAGAACACACCAAGCTGTTTGTTTGCATTGTTTCAGCATTTTATAGAGCAATTCTAACTGTGTTTATGGAAAGATTTTCAACATTAAGAAAAAAGAAATCACAGCATGGTACGTAGCTGTGACTAGTTGGGCAACATGAAGAAATAAGAGCAAATTTTCAAGATGTGACTAAATAAAATAGCAAAACCTAAAACATTTCAGTCTCTAGAAAGAGGAAAGAGGGAAGAAAGTTCTCATTTCCCATAAAGGAAGATAATATTAGTCTGGGAAGATCCTTTTTATAGCTCCTGCTAGGTTCAACGTTAAGAGAGATGCACCTAAAAAAAACGATACTTGGATTTCATTTTGTAAGTTTACCTCTTTAGCTTTTGATTAAAATGTATAATTCCATGTAATTACAGCATAGTAAAGAATATATCTGCTATGTGCAGCAATGTAAGCTCTTTTCATTGCACTATGAGTATAGAATGAAAAAAAGAATTTGTAAATCCTAGGTTTATTTAACATTCCTATACTGTGTGGCATTTGATTTATTTAGACTTTAGTTTATTCTCCTTTAAAAACAACATTGCCAGTTTAGGTAATGTTCAATGGGTTTGTATAAAGAAAAGCCAGAGATTAAGATGTTTCAAAGTCAAGAGTTTGCAGAGATAAAGGTAGAAAGAAAGAAAAAGAAAGCATAGATAAACTAAGATCAGACAAAAAAAAATCATAAAAAATGAAATATGGGTGTATGGAAAGGAAAAGACTGAAGAAAAAAGCTAATTTTGGAAGGGAAAAGCCTGTTTGACCTTAATGTAAATCTCTGTCCAGCTGAATAACATCACATATATTAGGCATACAAAGGAACTGTGGCAAATGTGAAGTTCATTCACAATGTAAACTTTCAGTAGTGTTTTGCAGTGTTTATTCAATGGGTGAATGGAGCAGACATCTCCTAGTCTGAGTTCTATTCTCTGTTTTCTGCTGAACTCTGTACAAGTTACAAAAACTGACCCATATCATAAGTAAGGGAGGTTTGTATGGTTTGTACTGGCTTTGAATGGATGAAGGACAAAGAAAATGAATATTTAATTTCTTATGTAGATGTCAGGGAATCTTTTGTTTTGTTTAATATTTAAATTAAATAATTGTGAATTAGGCAATCACAGATCTATTTCTTTTCAGTTCTTTTCAGTTTAGGTTCTCTGTACTCCATATCTCAAGAGAATCAGTTCTGCAGAGTGTCAGTCTTAGTTTTCACTGTGCACTGGTGTGGCTGGACATTATCCTGGAAGGTACCAAATTATTAGCAGTTCTGCCATTTATTATATAATCGTTATGAATATTTTAAGAGTTCCAGTTTTAGGCTTCAACTCTCCTGCATGTGAAATTTTAATGCTGCACTTAATTTTTTCGTATTGATTTTTATACATTATGCTATTTCTTTAACCTCTCTAGGGAGATTTGGGATTGAACTCAGTAAAAAATAAAGCAAGCCCATACTTCCTCTTATTGATTAATAAGAGTGTGTGTGTGTGTGTGTGAGTATAAAATATATTGATGTATGACTATTAAAAATTAAGAGTGAAAATTTTCAGAGATGCTTACAAGCTTTAGCTACCCAATATCAATTTAAAAGGAGATGAGTGCCAAATATTCTCAGACTGTCTTGAAGAATTCACCTTTTAAATCCTTCTGGAGGCAAGAAATATGTCCAAGAAAATGTTCATCTCCTCTGCCACAGATCTAAGCAGATCGAATCATTGACTTCAAGCCCATCATATGCAACACTTTTCACTGCTTTAAACAAGAAACACTTGAAAAGAAAGAAAAGCAATACTTGGATTTTTGGAGGCAACTGCTCCAAAATATGTGTGAATTAGGGACTGTTTATTCACAAATGGGTATAGGACGGGGCCTTAGTAACCTGAGAAAAAAACTTCTTTCGAGTTCAGTCTATTATAATTCTGATCTACCATTTGCTCTGCTCTACTGCCTTCAGCACTTCTTTTACCTTCCCAAACCTGTGCACCCAAACTTCTAACTACTATGAAAGGATTCATGTTCAGATTTGGGGTATATACCATTCCATACTAAAAAGCTCCAAAATGCAAAAAATGACAAACAGCTCCTCTAGCTGAAGGCAGGCCTTTAGCATGGTCTGGGGTGTCAGGAAAGACAATAATATCAGCTTATGAATCAGAATTGACAGATTTACCAGGCCTACTGATGTCAGTGGGAGACTGAATCATTTTGTGATCACGCTTAGATGCGAATGCAGCATTCAGATAGAGGGAATGTGTCTCCTTTGTTCCTTCCAGCATCAAAACATTTCCAGTCTACTGACTGTTACATATTTAAATGACTTAGGATCATATCTCCTTTTCATGGTAGATAAAGAGATGTTACTCAAGTCTTACATTCAGTAGTAGCATTTCAGATTTCAAGTAAAACAAGGATATAAGGGAGAAAAACATAGAGGTTAAAGGACTACCTAAAGGGCTTTCCTGTCCTTCTCTTTCAAATGGACTGGAGCAAGCTGAAAAATGACAGTGCCTAGAAGATCCTCACATAAGGATCTTAATGCGTTAGCAGTCAACTAAAATTATTTCTTTATAGTGAACACAGTGTTTACAATCTATAATGGCACTAACACATAGAACAGGAAATGGAGTAAGCAGAAGAGATCAGCTTGGGTGGGGTGTATGGTGAAACGCTTCCTTCTGGTTCCACCTTCCCCTATACAGAGCATATTATTTCCAGGATTAAGTACTTGTCTGGACTGTGCAGTGAAAGAGTTTTTACCATACCCTGTGCTACCAACCCCATTTTTTTTTCCTACCTTATGTTGGGTGTAATGACAGGATCCTTTCTAGTCTGACCAAAACATGCATAGAAAGCTTACATAAGTATGCATACTCTTTCCTGTTTTCAAAGGTAAGTGCTTAAGGCTTTCCAAATCATACTCCCAAATCAATGGGAGTCTTTTCTTTTACTTCTATAGATTTTAGATCATCTCACTTTTTTTGAAGAGAAAGAAAAAAAGAAAAAGATGAAAGTAGAGTTTCTTCCTTTTAAACCCCAAAGGTCAATTGTGTTAAAAATTGGATTAAATCATCTCCCTTTAATTTGGGAACATATTTGTGTAGTTTCTATTCCATTACACACTTCAAGGTTACCATGAGACTTGATAGACTATGCAAAGATACAAAATGCCTGTTATTTGTGTCTTTTTTATTTTTATTTTTTTTTAGCATTGGTTTATGTATATGAAAACAGCACAGATTTGCCATCAAATGAGCTTCCCAGAAGACGTATTAATTGGAACTGCAAATTTAAGTGAACAGTATAAAATGTATGCTGTGACCTAAGCCTGAATTCTTAATAGGAAATACTTTCACTGCAGGAACTGGAATTTAAGGGTGAAGCCAATTCCATAAGAGAATTTAAATTTATTGTATATTTTATGGTGATCAATCTCTCAGTTCATGTAAAGCATTGCAATTTCATAGGCTGTAGTGGAGCAATACAGTTTATACTACCTGAAGATCTCACGTAGAAGTGCATCCAGGCACACATATTTCAAGTGCTGAGTACTCTGATAGGAAAATAATTCCAAGAAACTATTTAGTAATTCAGTCAGAATACTGAGTGCACCCAAACACCATATTTTCCTGTTACTATTTACTAGCAAATAAACAAAAAAGGATAACTATCATAAACTAGCTATCTGAAGTACTATCTAATATCAGAACAAGACAAATAATAATTAATCACTGAAACACTCAAAAGGTAAGTCCATAGAAAGATCTCCAAAGAATAATACAAGCCAAAGACCTAAGCAATTTGTCAAAGCTCACAAAGACATTAAAATACATAAATGCCTATGATCAAGCTATTAGATTGAGTTTGCTATTGTTTGTCTTGTTCAGTTAATAAGGATTCTACCTAAATATGTTTCCTTAGTGTTCATTGCAGCCTTATGGCTTAAGTCTGCATTGAGCCTTGTAACTAAAGGCAACTAAATAAATTATCAAGGGTGTACTAGGATTTGTGTTAAGGGAGATGTCAGTTCTATTGACTATAAATATTCCTGTCCCTTTCAAATTTATAATTCTTACAAAAGTCAATACTACTGATAGAAATTTTTTCTTTTGCCTGTTGGCTGTGTTTATATATGGACAGAGGCTTGTTGAATCATAGATTCACTTAGGTTGGAAAAGACCCTTAAGATAGATCATCAAATCCAAATACCGTGTTTAGACATAGAGGATATAATACATGTCTGATGGCAGTTCAACACCTACATCTCTGAGTTGTATCTTAGATGACCTGCTGTCAGGGTTATGCTTGTATCCCTTCAAAGGAGATGATGTTCTGCAAATATCGTCTTCGGTATTTATTGTTGTTGCTGTTGTCAGGAGAACTAATAAAACTGGAAACTAGGCAGAGCTCAGTCTCTTTGAGCTATTGCCTGTTGAGTCTTCTATGTTCTTGTCTCATATCTTGGACTCGCCCTGACAATTTGCTTGAAGAGATTGTTCCCAGTGGGAATACTGTGCGAGGATGTTATGTCCCCAGGGCCCTGTGGGTGCATCTGTAGACAGTGTTGTTAAAACTACTGTGAGGTATGGAAGGAAGCAACAGCTAAGTCACAGTGTTCACAGTAGCTGGGGCTGTTAATGCATGAAACACTGAGGTGACAACAACCTTAATAAAGCATCTCTGTGGTCATGGTGAGTGAGGATCAAGAAAGGGCAAGCTCTGCATCATCTTTGTGCCTGGGTTGAGAGCTATTGGCTATCCAGGAGGTGTTCCCTGAGTTGAGGGACTTTCTGATGAATCCAGCCAAGAGCACTTTGGTTCTGACTGACCATCAAAATATGTAATATTTTAGGAACCTGAAGTGGCTGTCCCCTCTCTTGTTTCTCTGGGCATTTTTTTTTCTCATCTGTTTGCTCTGAACTACAGGCTGGGTAAACAGAATGGTAAGGTAAATACTCTGTTGCATCAGGAAGCCTTGGCAGGAACTGCTGAGGCAGATTTACCCCCTGTAATTTTTTCTCTCCACAGAATTTTGTTGTGGCTACACCCACCAATGCCTCTTTTGTATTTGTTAGGTACTGGTTGGTGAACCTCTGACTGCAGTTTTGGGCAGGGGAACAATTCTCAGAACCTGCAGGGTAAGTACAGTTGCTTGCATTATGATGAGCAGCTGTAAATATTCATCAGCACACTGTGCATCCAGGTCCTTCAGTGTGTTCATGATACACTGATAGCAGGGCATGGCAGCTGTCAGAAGCCTGCATGAAGTCATGAGGAAATACTGGTAGCTTACAGTTCATGTTGATTTTGTGAACTGTGTTCACTGCTTGCCATATCATCACCTGGGTCAAGAGACTTGACAAGAGTCAAGAGAGGCTGCAGGGACTATTACAGCCCTTACCAAATCTTGAGGTTATGGCAAATTATTTCAATTTTTGTTGTGGACTTGCTTATGACCAAGGGGCACACAGCAATGTTTGTGGTATTGGATTCATTTATGAGGGCAGCTGTTTTTCTTCCACTAAGGAGGCTGGCCACATCCCCTCAGACTATGCCTTTGTCTTTGCAGTATGTGTTTCACTGCCATAGTCTGCTGGATCGTATGGTGATGGATCGAGTGGCTGTGTTCATTGCCCAGTTCTGGGATTGGTTATGGGCCTGCTGTGGGCACAACTCCCTCTTTCTACCCAGTATCACCTGCAGTTCAATGGCCAGATGGAGCGGGTGAACCAGATACTGGAGCAGTATCTCTGCTGTTTTATTAATTACTACCAGCATGACAGGATCTCTCTGTTACGATTGACAGAATTAAACTATAACAGCATTGTCTGCTTTTCCTTGCAGCATGCACATTTTCCTCTTCATGCACAATATGATTTTCATCTTTATGACCACCCAGCTACTCTGGCAGCTATCCAGTTTTTTTTTTTTTTTTTTTTTCCCTGAGGACTCCCTCGAGCGGTTGCATTGTATACATTTGCTGTCTTCCAGAGCAGCTGGAAAAAGCAAAGGAGGATTTCAAAGACTATGCAGATAGATATTGGCAGCCAGCATAGGATTTTGCAGCTGGGGACTGTGTTTGGTTATTGTTTAATGTGTGTGTTTGGCACATCTTTCTTCTAAATTGGACCATCATTACATGGCCCCATATAAAATTGTGACCTGGTTAGCTCTGGTTGTGTTTTGCTTGCAGCTTCCTCCTGCTCCCCATACACTGCTGCTCACATCTTCCTATTAAAACCTGCTCAGCCAGATCCCTTCTAGTGGCAGCCTCAGCCTCTGCCTCTGCTATGGTCCACAGCCAGAGAGAATATTGTGTCTGGATTAGTTTGGATCCCAGGATACCCTAGGATATCCTGTAGTATTTGTTTGATTGGGCAAGGTACAGCCTGAAGCTGTATGTGCTGCCCAAGGTTTGGGGGTTTCATGCCCATTATCCTGCAAAGTTGGGTCCAGTGGAGGATGTGAGTGCACACCCTGGGTGAGGAAGGTTATGCTTGTATCTCTTCAAAAATGGCGTTCTATAAATATTATGACTTTGGTAGCCATTGTTGCTGTTGTCAGGAGAGCTAATAAAACTGGCAAGTAGACAGAGCTCAACCTGTTAGAGCCATCACATCTTGTGTTCCTGCCCTTTGTCCTGGGACTGCCCCGAGACACCTCCCTGCTAGGCATGACCGTCCCTTAGACCACACAATTAGTCTGTAGACAGCTAAGTAATACAATATCAATTCTAGCCATTATAAGCAGAAAACAAAGAAAGCATTCAGTAACATAGCTTTAAACACAATGGGAAACCAATCTTGCACCTTGCTAGAAGACATGTAGAGATGCAGCAATAGGTAGGCCCTTTTCCCATTAAACTCTGCATAGAATAGAGAAAGCCATTCTGAATGAAAGGTTGGGAAGGCTATCTGAAATTTCCCTTAGAGGCCTGCCCAGAAAAGAAATGGAAGGATGCTCAGTAAGCATTATAATGCATTACTGAATGAGATCCCATATGGTTGGTTCAAGTGAAGTTTTAGTTTTCACCCCAGACAGATTTCCCAGTATGGCTGTAACACAAGCCACGCTGCTAAGGGAAGCAACAGCAACAGAATGCATAGAATAATAATAATGTGAAGAAAATGTATCTCATGAGGGAATTGGTTGAACATATAAGCAGTGAAGACTCAATATACATCCACAGTATACTACAGCTTTGCCCTGTGAGAATTTTAGCCACACTTGCATAGTGTCAGTGCTATCCTGTTACTGCTATAAATTAAGACTTCATAATTTAAGAACAGTTTTTTGTGCTTTATAATTTTAACTACAGGTTGCTTGGGGGTAGTCAAGAAAGCAGTAAGTTGTTTTGCTGTATTAAGGATCAATATTTAGGTCAATAAAATTCCTATTTAAAAAACTGACTTGTTTTGTTCATAGGAAAATAATTTATTGTTGACTGTGCTTTCTACCTGTGGTGGTTTTACCGTGCTAGGCAGCTGAACACCACAACCATGCTCTCACTCTCCCTCCTCATCTGAGGAGGGGAAGAAGTAAAGGAAAGAACAACTCACAGGTTGAGATAAGGATAATTTAATTAAAGGAAAAAAATATTATTAAGGAAATATTATTATTAATTAAACAATTCAACTAAAGGGAAAAAAAAGGAAAGGGGAAGAGGGAGGGGGAAAGGGAATAACAAAACAAAACAAGTAAAGGCTATGTGGAAGTACAGAGGAAAGAAATTACTCTCTACTTCCCACAAATGAGCGATGCTTGACCACATCCTTGAAGCAGGGCCTCAATGCACATAGCTGGTGTTCAGGAGGAGGACAGACGTTTTTGCAATGAGAGCCCATCCCTCCCCTCTTCTTCCTTTTTCACCTTTTATTGCTGAGTGTGACATCATATGGTATGGAATATCCCTTTGGTTGGTTTGGGTCAGCTGCCCTGGTGATGTTTCTTTCTACTTTTTTTGCCCACCCCCTAGGAGGGTTACAGAGAGTCCTGATGCTGTGCCAGCACTTCTCAGCAGCAGACACAACACCAGTGTGATACCACTGCTGTTCTAGCTACAAGTGCAGAGCACAGCACTGTATGGGCTGCTGCAGATAAAGTTAACATCCCAGCCAGACCCAGTACACTACCTCACTATGCTTACATTCACCTGGTACAGAGGAATTAATGGCTAGTATCTTTCTGTTTTGTATCTTTATAACTGACAGCGCAATGCTGCCCCATCCAGTTTTGAAAACACCTTTCACATTTTTTTTTTTTTTTTTTCCCGCACCACATCTGTTTTGCAGCTAAATTATTTGACAAGTCTGTACCACTGGGAATATTACTACTGACTTCAGTGGGCACAGGATTGGGATCCGTATAGATCTTCCTTTGGCTTGAATGGACTTAGGTGATGGTTCCTGGATTCAGGTTATAGTCAGCTGTCAGTCTTGAGTTAAAATTAAATAATGCAACTCCCTCAGGTGAAAAGGCACTGAATTGTGTTTCTCTCATGTTTGTTCTATACCCATTGACAATACCTAGCTGATACATCTTTTTCAAAGTATTTTTTTTTTTTTGTAAAAGATAGCTAAAACTTTTCAAAGGCAGCCCTTTCATAACCTTGAACTTTCTGCATATCAGTTACCCTGTGTCAAAATTGCTGTATTTTATATTATGAAGAGCTGTAGAACTTCACAGGAGTTATGTTTTGCATTTCTTTGCAAAATATAAAGAAATCAGCAGAGTCCTTACTTTGTAGAAAGTTCCTTGGTTGCACATCACTTACAATTTTATAATTCTATTTCTTCTCTTCTTCCTTGGAGAGGAAGGGCATATTTTGCAATTATCACAAGGGCATCATGAATGGCCTAATCTAGCTGAGTATTCTACCTCTTGAGATCAGCAATAAACTGAAGTATAGCTTGCATGAGGAATTTCAAAATTTCATAGCAAAATCTTTTTATAGTTCTGTTAAAACATAAAATAAACTTTTGTCATGTGTTCAACTCTTTTCTTTTTCCTGGGGAAATTAGGTTGTTTTCCAACATACCTACCATACCTATATACATATATAATAAAGTCCAAGTTTCCGTGGAGAAACAGTTTTGATAAATTAGGTTCAATTAAATCTTGTGAAGGTAATTAAACAATGAAAGTCATTAGGAAAGTTCTGCTAACTTCCTCAGAGTATGGGCATTATAGACAGTCAGCTTTTGAGGATCTTCTCTGTCCTTGCTTAGAGTAGAGAATACACTGGCATAATATACAGGGACAGTCAATTTGATTTTAATTGTCTTAGAAGACCAAAAATAGCAGATAGCTATACACAACTCTCCCATATGGTATTACTTTGATAATTTAAGTATTTCTTTTAGTCATTGAAATATGCAGAATTGTTTCATGGGCTCTTTTTTTAAAAAATTATATATATATATATACATATATGTCTAGAGAGGTGATGACTTCTTTCATTTGTAATTTACAACCTGACAACCCAAGTTCATTTGATTTGTCAGCTGAATCATGTTTCAGAGGACAGTCTCTCAGTATTTCTGGCAAGCAGGGGTTTGATGGAGTTAAAAACAGAATAACAAACTTGAAAAATTAGTTCTTGACTGCAGCAATCCAGTTCAATTTGCAGCATCTGGAAAGAAAATCAAAACCTTCTTGGGAAAAATTAGCATCGCAATAATGATAGTAACATTAAAGCATAATGCATAATAAGACATGTTTTGGTCTTGTGTCATTGAGCATTATCTTCACTTCAAAGATAATCTGTGACTAACGGTATCTTTTTCCACATATCAGTAACCTTTAAAAAGTGTGCATGCAACTTTTTATTTTCCCTGACCATCTGGCTATTGAAATCTGTAGCAATAGAGACAATGAAATCTGAGCCATGGTAAGATTCCATCTAAAATCTGGTGGGACTAAAACTTAAAAGTTGCCTTATAAAGGCTGTGTCTGTTAGATCTGTTTCTGTCAACGACAGCACTGCAGCACTCAACATTAACCTCTCTTTCTCTTTCATAGTATCCAGCAGTTTAAGGATATTCTGATTGGATTGGTGCTGGTGTATGACCAGATGCCAGCCTATGGAGAGGGGATGGGGGGACACAATGACTCAACTCAGCATTTAAAACACAAAGATTTCCTTAAGATGAACTTTACATTCAGTGTTATTTTTTTGGTTTTATTTAGGTGGTCTCAGGTTCTGTGAATCAGCTCTAATTGTTAGGGATAATTTGGGATAAATTCCTGTGTCATGCAATTTCACAACCATGCCTTTCTTCTGCCTCAAGACATCACAGCTAAAATTGATGTAAGACCAGGCCTAATAGCCTTAAGCTAGTTAGATGATTTTGGACAAGCTGTCCAGTACTTCAGAGGAATCCTACAGGCAAAATATACTGGTGGATGTCAAATAGAAGTAGACAAAAGTCTGTGGTGTATGAATAGCTTCTTTCATTCATGAGTTTACAAACACCTAAAAAAATATAATAATAAAGGCAACCATTGCATTGGTTCACAGCAGAAGAAACTTAAGTCTGAAGGTAAATGCCCTACACACTTTTACTCCACAGGAGAGGACAAGAGCTGGAAACAGAAAGCAGAGCTGGACTTTAGTAATTAAATGTATCTGAAGAAGAAATATCCTAGTGAGTACTAAATGAAAAAGGTTGTAAGAACTTTACATAACTTACTGGCATTTACTTAAATAATACGTGTGGAAACATCATTTTACAATGTCTTATTTAGTCTACAAACTTTTGTAAAACAATCTTGAGTTACCATGCTGACCTCTCATCATAGTTTGCTTGTGCATTTTTAACCTGCTATATCTTTTTAGAATTGCTTCTGTTACACCCACTGCACAGTATACAGCACAGGGACAAATCACAGTCTCACAAATCACTCCTCAGAAACTCCTCTCATGCCCTACTCTTTGACAGTTAGCATAGACCATTACTGAGAGGACAGACCTGTTAAATCTATTGTGAAACAATATAGGAGCCACAATACTAGGTACCAGGCTAACAAAATAATCAGAAACACAAGTAACTAAGGTGAACTGATATAATAAAGTCCCTTCAGCCAATAACCAGACTTAACCAGGAAAAACGAGCAGTGAGTGAAAGATTCAAGTCCATGGCTTAATCACCGGTGTTAGAGTAGACCAAAAGTCTATATGGTGTTATATGCTGTGTTATCAGAAAATATTATTAGCAACCTGTTTCAAAAGCTGTTGATGGTAGAGAAGAGATCCTGGCTGTGGTAACAGATACAAAGATCAAATCAGATTGTATAACAGGCTCTCTTGAGGATTCAAATCTTCCAGTTTGTTTTCGGTTTATTTCAGTTTATTTAATTTCTTTGTAATGTGACTCAATCTAAAAGCCATTTTAAATTGAGCTAATATTTCTGGAATATTTTTGCTTTTAAATCTTCAAAAACAAAGTTGCTTTAGAAAGGTACAAAGTTGAGAATATTTGCTATTATGGCAACCCTGAAAAGTCTTTCAAAAATGTTTGCTTTGGTACAAACTATGTTCGTTTTTCCATCGTGCTTTCCGTGTGAAAAAGTATAAAATTAACCCAGAGACAAGAAAATAAAATACAATCCAGTAGCAAAACAATGCCCAGCTCTAAAGGACTTACTATGAGTTAATTTGCAGTACCTGTTGACAATTGAAATTGTTTTGACAGGAAGCTGACTGAAAGAAACTCTTGTAACTGATAACAGCAAAATACCAACAGTGGAATTAAATAAATGCTTCATATGGAATTGTGTGGTAGCTTTTGAATGACTCTGTTTATCAGAATTTATTTTTTTCAGAACAGATATTGCATCTAACATGTAGGTTCCAATCAGCATGGTGTAGCTCCAGATTGCTGATCTGGATGAAGGATGAAACTATGAATTTATGAAACAAAATGTGTTTTGTGACAAAGTAGATCATCCAGTCATGGAAAAGAAACAAGTATTTGGCTTTAGGCAACCAAACATTGATCCCTGAAGGAATACTGCAAGCAGTCAGTTTGCAATAACACAGGCTACAAGTTGCTGTGCAGAATATCCAGCAAACAGTTGGGAGAAAAAACAAATGGCAGCAATCATTGTCCGCTAGTAGGTAATTACCATAAGAAGAAAAAGAGCTAAAGTAATTGAATAAAATGTACATAGATTGTTTACTCTGCTCTATTAGAAGCAAGCAGCATGCTCTCATTAAACCTAAAAGATGAAGGATAAAACATTGCTTAGAGCTTCAGTGAAACAGTGATATTAGTTTCCACAACATTACCTGGCATTTTAAAGAACACTAACAGCACACAAGAATTCAAAAGGACCCTATAAATACATTTGCAAGTTAGCCTGCTCTTTATAGATTATGTTCTAGGAGCTGAATACAGTTTCCACTGCCAAAGATTTCACTGCAAACCAGGCTACAATTTAGGAGTTGGATTTCACTCCTGCTGAAATGAAGAGCAGTTTGCTTTTGTCTTTGATAAACCATATCAACTGGTATTGGGAAAAGAGATAAAAATACTAAAAGCCTGTTAGAGGTGCAAACATGTGTCTAGTTCTGGGCTTCCCAGTACAAGAACAACATAGACATATTGGAGAGAGTCCAGTGAGGGGCCACGTAGATGATGAAAGGAGTGGAGCACCTCTTCTATGAGGAGACATGAGAAAGCTGGGACTGTTCAGCCTGGACAAGAGAAGACTTGGGGGGGATCTATAAACACCTATCTATTAGGTGTATAAACACCTATCTATCAGGTGTATAAACACCTGAATAGAGGCTGCAAAGAAGATGGAGCTGGGCTCTGTAATTTTAGAGTGCTTTTTTTTTTTTTTTTTTTTTTTTTTTGGTGCTATGGTGCCATCTGCTTTAAATTAATATCTTTTTTAAAAGATTTTTTGAAGCCCAAATGAATCATCCCTTTGATCTCCCCATACTTTTTCAAGAAGCTCAAGCAAAGCCTGTTAAAAAACAACAACAACAATTAGAACTGAACAAGTCAACTTTTTACTCACACAGAAAGTCTGTAAAAGTTTCACTTCCATCAGGGCTTTAAGTTAGCAGATGTCAGAGAAGTGATGTGAGAGCTATAAGACTAGTTTGATTGTTATACCATTTTTGTTCTATTGAACAGACTGCCCAGACTACCCTTAATGGAAGTTACAGAGACCAAGTCTAGAAACTAATTTGTATAAATATGTATGTACACACACTTACATTTATGGCCATCCATGTCTGCTTATGCAAGTCATTATCTACCCTCTAAAGAACTTCTTTTATTTGAGCATTTTAAAGATACCCATTAATTTGATGACAAAGCTAAATCCAACCCCAAGATGAAAATATTTTAAAATTTTGGCTAAGATTAAATTTGATTTGCAACTTTTCAATATCTCTTTAAATATGTCACCTACCTACCTTAATTTTTAAACAACATACACAAGGAAGTCATCCTTAAAACCACTTTTACATTAGTAGATCATACATATGAGTCCATAAGGAGAAAACTTTATTTATTATTTATATTTCAGTAGCACTCAATGTGTAAGGCACTGTCCATAGAGACAGACAAACAGGCAGTTCCATTGATTTCCTGCAGCATTTCCAAGTACAGCTTTCCAAAAAAAAAAGACTCCAAAAGGACTGTATGTTGACATCTGAAATAAAAGAGCAAGGAAATTCTATCTTGCCATGTATGTTGGTATTACAAGAATTACTTAAGCTATATGAAGTATCATGGGTCTGAATTCCACAAACTGGCTTGAAAAGTTAGGTGGGGAATTGGAAATAGCTTAGGAACATCAATTTAGCATTCAGGATAATTTGCTAGGATGCTACTTCATACTACTCATGTTGCTCAGGACAGACTCCTGCTATGTGGCAATTGGACAAGAGAGGAAGGGGCATTGGAAATAGTCAAGCAGTGACCCCACAACTCCATTGTGTTATTCAAAGTACACTAACATGGCACTTGTTTTTTTGTTTGTTTGTTTGTTTTCTTTTTTCCCAAGTGTTCTGGTTCCAGCCAAGCATCACCCACGATCCTGCACTTTAAAAAGCCAGTCTGGTATTAGCTGCATGGCACTTGGGGCATTCAGTGTGAACCCAGAATAGCACAGTGTGTAGTAGATAGACTGTGAGTCACTTTTACCCATCCCATTCTCTGTCTGGGTCACAGAGCTCCAGCTTAACTATATTTCTCCCAGATGAAACTTCTATGTGCAGTCACAGTTAAAATTGTTTCATCCCTGCAACGTTAAACTTTAACTAAATGTCTGGCCAAAGGGACTCTTTCAGACCCACATCTAATGTCAAAAAACCTGATAGATTCAGGCCCAGAACTGAAGACAAGTCATCTCATAGAGATGGTCTAGACGAAGATTCACTGTCAAGACCAAGAAACCTTTGCCTCTAGCTTCATATTCACTTCCTGCATAGACCTGTGAGCTTCATTTTCCCTGTCCCAGGCACTTGGTCTATGATTTCAGTGGTAAACAAGTGGGAAAGTACACATCCTAAATATTAATTTGGTCACGTTTGGGATTCACTTGTGAAGAAACAACTACCAAAGTCATGAGACATGCTATTAAAAAAATGGGCTAAAAATCAGTCTTTTTAAATTTAGAACTAAGGTACAGTTATCTGTATGAAAGTTAAGAAAAAACTTCAAAGTGAACCTGCTATTTGGATCCGATATTCTTAATATTCAGATATTAGAACAAGAGTCAGGCAGGAAGAAAGCAAATGAAGTTTAACAAGAGCAAGTGTAGAGTCTTGCCCCTGGGAAGGAACAACCACATCTCAGTACGGTCTGGGGGATGACCTGCTGGAGAAGAGCTCTGCAGAGAAGAACCTGGGGGTCCTGGTGGATGACAGGTTGGCCATGAGCCAGCAGGGTGCCCTGGTGGCCAAGAAGGCCAGTGGGATCTTGGTGTTCATTAAAAGGAGCGTGGCCAGGAGGTCAAGGGAGGTGATCCTCCCCCTCTACTTTGCCCTGGTCATCCCTCACCTGGAGAACCGTGTACAGTTCTGGGCTCCTTGATACAAAAAAGACAGGGATCTTCTGGAACAAGTCTGGTGGAGGGCCACAAAGATGATAAGGAGCCTGGAAAGGCTGAGGGATCTGGGTCTGTTTAGCCTCGAGAAAAGAAGACTCAGAGGGGATCTTATCAATGTTTATAAATACCTGAAGTGTGGGAGACAAAGGGATATTGCCAAACTTTTTTTTCAGTGTTCCATGGGGACAGAACAATGGGCAATAGCCACAAAATGGATCACAGGAAGTTCCACACCAACATGCAAAAGAACTTCGTCATGGTAAGGGTGATGGAGCACTGGAACAGGCTGCCCAGGGAGATTGTGGAGTCTCCTTCTCTGGAGATATTCAAGAAGTGTCTGGATGCTTACCTGTGCAAGCTGCTCTAGGGAACCTGCTTTGGCAGAGGGCTGGACCTGATGGTCTCTTGAGGTGCCTTCCAACCCATACAACTACCTGATTCCGTGATTCTTCACAGCTGATGGGTCTGCTTTCTTCCTCCTGGTGATCTTTGCCACTTGGCGTGTGCTATTTCAGTTGAAGAAGGAGCAAAACCAGCCACAACAGCAGGAAATGTCCCTGGGAGGGAGAGAGGGGGGGTGAAGCACTAGGGCCAAGCGTGGTCCCATCACAGTGGCTCCTGAAGGAAGGGCAGGAGGTGATCGGAGGACCCTCCATCCTGCACCTCAGGATCTGTCTTGGCCCCTTGACTAAGGTTGTGGAATCTCCCTCTGTCAAGGCACTGCTCTTTGTTTGGTAGGTTTTGGTTTAAGCATACCAACTCAGGCTGTTTTCTCATTTTTGATTTCTGTACCCTATTCCTGTAGATAATGGTCAAAGTCTTTTTCTTTCCAGTCCTTTTTCCATCCTGGGAGTCAAATCGGCTGCCAGATAGAGCTTAACTCTGTACGCACGTGCTCTGCTTCCACTCCTGCAGCAAGGCTGCTGGTGACACAGAAGTGGGAGGAGTGGCCGATCCATCGCAAGACTGTGCTGCCATTCAGAGAGACCTGGACAGGCTGGAGAGTTGGGCGGAGAGGAACCTCATGATGCTCAGCAGAGGCAAATGCGGGGTCCTGCCTAGGGAGGAATCACGCCACACACCAGGGCAGGTTGGGGGCTGGCCTGATGGAAAGCAGCCCTGTGGAGAAGGACTGGGGAGTCCTGGCAGACAACAGGTTAAGCGTGAGCCAGCAAATGGCCCTGTGGCCAAGAGGCCAGTGGGATCCTGGGGTGCACTCAGACAAGTGTTGCCAGCATGTCAGGTGAGGTGATCCTACCCTTCTACTCAGCCCTGCTGGGGCCACATGTGGAGGGCCGTGTCCCATGCTGGGCACCCCAGTGCAAGAGAGACCTGGAGCTCCTTCAGAGAGTCCTGCAGAGGGCTACAAAGATGATTAGGAGAGCTGAGCATCTCTGTTAGGAGGCAAGGATGAGGGAGCTGAGCTTGTTTAGCCTGCAGAAGAGAAGGCTGAGAGGGCGTCTTTTCCCTCTGTATTGATAAGACTCCTCGTATCCTGTGGACTCTTTTTGGTGGTGCCCAGTGACAAGACGGTAGAGCCACCGCCTGGAAAGGGGCCCTCAACCCCCCTGACCCTTCTCCTCCTTCCACATGAGGGCCTCTTTCAGGCCGCACAAGCCCCCTCCCAACACAGCCATGTTAGGCCTGGTGCGTGGCGCGACATCACAGCGGCATCACAGAGGCTTCCTGATGTCACAGGGGCATCCACCCCCCACTGTGTCCTGGAGCCTATAAAAGCCCCTGTGCCTGGCCCCCCACTCGCTGATCTCCCAGGCCCTCTAGCGAACAGCAGCCATGCCAGAACCTCCTTAAGAGGTCCTGGGGCGACAGCTGCCCAAGCCTTCGGGGGACCAATGCAAGCTGGGTTACTGAACCCAAGAAGAAATGGGGGCGGAGGACAGAGAACAGAGGCAGAGCAGCTGTGGTGGATGGTGTAGAGCCCATGGAGGTGGATCCACCTGTGGAGGAAGAGCTGATGGAGGTGGATCTACCTCCAAGCCCTCTGAAGTGGCACAATGTCATCGTGCCAGGGCTCCCACCTGCAAGACAACACCACCATCGTTGAAAAACCGCCCAGTCTTCTCCTTACTCCCGGCCCTGCCTCCGCCTCCACAGCTAGGGGGAGAGGCCATCCATTTACCATCTGTCAGGATTGCCTGCACGATGGCCTCTTCCCCGAATCCCTACTCCCCACCCCCTGACCCCCATCCCTCCCTGTCTTGCAGAGGGGTCATCTCTTCTTCACGGAGTCCTAAGCAGTGGACAAGAGCGCGCTTGGCTTCCTTTGGGCTGTTGCACCAGGGTGACAGAAGAAACCCTCCAAAGGTCACACTGGGCATGGGGCGTCTCAGTCTGAGGACGAGAAGGCTGCCCCAGAGGTGCTTGAAGATGAAGCTGCGCCCTGCATGGTGGTGCACAGAGAAGAGCAGCAGATCCCTCAAAACGGTGATGCAGACAGCTGCTCCTCTGAAGAAGCACAAGTCTTCAGGTCTGCCAGGAAGAAGTGCAGGAGTGCAGCATAAAGTCCATTCAAGATGTTTGGTTACCAGTTCTTCCCAGGACTGGGCAACAAACTGGTGGAATAATCCTAATAAAAGCAAGAAAGAGAGAAAGACGTTGCAACAACAACCACAATCAGAATAAACATCAACCAGTGAAAGCACTTTCCTCTCTTCTTTGGTGTCATTTTTGCAACTGTCCCTGGGCTCCAGCCCCGTTCTGGTCTCCCCAGTACAGGAAAAATCCTGATGGGTGTGGAGTGGGCCCAGCTGATGACACTGGAGGGAGTGAGGGGCCAGGGCACATGGTATACAAGGGCAGGCTGAGGGAACTCCTGTGGTCAGCACAAAGGAGAAAAGGCTCAGGGGTGGAGCTGATAGCTGCCTCCAGCTGCCTGCTGGGAGGGGGGAGTAGAGAAGATGATGCCTGTGCCTTCTCCGAGGGGCTCTGTTGCAGAATGTTGAGTGGCACCAGGCCCACTCTTGCAGGTGGAGACAGCCCAGCTAGCAAAAAGGAAAGATTGTCCACATCAAGGGTGCTCAGGCAGAACCGGTGTCCAGAAAGGCTGTGGAGTCTCTGCCCTGGGAGGTAGCTGACCTTGAGTGCACAAGTCTGGGTGTTTAAATAATGCAGTCACCAAATGGTTGGCATTGGAAGGGACCTTAAAGACCACCCTCTTCCCATTGCTGTGCCATGGACAGGGACCACTCCCTCTACACCATGTTGCCCAAAGCCCCATCCAACCTGCTCAGAAATCTTCTTTGATCATCATGACCTTTCCAAGAAGACAGACCAGAGTCTCTGAGTGAATTCCACTGCCTCCCTCAGCACTCTTGAAGGTGTCCCCCTTTCATTCCTTGGGCTTGTGCATGCCCAGCTGCCTTGCGCCCTCCCAAACTGTGTCTGCACACCACAGACTCTGCTCTTAGGCTTGGAAGTGGGAGCCTTGAGAGCACACCTTAGACCTGGGAAATGAGGGAAAGCATGAGGTCTTGTTAGGGATGAGAAGTCTGGGGGCAGCTTCAGATGCAGTGGTCATGAGATTGTTGAGTTCAAGATGGAACTTGTTGGAAGAAGTATGGCAAAAAGTAGGATTGCTACCCTGGAGTTTCCGAGAGCCAAGTTTGACCTCCTCTGCGACCTACTTGGGGGTATCTCATAGGCTAGATTGCTAGAAGTTAAGGGTGCTTGTGAGAGCTGGGCAACATTTAAACAATACTTCTTCCAAGGTCAGGATCTTGAGGTCTCTACCAACCTCTACAATTCTGTGATTCTGTGATTATTTTTCTTGAACAATACAGCTTGTCAATTCAAATAGATTTTTTCCTTTAGTAGATTAATGTAGCTGACTGCTGTGAATTCTTTACTCACTGTTCTCTTATCAGTGAACACTGCTCAGGACTTGGACTTTCTCTGCTTGGTTTATCACCTCTAAGTGGATATTAGCACAATTTCTCATTCTCAGAATTGGTATGAGAGTCTCAATTAATTCATAATTCTGAGAGTAATAGGAGGCTAGAGGAAGCAAAGCACTAAATTGATGTGAAGGTATGCTTCTTTTAACAACCAAGTACATTTCAAATTTTTCATGAACAAAAAGAATAAAAATAAAATTTTTTCCTGTTCCACCTCCTGGGACAGAATGTGCCTGAAAAGAACACAGATAAACACTTAAACATTGGGCATAATAAACAAAATTGGTATCAGTGACAGAAGCATTGCACTACTCATGGTAATTTGACAGGACAGTGAGGTATAAGGCAAAAAGAAGCATAAAAGTGTCTCCTGACAGCAATGAGAAAAATAGAGGAAAGGACAAGGAAGTGTTTTGCCTACTCTAGGGTTTAGTAAAAACTGACGGACAGCTAATGAAGCAGCACTGCGCTCAGCAGAGATATGCTGATTCGTAACAGTTAAGGATCCTTTTCTCCAAGGCCGAGTCCTATGTCTCTCCTTTAGTACAGGAGAAAGCCCAAAAGGTGAACTTTCTGTTCTCACTGGATTTTTTTTTTCCTTCAAAGTTAATTTCTTAAAATTGAGTTATTTACCATCATCCTCACTTTCACCTTTCTCAGAGTCCTCTCTTCTATCCCATAAGCCCTCAGAAGGAGAAAAGGCTAAAATGACAGATTAGCAATAAGATTATAAAGGCTTCTGGGGGTCAATTACATGACTGGTAAAGTCAGAAAGGACATGGGTTTATGACCTGAAGGTCAGTTCAATGTATTCTGCAGGGGGGCATTTTCCTGGAACATAAAGACAGAACTTAAAGTATATTGTGTCAGCAGCATTTTTGGGGCCTGATCCAGCAGCAATAATTGTGGCCTTCCAGGTGAGGTAGCTTTTGGGTTCTCATTAGTGGTATAGGGTTATAATTCTGCACTCATTTGCACTTTTACTCTGTGTGAACAATCTGGCAGCTCACCTATACAGCAAAAGGCCAGCATGCTGCAAGCAAACATGCATTCCCTCCTTGCCTCCTGATGTAACTGTAGGCCAAGTTGCTGCCACACAGCTTGAGGAAGAAAATCTTACATGAAAGTGGGGTTTCTGTTTTCAGTCTTCTGATACTCTGCATGATGAACTCAGTGATTATCCTTTACCCTATATGAGAATGCTAAAGAAAATGAGACTACTGATCAGGGGAGAGAAAGCCTTTGCTCTGAAGTTTTAACCATTGTATGAGACCTGGATTAAGACATGGAAAGAGTGCCACGAAGCCCACAAACAGAAAATTGCTAGGTAAAATAAAATGTCTGTAGCCCTTCCTATGTTAATATTTTCCTGTGAGTGATGTATGTTGCCTGCCATGTGGCCTGGAATTACATTCAGCTGCACAATCCCCTACTTACAGTATAACTGCACTCTTTCGACAGGCCTCATATTCTGCTATAAGGAAAAAAAAATCCATACTCCCTCCCCAAATAAAATTTACATCTAAATTATTTCTATGCTTAGTCATATTGTTTAAAAGCTTAACGGATCTGCTGGACTGCACATGCCATCAGCTGTGTATATAGAGCACATACTCATGCATTTACACACACATACACATGAAAATATGCATTTACACATTCAGGTTATATAGTTACACATTAAATATATATTTACATCTGTAAATATGTATCTACATATAGGAATATAAATGCAGAATTTATTGTGCCTTTATCCTAGAAATAAAGTACATAAAACATTTGTCAAACTTTGGGTCTGTTATCAAACCACAGTCCAAGAAATATATAATGTATTCAGCTACAGTGTACATGTATACATGCATGTGTGTGACTGAGAGCACATGAATGTACATGCGTGTGCGTACACACACATACGGACACACACAGGCACAGTTTCCATACTCTTCTTAATCAGTGCAGCATGTTTGCCTCGTAAGAGATTATGAACAGCAAATGAAGCAGAAAGCACACAGTACTCTACAAGTCAGATGCTATCTTATGTCTCCAAGGATTTTTTAATTGACTAGGGTGAGGTCAGGGGCTAAAATGGTTGAACAGCAATGATGTGTGCAAAAACATTTTTTTGCTGCTGCAGTTTCTTTTCTTGACTGCACATCCAAGAAGCATCTCTCAAAGAAAGGAGAACACGTTTAAAGAATCACCAATACAAGAAGACTGAATTTTACACTGAACATTTGCAAGAATAAAGAATATGCCTAAAATCTACGCAAGAGGGCATGGATAGCATTAGTTTGCAGATGTGAAAACAGGATACTGGGCTTTATTTTAACTTACTCCTCAAATATGCAATTATGCGATCACTTCATCTTTCTTTATCCCTCCATCTTCCAATGAAATTGGAAATGCCTTGTTGCAGGTATTGGCTTCTGTTTAGCTCCAAACCAAATCAGTGTTCAAGACAGTTAGGGAGCCACTGAATTGCACCTGTTCTAGGTAAATGTAATAGGTGTGTAATGTACAGTCAAAGCTATTGATGTTAAGCCTCATCTGGTTATTAATTTTAAATAGGAAGCAATACTAATTAATTAAGACTAATTTTATGTATCAGTGACAGCAGCATCCCCCTGGGTTCACATCAGAAAACAAGTGTTGTTCTTTGTGTATTCATCTTGATTTTAATTTGACTGCTTGTGTATAAACTACTACATGAATGTGTGCAGGAACAGATATATCCCACAAGCTATCATCAATACGCTACTCTAGTTTCCTACTCTCAGTTGTTTAAATGATCTTTTTATTTGTTTGTTTTTTAGTCTCCAGGACCTTTTTGTGGCAGCCCTTTGGACCTGATATCTCAGAAATTGAATCAGAATTCTGCTTTTCATTTAAAACTAGCACTGCATACATTTAAAATTACATTTCCCCTGAACTTTGAAAATATTACACTTTCATGATGGATAATGCACTCAATGAATGAACAAGTATTTATACAGTATTTGATTACTTCTTATGTCTGTATATACCTTGAGGACAAAACAGTATTAACAGTTACCTTGTAAAAATTTAGTAGTCAGTTATCTTCATAGAGTGTATTCTAGGAGGCTGTAGTCTCTTCATATTTACCAGGATGAGTATAGCCTGAGTGGATCTGCTCTGTCCTTTTTTCCCTGCTTGTACCAGAACATTCTGTATTGCTCCCTCTATATTTTATTTGCATCAGAAACCATCTTTCTATATTTTCTATTTCGTGCTCTTTCAGGACTCCCTTTCATTTCATGACTGGTTCCTTCCTTTCCTACCACCTTTCCATTTCCCTGGTGTCTACATCTACATCTACTTCCTCTCTTATGTGCTTTTATTCCACAGGTCTAAGTTCTCTGTTTCACCATGTCCTTAAGATATCAATTCTATCTTGATTTAGCTGATACCTCACAATATCTGATTCTTGCTTCACTGCTTGGCCACCAACTGTAATTTGATTGACTGACTGGGGACAGGTACAACTGAATAAGCTGTTATTTATTTATTTATTTATTTATTTATTTGTGGCCCGCTTTCTAAAGTGCACCAAAAATTGAGACTATCAACCTTAGGCACTTGTCAGCAAATTTCAAACTTGCTCTGCTTAATTGGGTTTGGAAAAAATAATCCCACAAATCTTGCCTGCTTTCAAGTATGTCCACAGCCTCATTCCAATCTATTCTGGAGCACTGAACTCTGGCAGTGAATTTTGAATGTCCCTCTATCTCTTAAAAATCTTTCCTGCTGCAGCAAATTTTCAGTATCATTGAAGTCTTGGCATGCCAGTTTATTTATAATTAATATGGACCACTTAAGTTTTCATTGCTGAATACCAAAGAGCCATAGTTTCATGTTATTTGGATGCTACCTTGCCAACAAAGATTAGGAGCTGAAGTTCTGTCAAGCATTGAACTTATTTTATGGGACCTGAGCAACTAGATGATGAAAAACAGATTGTTCCTCCCAAAGAATAAATCTTCAGTGGATTCTTTGGACTCTTTGAAGATAGAAAAACTAAAATAAAATCAAGACTTGCACCACACACTATGTTTACCCAGAATTAATGTGAAGTAGACAGAAGTTAAATATTTAAGATATGACCCACTCAGTGGGAAAGTAATTTTGCTTTTCATAAACACTGTCAGATTGCAAAGAAATGTTTTTTTGATAAGCCATAAAATTCATATCTGGGAATATTTCTCTAATGAGAAGCCCTTGTGAAATAGGATCCAATCCCTCTGATTTTTTGTTTGATTTTTTTCATTGTAAATCAGGCTTCACAAACCTGCTTAATTTTTTTAAAGAAAAAATTAATGGCTTCTCCTTTATGGGACGCTTAGTGCAAACAAAGCAGCATGGATGAAACATAAAGGAGTGAACCTTTTTCTCTTCATTCAAAGCAAACATGACCTAAACCTCTTTTGAGAATCAGCTAGAATAAATAACTGGAATACTTCATGTACTTTTCTAGTGGTGTCAGGAAGAAACGGTAAAACTAATATTAAAAAATGGTATTCAGTAACAGCATGTCTGTTTTCACCAGTCCAACTGAGTCCAGACAGCATTTTGTGAAAGAGAGAGAAGGTTCTGTTACAAAAGATGAACTTAATATTTCTGGTCCAAAGAAATATCTCTCATTCTGACAGAGAGTTTACTTTTTTTTTTTTTTTTTTTTTTTTTTTTTTTTCTGTCATCAACGAGTTGAGTCCATTATTCATCTCAGAAAAGGAAGACAACTCTAGTCCTCAAGTCAGATGGATTCCCGTGGGCTGGCAGGCTCTCAGTCATTATCCCTTCTTGACTATAGGAATTGATTAAAATACCAATTTACCAATTGATTACTTTGCGTGGTATCCCACTGCAACAGAGTGAAGAGCCTTTCACAGCTTCAGGCACATCAGAAAATAAAGGTGGCTACTCATATAAGTGTAGACATGAGCACACAGTGTAAGCATCCCTTCTTGAATGTGTATTTTGATTTGGTTCATTTTTGTATTGCTAACTAACTTTTGATGTCACGTGGTGTTTTCCATGGTTAATATTTTCTGTACTATAGAAACTGTCAGGAGAAATCTGGAGATTTTGGCTGTTGGCTAGGGGACATTTGGAACATTTGGCAATCAGCAAGGCGTGAGAGACAGCTCAGAGTTTTGGTATACACTTATTAGACTGTTGTGGTTTAACCCGGCCGGCAGCTAAACACCACACAGCCGTTCGCTCACCCTCCCCCCTCCCTCTCTGGGATGGGGGAGAGAAACGGGAAAGTGAAGCCTGTGGGTTGAGATAAAGACAGTGTATTTAAGAGAGAAAATAATAATAATAATAATAATAATAATAATAATAATAATAATATGTACAAACAAGTGATGCACAATGCAATTGCTCACCACCCGCTGACCGATGCCGAGCCCAACCCCGAGCAGCCGGCCGCCCACCCTGGCTAGCCACCCCTATATATTGTTCAGCATGACCCCAGATGGTATGGAATACCCCTTTGGCCAGTTTGGGTCAGCTGTCCTGGGTCTGTCCCCTCCCAGCTCTTGCTGCCCCCCCAGCCTGCCCGCTGGCAGGACAGAGCGAGGAGCTGAAAAGTCCTTGGCTTAGTTTAAGCATTGCTCTGCAGCAATTAAAACACCAGCATGTTATCAGCACTCTTCTCATCCTAATCCAAAACATAGCACTCTACCAGCTACTAGGAGGAAAAATAACTCTGTCCTAACTGAAACCAGGACATAGACTCATATGTCTAAACAATCATCACATACATTCCTAAGTGCTATGAGAAAAATGTGCATTCACAGGTAAGATAGCTAATAGCTCTGTAGAAGGAATAGATTATTTGCTAGTTGGGGGGAGATAACATTATTGACAGATGAAAGTGAGAATGATGGAAGATCTGATTTACGAGTGAATTTAACTCTAAATTTCACTAAAATGAATTAACTGATCAGTTGGATGACATCCTCATTCACACTGGGGTAAGAGCTCATTTCAGGATGGAAGAACTGTTTAGACACAACTTGTAAAAGTTTTGGTGAAACTAAATTTAGCTATGCAAAATTTTGTTTAGAATGTTTATAAACAATCTATAGATTGTTTAGGTTTGTTTAGAGAGTTTAAAGACTAAAGACTATAGACTAGGTTGGAACTAGATTAACTTTGAGGTCCCTTCCGACCCAAGCCATTCTACAATTCTATCTGAAAGTTTCTCAAAACAATGTTGGGATTGTCTATTAGGATTGTCTGTGGTGTCCTCAATACAAGAGAGCCATGGTTATATTGGAGAAAGTCCAATGAAGGGCCACAAACATGAAGGGACTGAAGAAGCTCTCCTAAGAGGAAAGGCTGAGTGAGTGAGACTGTTCAGCCTTGATAAGACTTAGGGGGATCTCACCAATGCCTACAAATAACTGAAGGGAGGGCCTGCAAAGCAGATAGAGTCAGGCTTTTCTCAGTGGTGTCTGGTGACAGGGCAAGAGGCAATGATCACAGAAACACAGGACATGCTGTGTGAACATCAGGGAATGCTTTTCACCATGAGGATGACCAGGCACTGCCAAAGTTATGCCAGACAGATTGTGGAATCTCCATCCTTGAGGATTTCCAAAAGCCATCTCAAAATGGTTCAGTGTAATTATCTCTAGGTGACCCTGCTTGAGCTGGGGGAGGGGGAAAAGGGAAGGAGCAGTAAGATAGCCTCCAGAGGTCCCTTTCAACCTGAACCATTCTGTGATTCTGCAAACTCTGGAGAACAAGTACATTTCCAGGCGACTCTCAAAAGGCAGAGTATTAGTCTTTAAAAGGAGGGGCAGGAAAAAGCATGAAACATGTCAGATTAATTTCAGTTTCTAAAAAGATATATAAATATTAAAAATAATATTATAGATACATAAAAACAACTATCACCAGCAACAAAATTACATTGATTTTAAAGACTCTGAAGAATAACAAGATTGTAAGTAATATCCAGCACAGATTTGACAAGAAGAAATTGTCAAATCAAACCAACCTGAACAGGGTTTCTGAGTAAGATGTGTGGGAGAAGCAGATGGCATCATAACTGGATAGATAAACAGGTATGTTGTTTATAAATCTGAGGAGTACTCAGAGTAAAACCATAATTTTCAAAAACAAAAATATTTTATTGAAGCAAACTGCTGTACTTATTCATTGTGAATAGGACAGGGAGCAATGGGCTTAAATGACAGCAAGAAAGACTTCTGTTGGCAATTGGAAGAAATCTTTCCAACTATGGGCATAGCAGAGCACTAATATACACTGCCAAGGGAGAATGTGCAAACTTTTGTCACTCAAAGTTTTCAAGAACTGGTGAAACAAATATCTGTCACGAATAGTTCAGGCATAGCTGATCTTGCCTTTGGGCAGCTATGTGGATTAGACGACCCCTTGGGACCCTATTTACTATGATTTCTCTGATTCCCACGTAAACATAACTCTATTGACTCAAATTCAATTCATGTCTAAAAACTTTTATGAAGTATTTTAAGATAATAATAATAATAAAAAATCATCCCTTACACTTAACATAAAGAAGCATGTGTGAATGATGTTATGTGTGAATGTTGTAGTTTTACAAACTACTGTGAAACTGTTTTATGGAAATCAGAGGGATGGGGAATGCCCAAATCAAGACACAGATGTATGGCAAACTTCTGCCTTCATGGTGTCAGCTGGCTTAGCTACTTGTCTTTTCCACTATTTACATTGGGGAAAAAAAAAAAAAAAAAGTACTGTCCTAGTCCTTACTTGAATCATTTACCTAGGGCACACAAATTAGAGTGTAGCTATTCTAAACTCCCTCTTTTCAACTCAGTAAGAGTGAAAGACTCTCTGTGCAGCTCCAGAAAAACTGGCTTACAGTCCTTTTTGACGACAGAGGGAGACTAAGAGGGCCAAGTCCCTTATGCAAGTGCATCAGTTAAGTCTCTCAAGCTAGGAGCAATGAATGTAAAGGTCTGCGTCAAGGTTAGCTGCCTATGTCAAGACAGAAGAATCTAGGCCAACTCCTCACACTTCACTCACAGGCAGGAAAACTTTGCAGTGTGTAGATCAAATAGATATTCAAAAGAATAGTACAAAGATTTTCTCTCATAACAAAACACCCTCAAAATCATGGTCTCCATTTCCCTGCTCTTAGAAATGTGTGAAAGGTGATTTCTAGCAGCAAAGGTACGGCTTTCAAAAATATTAAGAGTTCTGTATAGTCACAATGAAATGTGAGGTTGCAGGTTGTGGGGAGAGGAAAGTTACAGAAACTGCCATGATCTCTACAATGGTTGGATTGTTTTTCTTCACAAATCTATTTCCATTCAAGAATACTGCATCCCTTAGGCTGATCCTATTGTTTCCTTCCTTGCAGAAGAAAGAACTGTGTGTGCAGAGAGTCAGTTCTCTGTCATGTACAGTTCTCAGGGGGCAAATCAGGTGCTGTAGCAGGAAGTACTGAACATCTTGCAAAAAATCTTGTGAAAGTTGCAGCCTTCTTTTGCAGACCCCAGAGCTGCAGAAAGCTCAGACTCTATTTGTGCATTCAGCTGACAAATAGAACACCTATCTGAAGTCAACTTCAAAAGCTATTGAGAATTGGGGATCATTTTGTAGGATGCCTGAAAAAGAGAAATAATCATAAACTAATCTGTGCCTGCATGTATGCACGTCTTTGTGGAAAGAGACACAGTTATTCACTAGAGCATGTGGTATTGCTAACTGTGAAGTATAGCCAGGTGAATTCAATTTTAGTAGAGATAAAAATGTTCCATGTCTTCTCCATGCTAGAGCAATTCAGTTGCTGCTGATTGCTACACACCACTTCAGATTAACTGTGCACAGTATTATATGCCTTCTCTGTGTGTATTTTAAAATATGATCTAACTATGAAAAACAAACAAACAAAAAACTGGAAAGAATTACTAAAAAACAGTAAAGTGTTTGAGCGATTGAGTTTCTCACAGTGAACATATTACAGTGTCAGAATGTATCCTAGACATGCAGCTCTGCATCAAGCAAAGTTTATTAATTTCCAGTGCAGCACTGAAGTTAATATAATTGCAAACAGAAGTTCTTGTAAGTCTCAACTTTTCTTGTGGTCTGGTAATTTCCCAATATTGCGCCTCTAAAGTAAGGAGGTAAAATGTGATAATACCAGTGGGATCTGGAATCTAATTATTTCAGTCAAGCAACACAAAATAAAACAAAAGCCCCAAGTCCTCATCACAGTGAACAAAGACAGTTCAGCTTCAGGTTCACATCAACACAGGGAATCAAAGGGCTATAAAAGAGGTTATAATGATGTCTACTGTGTAAACTAGTTTAACAGAGTGAAAGCACAGATCTTTTCCTTCTCCTTTACCATCTTTGTATATTGCTTTTCTTTTAATAGTAAATGACTCGCAGCTTTCTATCAGAAGGAAGTAGTCTTATCGCTAAGAAGAATAAACATGTCACATCCTTTCTGGCAGGAGTGAGGTTTACAGATGTCTTAGGTATTTGAGTTTTGACGGAACGATCTTGCGTTTCTCTCTTTACTACTGTGCTGGGCAGCTGAATTTCATCACAACCTCTACCTCTCACTCCCCCTCCTCAGAGGAAAATGGGGAGAAGAAAGTATGCTGCAAAGGAATAAATAAATAAATAAATAAAGGTAACAGGTTGAGATAAAGCTAATTTAATTAAAGTGAAAAGGCAGAGGGAAAAAAGCAAGCAAAGGCTGCGCAGAAGCACAGAAGCACAGAGAGAGAAAAAAATATATATTATCTACTTCCAATCAACAAGCAATGTTTGGCCACATTCGGGGAAGCAGGGTCTCAATATATGTAGCATTTGTTTGGGAAGACAGATGTCTTTATTAACAAGAGCCCCTTTCCTTCCCCGTTCCCACCTTTCACTGCTGAGTGTGACACCATGCGGCATGGAATATCCTTTTGGTTGGTTTAGGTCAGCTGTCCTGGTGATGTCCCCTCCCCACCTCCTGGCCACCCCAGCCTGCTGGATCTGGGGGGAGTTGGAGGGAGTCTTGATGCTGTGCCAGCACTGCTCAGCAACAGACAAAACACTGGTGTGATACCACTGCTGTTCTAACTACAAGTACAGAGCACAACACTACATGTTAACTCCATTCTGACCAGACCCAGTACAACTACCTATTTTTATGACACTAGTTAGATTACAGTGTTTTCCTGTGTGCTGTGGATTATACATGGATTGCTTATTCATACTGCTCCAGGGTTCTCAACTGTCTGTAGCTGCAGTTGCAGCTGTAGCTGTAGTTGTAGTTCTAGTCATAGTCTCTGGTTTTGACTGCAGTGCTTTCCAGTTAATCAGAAATAGACTAATCCCAGAAATGAGCTGCTAAGCATCTAACTGATCAGAAGGTAAATAACCAAGATCCACTTAAGTCTCATGGCTTACTCCATACAGTATGTACTCTGTTGTCCACATTTGGCTTGAAGGAGCATTTTTTCTACTCCATAATTTTGCATAATGGCTCCCAGGTGAGAGCTATTGCCAGTCTAGGTATGTTCTCCTTACACAAAATGGCTTACTGCTTCATAGCCCACTGCTAAGGAACGGGTGCTTAAGAAAGAGGAAAAAAATGAGGTTTCAGTCTCTTTCAAAGACGATGAATGCATTTTACATTAATTGGAGAAAATGCTGAAATAGTGTTGGGAGGACGCAACCTCCTGGACCGGTGCCTGGACTTTCTTCCCTGTCTGTTATGAAAGCAAAGATACTGAAGGACAGTTGGATAGGATTTTGACATCTAAGATATTTAGAAGTGCAGTTCTCAAATTTTCTCTGCAGCTGAAGTCCAGCCTTGGCAGTGCTTAAAGGTCAGTTTTCCAGCTTTCTCATGAGCAGCTTGGTTTTGATAGGGTTGGGCAGTTAGGCTACGCAGTAAATCCATGCTTAAATTCCCTTGAGATGCATACACTAATTTTTTCTTTTCCCTGCAAAGCAATGTACATTCACAGAATGTGTCTGATACTCAAGGTACTCAAAATAAAATAAAATAAAAAATCCTTACTTTCTTCTAGTAGCTCAGGTTTGTGAAGTCTAATACTGGGTGTACTGGGTGGAAGCATATGTTTTTGTATGTCCAGAGATACTAGAGATAACTTAGACAACTTGAGTCTTTCCTAGACTTTTGTAATTGCATAACAAAGGTTTTGATATAAACTGAATAATATATATTGTCTAGATATCATACATATAGAACACAGATATATTCGCTGTGCATCTCAGTTCAGCTCTTACCCAGTATGAGTTTAATGGCAGAGCCATTTAATAGAAATGGCTCCAATCCTTCTCCACAGACTGAACGAATGATCAGGGCTGTGAGGAAGTCACAAAATATTTTGTATCATCACCTAACATTGAGAGAACAGCATTACATTTTGAGGGAACAAATGATTAAGATGACTCCACATTTTTTTTTTTTTTTTAAATATGTTTTTGGTCAGCATATCCAACATTGTCTTTTAGCTACTCTAAGTCAAGCTTGTAACTGAAAAATGATAATAAAAAGAGTTCAAAACCATTATGATATTGATACTGAAATAAGAGTTCAGTATACAGTACCTTATGATGGGGAGGAGAAATACAAATAAATTTATTGGACAAATTTGCAATCCAGACAGTTAATAGAAGATTCTAGGGAAATATCTCTGAGAATTGCACTTACTCGTTTGTAACAAGCTATTAGAGAAATAACTTTGGTGGCTATCCAAGTGATTTTTTAAATGGGACAAACATCTAGGAAAACAAGTCAATTACTTAATGGCCTCAGCTCGTTTTAAGTGAAAACACTTTCTTTTGAATCTTTCCCTACCTGAGCGCTGGGCCCAGCAGCCAAGATGGCGGCGCCTCGCCTCAGGGACAGCCTGGGGAAGAAAGGAGGGCACAGCGCAGCCCAGTAGCCGGCAGAAACAGAGAGAGAAAGAAAGGGGGAGAAACAAGCCCTGCCGGCAACCGGGGAAGTGGAGGAGGAGGGCAGGAGGGGCTGCAGGCACCGGAGCAGCGACCCCCTTGCAGCCCCTGGGCAGGAGGCGGTGCTGGAGCTGGGCACGGTGTGAGGAGGCAGGGGCGACAGAGAGGGACTGTCAGGAACTGACCCCAGCCCCGGGCCCCAGCCCAGGTGCCGCTCGCTCAGGGGCGAGGGAGGGGTGAGGCTGGGCCTAGGAAGGTGGAGGGTGTTGGAGGGAAGGTATTCTAATATTTGTCTTTGTTTTTCACTCTCACACTCTGGTTTTAGTTGGCAATAAAATAAATTAAATTTCCTTAAGTTGAGTCAGTTTTGCCCGTGACAGTAACTGTTGAGTGATCTCCCTATCACTATCTTGATATGAGCTTTTTCACCTTAATTTTAACCCCTGTCCTGTTGGGGAGGAGTAGTCAGAGTTGAGTAGGATCCTTGGAGACATGGTCAAGCCAACAAAAGTTTGCTTTCTTCTGGAACATACAAGCAAAACTTGAGATCTAACAGATTTTATCTAACAGTCACATAATATTCCATGTTTGAAGTGCTTCTATTTCAATATGAAAACTAATGCATGTTTCTCTCCTTCAAGTTCAAAGATGGTGTCTGTGAAGAAATACTTAACCAAAGCTAACCTACCATTTAATATAAAGGAAAGTCAATGTATATCCATACTCCACTGTCATGCACATACGCTCTTGGAAAATATACATGCTAATGTGTGCATGCATTCCTACAACTAAGAAACTATTTCAGTTTTGATTTGATTGAAGAGGTCATTTTAGCCCACAGACCTTAGCCCATAAAGTGTACATGTGACCGAAGCAGAATGTAATGCAGCATAAACCACAAAATAAATAAATATTGGTTAGAATGGAAAATAAAGATCTAATTTGGACAATGAATAAGAGGCCTCTAGTCCAAATATTTCATGGGAAACAAATATAATCCTTTTAAAACACAGTGACAAAATAATTACTTCTGATAGGGTAACACTTTGGTCAAGACAAAAGCTGTATGTGTTCTTCTCCTGATGCTGACACACAGCTGAACAGCAGAAAACTCTCATAACACAGGCACATCTGTATGTGAACATGATTATACAACATATTTAAGAGTAACACACAGTGTGGTGACTTCCTAAACAGACAATTAATGAGAATACTTTTCCCAAGATTACTTGGACTTTGGGTCCATTTTGCTTTAATTTCAGTTTCACTTTGGAAGTATTAAATGGTCTGGATTCATTAGCCAAGGATAGCAGGTTTATTGGCAGCCAACCTAACCGTACAAATAGTTGTATTTGTTCATTTATTCATTTATTTATTTTACTCAGTGTATTATGTTGCTCAGCTATTGAAGGTACAGCAGTAGGTTTCAACAATGTAAGCTCAAAGGAAGTGACTATTTAGTTTGTGTGAGCGTCAGAGAGAATTTGTATCTTTTTGTTATTAAGGGGCTTCCGCAAGGATTAACAACTCTGTATTGGCTCCAGTTCATAATCTTCTGCAGTAATATTTCCTGTCCACTTGGCTTCAGTGGAATATTTTCCCTCACTATTTTGGGTATGGTGTAATAGAAAAATCTGCATACTTTTGAAGGCCAGATTCAGACACACAAAACTATGCCCAGTAGTACCTTTTCTCCAGCATAATATGACTGAGTGGAAAGATTATACTGACTAAATCCATCATGATCTAACTGGCTTACAAAATTAAAAAGAAAAAAATCTTTCAATTTAGAAAGCAACATACTAAATATATAGTAATTATTAGAAAAACAATACTGATAAAATAGTTTTTACAAAAGAAGAACCAGAAATGAGAAAATTGTTTACCTCTGAAGATTTAAATGTCTTTGCAATGACAGAAATGGGTAGATGTAAGGATTGCATAATTGAAAAAAAAAAAAAAAAAGAAAAAAATAGAGACAAATACTTCTGATGCTGGTTGTGCTGTCTTTTGTTTATTTGTGTCCATCCTGTGCACATGCGCACACACACACACCACCCTTCCACCCTTCACTCCTCCCCAAGGGCCAAATGCCTGAGGCAGTTACGCAGCAGCTGTTGAACATTCATGGCCAAGTTATAAACACAAAGAGAGCTAGTAGTACCTCAACAGAAAGAACTATGTTGACACAGATGAAGTAGACAGTTACTGTTTCCCTGTTTACCTGGCCTGTGTAAGTAAGTGATCATTTAGGTGGAAAATATAGGTAAAAGCAAATATATAGGTACACTTTGGATATTGCCATTGTAAAATATATAGCTTAAATGAGAAAAAATGTTACAAACTGAGAAAATTGAAAAAGTTGAAAGTCATCATGTTCTTCTGAAAAAGCTTAGTCAGCAGCACTGCAAATATTATTAGGAAAAGGCATTCAGTATACCAGAATGAGTGCTTGTGATATTGGATGGCAAAATGTAGGAAATGAGATTCAAGAGACATTGAATCTCAGATGTGGAGTACATCTGTTTATGTGAGAAATTAGTATTTATGAGAAATTTTGCTATTAGTATGTGTTTAAAGTTTAATAGTTTTAATATTTGTCTTTGCGTGTCTATGAGAGGCAGAGTACTCTTGGGTAGATGCTGTTGTTGCCATTCACGAGAGTCTCTGGTCTCATTAAGTCTCTGACTCAGTGTTCTTCAAGGAAATTAAGAATACTGATTTTTTAAAGAGGTAAGTGTGTCTATGTTTTAAAGTGAATCTAAAGACAAAGGCTGTACCAAATGGTCAGCTTCAGGTATTTGAACTTTACCTTCATTCAGAAAAAGTATTTGCTGGGTTGGTATACTGTGCTGCAAGAATTCCTTGCTTACTGGTCTTTTTGAAATACAGACTTCTCAGATTAAAAAATAAATAATAATAATAAATAGTTTTTTTCCTTTACACATAATGAAGTTTCAAGTTTATTTCCAATTTTCCCATTTGATAGATGATGGTGAAATTACTCAGATATTTTGCAAAGAAATATAACAATTTGCTAATGTTGTTAACATTATAAAGATTGAATCATAGTTCTTTATAGATAACCAGAGAAACACATTGGATTATTATTAGGGCTATTAATTATTATTTCACTGTGACATGTAGCACAGACCACCTTGCACTTACAATGCACTTACATGCATTGATCAAAGGTTTCTGACCATTTCTTTATGTAAGTATCTTAAGACATTAGGAACAGCAGTTCTGTCATCTTTCATTTCTTTATATGATCCCATCGTTCTGTGAATATAAACACATAAAGATTGTTAATACATTAAAATAAATGCAAAGAACATGATTTCAAGAACCATAGAGATTCACTTGACTTCTAGAGACCTTTAGAAACACACTTAGATATGGCTAAAAGTATTTGAAATAAATACTCTGGCAATTGTGCCTCCAGTGGAAGCTCTAGGTTTCCTTACAGGGACTGAAGAATTAAGCTTATGGGTTGGAAATGAGAACCAAAGATTTCTTCTTAAAATTGTCTGTGACTAACAACAGGGGGCAGTGATATAAATGTTATTTTTGGAAATGATTGATATAATCTTCCAAAGACTTGGTAATTTTACTCCCTAAAATGCAGATAAACACAAAGAAGATAATTCTAGGCCTAAGTAGAAAAAGGAAGACAGTAGGAATAAATAGAGTGTCTATAAGGACTGTAAAAAGAGGGATCGATAAAGAAAATTCCATCAGGAAGGTGTTAGGTCTTGCAAAAGCTGTTTAACAAGTTAAACATTCAGCTATATAAAGAGGAAAATAGCAAGGAAAGCAAAAGGAGGAGATGGGTAGGGGAAGGGGGTCAGTATAAATGGGGAATATAGTGGAGATTAAAGGTGCCTGGAAGTTGCTCTCAAATAAATGAATACTTTTATTCTACCAAAACTGAGGAAAAATTATGCTTGGCAATAACTGTCCCGTGGAGATGGTCTCCATTGACACAAGAGTCTTTCTGTCCCCCACTACATAAGAAAAATTGGTGTAGTAATTATATCACAGTTGCTTATTCAAATTTACATCTATATTTGGCAACACATTAAAGTAATTTACATTCCAGAAAAAAACATTTTCACCCATTGTTAATAGCATGGGATTACTGTAGCTGTTGAGAATTCAGATCTCCTCTGGTTCTTTTTTTTTTTTTTTTTTTTTTTTTTGGTGTTAAGAATCTCCAAATTCACCCCATTTCTTTTGAGTGGATTATTCTTCACTTCTAAATCGGTGAAAGTATTAATCAGCTTTTCCAACCGAATGAGTTTGAATTCCTTAGTTTCCTGCCCCCTTAAAAGCCATGTTAAAAAAATAGTCCAAACAGGCTGCTAATTTGGTGATTTGAAACTTCATTTTTCCCTATAGGGAAATGAAAAGGGGTGTGAGAGGACAGAAACTTCTCTTTTTGTTCTGTATGTTTAGCCATGTAAAATGAAAACCTCTTGAGAGCTGGAGTCTATTCTCACAAGTGTATACCTCCTTTTGCCAAAAATACTACTTCATATTGTAACAGAGGTCATTAGCTATTCTTTTAATTATTTCAGAGGCTTTTTGAGAGAAAGAAAGCAGGAAAAAAAAAAAAAAGATAACATACTATATGAAGATACAATCTTCAATCTTTAAATTGTATTTTCATACAATGAAGATACGAGCTTTCATACATTTTATGCAGACAGTGTACATGCATGCATACATATTATATATTTTATAAGCACCAGAATTTAAAAGATCATAGTAGGTCCTTGCTGCTTTGTTTCAGGTTTATTTCAAAATGGGCATTTGGGGTTAAAACAATTTGGATATGAAATTTGCCATCTAATATCAAAGCAGAAGCCAAAGTACATTTTGATTTTGAGTACTTTTGGAATACTCAAGGAATAACTTAGTCAATATCTTCTGAATTAAGGAAAATCTGACATATGCGGTCACATATGAAGAACTAAAGGATTTATTTATTAGCTTACTTTCCTCCCATCTAGCATAGGAGAAAAATGGATTACAGCATTTTTAGCTTAGATTCAATAAGCAAGACATGAACACAAACTTTGAAGGAAACTATAGCTAAGGTAATTCAGGCAGTGGTAAATGGTATAAGATCAGGGAAAGTTTATCAGAGGTAGACCTTTCCTGGCAGCTTTTTTCATGACTCTTTTTCTTAATTGGTGTTCGCAAGTTGAGAGAAGGGCTAGTTGGAGTGAATGATTTCTGATTATATAATCAGAAATGCAAAAAATATGAACTGACAGTTTAGGCTGGAAATTGGGAAGAGGATTTCAGTTGAATGTAGCAGGTTTCTGGGAATACAGAACAATAACAACAACAACAACAAAACAATATATAACAAACAGAAAAACAAAACAACACACAAAAGCTGAGAAAGAAAACTCAATTCATTTTAAGATAGCTTTTACTTAGGCTGTGAGAGGAATTACATGAAATGGTTGCCTATAATTGCAGAGAAATGCCCTTGGTTACCCAGACAACCTTTCCCGCCCTATTTTGTTAAGACATGACATACTTCAGGTGGGGTTATTGAGCCAGCTACTCACCACTACTTCCCGTGAGGATCATTTCATGCACTCTACCTCAGAAATTTCTCAGTACTGTCTGCATCACTCAAGAGCTTCTGGAGAAGAACTCAGCAAGGAAGCAATGAAATGTACCACAAGATCTGACACCAAGTCAGATCCCTGACTGAATCAGGTACGCTGCTCTCTTATGTGTTCTTCTTTTGGTTTGTTAAAGTCCCAGACCCTTGCAGAGTTAACTAAGCATTTCTCATGAACTGCTAAGTTCTCTGAAAACCCACTGACTTCAGTGGAAATTGAAATTGAAGGCAATCTTTTAAAGGTCTAACAAGAGCAATCATAGTCCTCAGGGCATTGTTTAGTGACCTAAATGCATGCCTTGTTGGGATGGCCAGACTTCCTAACACCCCTTATCCAAATCCCTGTAAATTCCACCTGCTCTTTTCATTTTTCTGAGCTATACTGAATTTCCAGAATCTTTTTAAGGTGAAACCTTTCTAGTAGGACAAGCAAATGTCATATCTGTCTCTGTAAAAGCTGCAGTTTATTCCTTTTTTTTTTTTTTTCTGACCAAATTTGTTCTTCCTCTATGAGACTCTTTTATTTACTGCTGAGTTACTGCTGTCAAGCCCAAAAGCAAATATGTTTTTATAGAGCTGTCTATACACAGTATTTTTTGTGAAAGTTCTTTGGGAACAAGGTGTTGCTGTTGTTGGTATTATTATTATTAGGCCTTTGGGTTTTGAGACAAATTTTAAACAAAACAAACAAATACACAAAGAAAAAAAAATAAAAGAAAAACATCATATCCTGCATTCATTTCTCTGCTAAGGAAGTCAGATAAGTAGATACACGGTATATCATAATAATATATCATACCATAGTGGTATCATGGCCTAACAAGGGCACGAAGAAGAAAATCTGGTTAAAAGAACCACAAAGAAGAAGGCATTTGCTAATCAACTCCCCCCTGTGCAGAGGGAAGCAGTGAGTTGCACAGCAGTAGAGGGAAGATGCTGAAGCTCTTTCTGTTCCCAGAGCCTTATATCCCACCTAATGTTTTTACTGCAGAACCTGGGGTCCCTGTTCTTATCATAAGCATGTTCTTAACACTCTTATGTTTTGCAGAACCTGGGGTCCCTGTTCTTATCATAAGCATGTTCTTAACATTCTTATGTTTTGCAGAACCTGGGGTCCCTGAGAAGCAGCCTGGAACATGCATCTGAGGCCTCATTCTCTACCAATGAGTGGAAAGCAGAGCTGGCTGCCTACTGACAAGTGGGGTGAGAAGGATGTCCCTTGGCTTCCTCCATGGGGGGAATTTTTGCCCTGCTCCCCTGCTGAGACAGCAGGACAAATTTAGGTTGTCTTAAATTGCAATTCCTAGAGTTAACTGATCATCTATTTTAAAAGAATAAAATATCAGTAAGGTCCCAGAGCTCCTATTGTGAAGAAAAATCAGAATACATAAACCTCAAGTATTTAGTAGGTAAGGCACTTTTTGTTGTTATTGTTTGTTTGTTTGTTTGTTTTGAGAGAGAGATGAAGAAAGAGCACAGAACTAAGGACAAGAAAGATGGATTTTGTTTCTTTTTTAAAAACAATTGGATTAGCATTTCTGCACTGTGCTCCAGAAGGCTACCTTGTAAAGATGCTTCCTCTTGCATGTTATTGCTTTGTATGTATAGAACAGCACTACAAATTAAAATTATTTTCTCACCTTGAGCAGTCTGTGTAATGCAAAATAAAGGAGATTCTCTTCCTACCTTGTGTGCAGAATCAGAACGAGCTGATTTGATTTTTTCCTTTATGTATCTAGACAAACTTTTTTAAAGGATAAGTCAAAACCATCATTTTGCCAGTCCCCTAATGTGCATTTAACAATTATCTGATAAAGTATTTTTCAGTGCTATTAGTTTGTTTGAACACAGTATTTCAAGAATCCCAGACATTTTTCTCTTTGTTGACTCATTAGCACCAAAATGCCATTTCTAAAGGGCCTTTTACAAAAGCCCAGGAAAAACAGAATTAGTTATCTGCAGACAGTGAAAGCAGATAATTAAGAGGGAATACAGATATGTCAAAGCACTTTTTTTTTTTTTTTTTTTTTTGGTGCCTGTGATAGATCATAAAAAGAAAAACCAAAACAATTAGGAATATGGCTAGAAAGAAGTAAATTATTTTGGATAAGAGGAAAAAAAATCAAACTGGCAATATCAAAGCATGTTGAGTTCATCTGTTTTTTGAGTATAAGAAGAAAATTGCCATCATTTATTTATCTGTATTTCTTATGAAATATATCTTAAGGTTTCTTTTAGTCCTTGCTGTAGAAAAATCACTAAAAATATTTTTGGAAGCAATCAGGTTTATAAAACAAAACAAAACAAGAAAGTAGGCAAAAGAATTTCAGATTTTAGGACCTAGTTCTGTGTAATACATAAGAAATCTTGTAGGATAGCTGAACCCATGATTTTCTTGATTATATAGGTAGACAAGAATAAAATAAATAAGTCCTGTGTGTTGTTTCCAGCCAGCTCTTGAGTGGTGGCCACAGTAAAATATATACAATTGCAATGGAGTGATTTTTATTTTTATTTTTTTAATTTATTTAGTTTGGATTATGTAATATACTCCTGCAAAGAATCCCTCATTTGGTAATATTTCATATTTGTATGTGTATCTTTGGGGACATTTCCATCAATCTAACAGCCAAAACACTTCAAAGAAGATGTCCAAAGTCTATTCAGAAACCTTATGGGCTTACCAGGGCAACAGCAAATATTTTAGGATAGCAACGAGCCATTTAGTGTCTGTGATATATCACTATTCACCCTTTTTGATGTTACAGGTGAAAATAAAATCTGATTAGTTCTTTGGATAAGCTTTGTGAAATAAATAAAATGTTACTTGCAGAGCAATGACTCACACTGCATATTAAAGTGACTTCCTTCATTTACTTCTTGTCTGTGTTTTGTGTTTTTACATTGCAGAAGACAAGGTAATACAGAATATAAAAATAAGCATTCCTTGAAACAAACTTTTTTTTTTTTTTTTTTTAATTCTTGAGTTGTTAAAAGTAGAGTGTGAAGAGACATAAATAAAAAAAGGAGGGGGGAGGGAAGAGAAGAAACTAAAAAAAAAAAAAAGAGAGAGGTTTAATTTGCAATTAATCTTGGCCATGCAGTATATTTGACTGTAAAAACTCTAGGTAGTCCTTGGAGCTTTGAGAGCTTCGGAAAACTCTGTATGGTTATGACAGCATATATGAGTGAGTTTTAATTAAATTACTAGCTACACTCTCTGCCATGAAGTAATACAAAAGAGAACCTACAAACCACATTTTTAACCTACAATAAGATCATATGCATCCCTCAAACAGCAAATAAAATAAGCAACTCTTCAGTCCTAAACAAAACATGCAAGATCATTCCAAAATTTTGGCTGTACTCCAGGTTGGATGGGGTGAAGAAGAAAGATCTTTCTACTACAATATAGACAAAAAGAATGTATCAGAAAGTAGGATTTCTAAAAGCAGCTTGCCTTTGATACTGAATATTTGATCTACCTATCAAAATGCAGCAGTAGGTTTAATCTCTATGCCAGCTCTTGGGAATAATTTTGTATCTGTGCCAATCCAGGTAAAATCTTGGGAATAATTTTATATCTGTCCCAGTCCAGGAAAAACCTGGCAGGTACAGTACATATCACCAAAAAGAATATTTACATAGACCCATCTATAACTTCAAGTACACGAGTCGTCATGGAACTGTTATTCCCTGTGCAACCATTCTACTGGCACTTGCCATAAATGGAATTATGGCACAGAATGTCCATTTTATCATGTGCACTCATAAAGTGTGTAATAAGGCTGTCCTACAGGCTAATGGAGAAAGAAGCTATGATCAGACACTCTGAAGATGAACCCAAAACTGTATTCAGTTTTATTGCAGATCCATACTAACTTTTCAGCAGAAAGGTAGACTTTGGAAATGTAGAACATCTAGCATAAATTCATGAAATTTACATGTCTGTAATTGTTTTCTTATTTGCCCTTCTTGGGCTTCATAGAGAGCTTCAGATCATAGGTTGCAAACTTTTCTTCCTGTTAAGTTCAATTACAGATACGCATACTTTATTTGGACTTATTAACCAGACCATGGAATTTAGCTAGGAAGTAGAAATAAGAAACAAATAATTCGCTTACTAATTTCCATACAGTTATTCAACTATTAATGTCTATTTGATTTAAGGTTAAGAGAAATTTTGAATTTAGAGAAAAATCCTGAAAGGTTCATCTGTATGCTGCTATAGAACTATTTATATGAAATCACTTCCATACTAGATGTGAAGTCTGTTTGCAAAGATTATCTCTGTTCTTAGAAAAAAACTATGATTTGTTCATGTTGGCTGTACTTGTCAGAAAAGAGATATACATTAATATTTTAGAGACCAGACTGCTCCAGAACATAACCCTATTCCTCTTGTTCCAAGCAGAAAACAATAATGGCTTATATACTATGATTCTATTGCTTTTCTTCTTACTAATAAATAAATAAATGAATAAACAAACAAGCTTGATAGAGAAGCATTTTATTTTTTCCTTAACTTTGCTGAAAGTAATGGACTAGTCTGTACTACTGGTTAAAATAAATAAATAAATGAGACTTTAGGTATTTGTCATTAAGTAATTCCCACAAGAGGTACAGTTCTCAACTGTTCTTATGTGCTTAAGTTACTGTTGCAAATGGAGATATAATGTCCTAAATTTATTAAAGTAAACATTTTTTTTCCAGTAGCTTTGCACACAGATCACTCTCCCTGTAGCCTGAGTGAGGTATATCAATTATCAGGTGTCAGAAATATGACATATTATAGATACTTTGCTTCTCAATCTGTATTCTGGAGTTAAGTTGTAGCAGATATGTTTTGTTTCTTTGCCTAGGAGATAGACAAAGTGTTGAGATTATATGAGAGTTTTAATAAATATCTCAGAGTATAAATGCCTTGATTCTTAACTACTTGAGTTGTTCCAGCCCTTTCAAAGTCTGTACAGTACTGAATTTGTTGTAATGGTGTCATGGTAAATTTTGTGTAACAGTGATTAGTTCCAGAGTTCAGCAGCACAAATCAGGTGACCATTAAAGATGGGTTGAACCCAAGCTTTAACAGTAAGCAGCTGTCATGTTTCCCAGATTGCCTCATTATAATATCTTTTTCCTTCCTTTATTTCACTGTAATGAGCAATGCTTAAAACCATAGACACAATATTGGATTAAAGTACAAGAAGAGCCCTGATGTCTGCCTTTTAAACAAAAGAGTATATTTGGGCAAAATTAATGCACAGTATTCAGTATGTATGCAATATATTCCACAGTCTTAAACATTTTCTGAAATGAAAAAATAAAGTATATCATCATCAACAACAAAATAGTTATTGTGCTGAAACAGACAATCAACTAAATACACTATGGTTAGATGTAAATTTATAGAATTGAATTGAATAAAATCAAATTGAAATGAATCATAGAATGGATTGGGTTGGAAGGGATATTAACTGATATTAACATAATAAATGCACATATAAAAAAGTACTCAATGACCGGGTCACTTCTTACTCTTAGTCTTTTTTTTTTTTTTTTTTTTTCCTTGTCTCATTTGCTGTTAGTGTCCTTCTTCCACAGCCTAAACAAAAGAAAAGTCTCATTGCCATAAAGAAAAAAGAAGAAAGGCAGGTTTTCTGTTTTCCAGGGCAGCTATATAAAAAGACCTTTGCTTCAGAAAGGTTAGCATAAACAAAGCTAATTTTAAAAAGGTGGGGAGGTGCTTATTTAGCTATCTATCCCCTTTTCCAGAGCTGATCTCTTTGAGACATTTTAAATTTGGATATAGAGAAATAAAAAAAGCTGGAAAATTTACTCCATGTGAAAGTCTCTCTCTTTGCTACACTCTCTCTTTGCTACATTCTGATAATTTAGTTATTTAGTTAGTTTTTTAAAATTATTATTATTTTTCTTTTCTTTAGGATCTTTTCTTTAAACTGAGCTGCAGTGAGTTTATTTGCATGTTTCCATGCTCCTCTCTCTTATGTTCATAGATCTTTCAGCTGCTAGGAAACATTTTATCAGTATAGGTTTTTAGTAATGTTTCTATAAAATAGCCTTGTCTAGAGAAGTCTTATCTATTGGAAAACTACATTTATGTTTGCCTCCTAGTGACCTACCAGGATTTCCTTCAGCCCTCCTGTTTGGAAAGCAGGTGTGTTATATCAAAAGCCACATTTTTTGTCCTGACATTAACATTTTTTTTAGAAAGATATTTTGTAGTGAATGTTTCTGGGTTGGATATAAAGTTTTGTTTGCAGAGCTCCATAATGCAATGACATCACAATGATACTTAGAGAGCCCAGTAAGTATTTCCTATTTGAGGAGTTTTCATCTATGTAGCAGATGAATTTGTATATGCTGGAATTTAATCTGGAAAGCACCGGGTAGAAAACATGCAAAAGGGGCTGATACCTGACCTGTGAATGAATAACTTGTACCAATTTAAGCAAGTGCTTAAATTCTGCAAAACCCTATTACACAATCCCCTGATAAAGAACTATTTGCTGCATACCAAGGCATTCTGCTTAGGAGATCTCTTCTGTAATTTGCTCTATCCTTTACCTAACTGAAGAGACACAAAACAGAAAGCAACATTTGCTGTTAGTTTATTGCTTTGGCTCAGGGATTGTTGTATTAGAGTTAACTGCCACTGAGAACAGCAGGTATTTTCTTCCAATGGAAACGAGCAGCTACTACACCAGATGATCCTCATTTACTTAAACCCTGTGCAGCGCTTCTCAGGAATATTATAAACTGTGGGGTCTTTCTTATTTGTACTTGTTTTAGCTGACATTGTCATTCCTGACTATACTGTGAGCATAAATGATGATCTAATGTCAATTCTATAATTACTTGGCACCATGAATAAGTCTTAATCTCCCTGGGTCAATAACAGCTCTCAGTATGACATTCAATAAACAAGGATTTGAGGACTGCTGTAATTTCACTTTTTTTTTTTTTTAATTATTATTATTTTTTATTTTTTCCCTTCCCCTTTCTGGTGCTCTCAGTGAATGCTATTCAGGAATAGTTCAGGACCACTAAGAAAAAAGAAAACAATACACAGTGTGAAACTACTGCTGAAGGGATGCCTGATTTTCAACACCTACAAAGGCCTCTAACTTGTAGGACCCAATTCAGCCCCAGTGGAAGACTGGAGAATGACTTAAAGGGGAGTGAGACCCTCAGACTAGGATGCTGCTCTGTGCACAGTCATGAACTACAGTTTTAAGGGCACGTATAATGGGAATTTTGATGATGTTTGTTGAAGACCCACTTCATGTCTCAAGATTTTTGAAAGATATTTGACTTTTGTTGCTGTAGTAGCTTCACATAATGCCATCCAGTTAGGTGCATCCTAACTAGTCATGCAGTCATGAAATAAAACCACCTCTGTTATGCCCTCAGCCCTCAAATAACATCCAACAAGGACAAATCAAGTGTCACTGCAACACTTGTGTCTGTGTAGGTTTCTGCTGTTCACATAATTACTTCTCAATGACTATTCAGAGCCTACCTCTGCACAGACTGTCCAAAGATCACACTGTCCAAAAGTTTCATTCTCAGTTTTTCTATTTCCTTCACCTTTAACATTATAGAAACAATACCTTCTTTACTTGCACAGTATCTTATCCTAAATAACTGCACGTACCATTGTCTAAGAAAAAGAAAAAAAAAAAAACAGTTCTTCTATTTCTGCAATAAGAAAGACTTTATTAGCTTGTATGATTAATCATATTGCAACTGGAGATACAGCAGTCACTGCAAAAATGACATAAATCAGAATTAAGGTGAGGTTGAGAAGCAAAAGATAACTAAATGACAAAGGTATTGAAATACTCCAAATCTTTCATAAGGTAAGAGCAGGAAAAAGAAAGTTTGGAGCTGCTTCAGGGACTTAGCATTTCAACAGACTTGCATGCTGCAGAAGCTCAGTCACATTGACTTCTGATCCATATCAGTCTTGAACACAGAAAATCATCTATATGCATATAAACATACATGTCTGTACATGAAGGAGAAGAGAAAGAGAAGGGAACACCACCTAAGTAATGATAGAGAATATGGAGGAAAAAAGTTATTGGGAGATGAAGCAAGACATTCATTTTCATGTCAAATTCTTTTTCTTCAGTCTGAGACCAGTAGTCCATCATTTTTTTAAGGGCAGAGAGCAAAGGTAGGGACTCTTGTAAGAATATTTTCTTTTTTTTTCAAATCTCTTATATTTACACTATTCATATTTACTATTTATTATTGTATTTATTATTTAGAAGTATTTCTAAAGACCGTATCTGACCACTACAAACTAAAGCGCAAGAGCAAATTTATGTTCACCTAATTAGAAATCTATGCTCTGATGGAGCAATTCTGCACTGCTTCTAAAAAGAAATATACAAGTATATTACATTAAAATACAGTATTCTGATCCCGATACAGTATTTATTAACATGCTGAGAAGTTAAAGGCAACATAGTTTGCCAAAGAGGTCACACCATAGAAAGGGAGTTAGATTTTTTTTGGCTTGTGTTGCAAAGCATCAGAAAGATCCCCAAGTCCTGTGTCAGGGAGCTGCTTGGTTCATAGACAAGTGTCCTGGATGGTACAGAAGATCACAGACAATAGCTTGAAAAACAGTGTCGCATTCCTGTAATAAACTCAGTGAAAATGGCTTTGAAGTCTAAAGCTGTCAGGCCTGCTTGACATGGCTGAAAATCTGTGAGCTACGAGATTTCTTATCTAGCTGATCTCTTTGGTGAGAAAAAGACTGATCACTTCTAGTGTAAGATTCACATTTGATTTAAAGCTGTGTGTGGGGTGAGCTGTTTTTGCATACATCTGCATACTGCAGAGTGTGCACAGGGTGCAGGAAAGTCCACTCTAGAAGACCTGAAATGAGCTGAAGTTTGGTTCAACAATGTTGTTGTAAATATATTTATTCATTTATTTATTACAAAAAGAGTAGTGTTAAATAAGTGACCAATGCTAAAAGGCTTTTACTGAAAAACATAACAGCTATCCCCTCTTCGTAATGTTTCAGAGACAAAAATGTTCATGACTTTTTAGCACCCACATCTGTTGCTGCTGTGTAGAAATGAATTAAATATTTTTGAAAGCTGGGTAAAGATTTTGCTGTAGAGAAAGTGAGATGACAAAGTCTTTGTATTATTCTCATATGTGAGCATTTAGTGCCCACGAGTTCCCTCCTGACTACTGATAGTCTTGGGACTTTTAGAAAAAAAAAAAAATGCATGAGATCCTTTTGCCCAAGATACTTTCCAATGCAAACATGCAGTGAAATCCAATCATTTCTGCGTGCAATTAGGCAACAAACGGGCCAGAAAAACTCTTTAACGCTCTCAGGAGTAAAAATTGCAGCCTTAACTGCATCATCTGTAATAAATTCCTTAAATTGTTCCCTAGAAAAATACTCGTAGCTTTGGATTCCTCGTCAGCGTCTTTCCTTGTGTCTAGGAACAAAGATTGACATGCAGCCTACATCCCTGCAGCTTTACAGCATTCCAAACTAGAAGAAACAAAACAAAACCAACCAACCAACCAACCAACCAAATAAACAAACACCTTTCATCTTCTACCTAACAGTAAAAGAATCTTCATGGGAAACCAAGTACAGCAGGGAAAATAGGTGGAAGAAATAGAAATAGAGACATCTTTTGTTATTATTTTGTCCCCTTAAAGAATCGTGTTACTTTTCTTGATCAGTGTTTTGTCAGGGACCTTTCACAGGCACTGACTCGGCTCAGGAAATGCACAAAGAAAGTGGTGAGTGAGTGATGAGGAACTGTGGGGGATCCAGCACTGGAGAGGTAACAGGAGAACAGAGGACTGAAAAAAGCAAAGGAGACAGTGCCCTAAGACACCTGCACCAAAATGGTATAGACAATTGAATGAAGTGGCCCCAAACTCGATTTATCACTTCCAATGTACAACTGGGAATATTTACTCCTTGTGCTGCTATGCACGCTTTCTACAGCTGGTAGCAGTATAACCCATGTCGTTAATAACTGCTTGCTGGAGAATTAAATGAAGTATGGCAAAGGTTTGAATATGAAAGCTTCCATAAACAGCTCTCCTCCCATAAGCAATACTCTCTTCACGCTGATTTTTTTTTTTTAATTCCAGTAAAATACTATTCAATGTTTTAAATCATTTTTAACTAATCAGCAAAGCTTTTTTTCTTTTTTTTTTTTTTTTTTTGTGTGTTGACTTTCCCAGACACAAATGACAATAACAGAAAAACACCACCACCACCACCACCACCAAAAAAAACATGCTTGCACCCTTTACATGTCATTCTCAGCTCCTAGTGTGATGACTGCCATTTAATTTATATGAACACAGGAAAACCAGCATCTAAACCACACCTAACAGCTGCACAGGAGCCATATTAAAGATATGCTGGGAAAAACTTTTGGGGACTATGGACATAAACCCACCCAAAATATATGGGGTCCAGAAGATTTTTTTTTTTTTTTTTTTTTTTTTTCTGGAAGCAAGCAAGCAAGGATATCAGCATAATAGCCAGATTTGCACCATGCAGCATGTAGAAACATGGAAGGCAAGAAGTGTAAGGTGGAAAGATTTCTGTTGTAGCTCTAGGCTTAGACTGTGGACACAGCCTACATGTCATGCTTTGAGAATGCTGCAAATGTAATTTTATTTTATTATTATTATTTTTTCGAATTGAAAGAATGTTGGTAATATTCTTTTTGACAATGTTTTACATCACATGTACCATGTGATCCTTAGTGATGAGTTAGAAGATGCAAAACACTTCTCCACAAAGACTCTTCTCAGGTAGAGGTGGTTCAGTAGAGTCCAGAGAACCAGAGTCTGGGAAAATTTTTCATTCTTGTCCCTATGTCTATTCTTTAGAGCATTATCATGACATAGTGCAGATCTGTGTTAGATACCACTGCCTTTATGGCTCTAAAACACCCTGGATGAATTTAGCAATAAAAACAAACAAACAAACAAACAAAAAACCACTACCAACCAACCAACAAAAAAAAAAACAAAAACAAAACCTTGAGTTTTATAGTGGCTGTCAGTAAGGGACAACGTCCTTTGAAAATGAACAGTTAGCTTGCTTAATTGCATTGAAGGATCCTTACTCCTGACTATTACATGCTGCAGTTTTGATACGCTTAATCACTGAGTGCTAACTGATCTACTTTCTTAATATTTTTTTTTTTTTTTCTAGAGATTTATGACATTCAGAAAATTTCATTTAAAAATTAAACTTTTATACATGACACTGATTTGTTTTTCACAATTTGGATGGCCATTTCATGTCTTCCTCTGCTCACCATCCCTTCTTGGCACAATCAACTAAGTAGTAAAAAGGAAGCTTCAGAGGCCGCTAACTAAGAGCCTGTGTTTCATAGTCCCTAGTGTGCAATCAAAGCTTGAAAGCAGGGTTGTACTGCCAACTGCACCACTCATTTCTTGCAAGCCAAGGCTGCTCTGAATGTGAGCACCAACCACTGAAGGAACAGTGAGAAGAAGCAGAAAGAAACCAGAGATGGAGAACTGTCTTTCTTCAGTCAGAAAATGGCAGCACTTTTCAGGTTTCACACCATTCACAAAGAGACTGGTACCTTTACGGGAACTATAAAATACTGGGGACTTTAAGCATCTTTCCACTGGATTGAAAAACTCAGATGTCTCTGCAGGCCCAAATCTGTCATAATTTAGTAGTTGTTCAGTGGTCTGTGTAAAGTGAATTGATGAGTTCATTTAACTTTGGTAGAAATGTGAACACTTTTTTTAAAAAACTTTCAAATGAGAATGTTCTCAGGTAAACTAAGGGGAAAGAACAAAGGTTGAGATAAACGAGATTGCTTTTCAAAAACAAAACAAAACAAAACAAAAACTATTGGATAATCAAAAAGAACCTTTATTTTGTTAAATGTAAGCTTCAGACTATTGTTCTCAATTGAACTACATTAGTACTTCACTTTATTTAGCAAATTGGCTGACCGGGACTTTAAAGCTTCATTGGAATTATTGAAAATGCATATATTAATTTGCTTTGCCACAATAGCTTATCTTGGCTCACCGTATTTATAGACAGATAATTTGGGTTTACATATTTTTCTCTAACAAAGGAAGCCCAGTGCTTCCTTGCCTTGCCTTGCCTCACCTCGCCCCACCTTCCATCACAGAAAATAAAAAGCTGATATAACATTTTTGAAAGAAAGGCAATTCTTACTTATCTTCTGTTATCAAAAGACTCATGCCAAAAGTTCTGTATCTGGATGCCAACAGACTGATCATGGAGACACTGACAGACCTCTGTTCAATGAGGAAGCAGTTCAGAAAAAAAATCAAAAGAGAAAGGCCTATATCAGTTAAGACAGCAAGTTATCAGTCAAGAAAAATGTATCTTTTAGTCTTTTTAATTGTAAAGTTTATTTTATTTTATTTTTAAATCAAAGTCTTTGACTGCTCTCCCTTCATTTTCTTTCCTATTTTTAAAATAAGGATAATCATCAAATTTTGCTCCAACAACAACAAAAAAAATAGCTTTGTGCTCTTGATAAACTGTAACATTTGTTATATATATATATCATGATATATGTATATATGCATATCTAATGACTTTAAAGTGCTAATGCCTCTGTCTTGAGACACTTCCCTTCTGCTTTGTTTACCTAGAGAAGATTTACATTATGTGCTTGAAACCACAATGTCGTTTTACCTTTTTTGTTGTTGTTTTTTTAGGTTGTGAGAGTCTAACTAAATACTTCAAATTACAGTAATTACAAGTTGTTCTATTCAAGCATTATGGAACCTTAAAATATTGTCTCTGCAGTAGCACATCCTTAATTCTTACTTGAGTTCTTTTCCTCCATTCCAGAAAGGCAAACACTGCAATTTCATCATACCATGTGACTTCTGGTCGCTTGTATGGCTAAATTCCGTATAACATCATTAAGAAAATAAATCAGAGACACAGACTTTTACAGAAATAACATCCACAGCTTCTGAAAAGTACCATACCATGGCAGACAATATAAGTATTTATTCAAGAATTTATGGTAGCTGTGGCCAGAAAAAGGAACAAGACAGCAATCTTCAATAGCACCATCTGCTGGTTCTTATAAATTTGATTGAAAATTTTCCTCTGGAATGAAATACATTGCATTAAAATGTAGCCCATAACGATTCCATACTTCTAGTCCATAATTATTTGCTTTTTGTAGAGTGTTCAAGATTTGCAAGGAGTTCTAGATTCTTTTAATGTTAGGGTTAGGTTTTAAATAGGAATGACTGTCTTCTGCTTGCATTTTGCCTCACCAAAGACTAAAAATAAGTAATTAAAGGTATAATGTGTGATGTTTTCAATTTTTCTTGGAGGGTATTTGAACTACATAACTTCTTTTCAGAATTTATTTCTTTAAAATGGAAGATATGTATTTTGAAAATAGAGATTATTTCACATTTTGGATTTCATTTCCATTGATAAAGCTCAAATGATATTTTCAAGACAGAGTAAGCAAAGAGAGAATCAGACTAGCTGAGTATAAAGCATGACAGAGAAGAAAAGTTCACAAATAGAAAGGAAAAGAATGAGGTCACATCTCAATGTTACCAACCTCCACTATCATCATCCTTAAAAAAAAGACAAAGAGGGATTCTGAGTTGTCTTCAGACCAATTGCATAGTTTCTCAGCTGCTGCTGAACTAAAGTGAGGGTATTAAACAAAGAAAATCTACATTCTGAAGTATAAAAGATTGTATATAACCAATTTATAAAGCAAAATACTTTGCAAATATAACCGTGAGAACCCATATCAACAGCTTCAGCCATCAAACTTCATGATACTTTCCTGACACTTCTCTACAAACAAAACAAAACAAAAACACAACAAACAAACAAACACAACAACAACAATAACAACAAAAATACAACTAATATTCAGAAATATATTCAGAAATACCCAGGCTGTTTGCTTCTCAGAATGTTTGCTGGAAATCTCACAAAATAAGTTTTCCAACAAGACTTGAAGTATTTCTCAATTTGTGTCAGATAATGCCCAGGGAAAAAACAGTCTTCTTTTTTGTTACTGAATTTTAAATTTTTGCACAAAAGCAAACGAGTATTGGCAGAATGGAGTTGATGATATGTTTCAAATAATCATTTATTCATTACTAAATATCAGTCAAAACGGAGGGCTTCAAGAAAACCAAAACTGTCTATGAAGCTGAATTATCCAGCAAGGTTTAGCCAAAATGAGCAAAATGTGGCAGATATGGTGAAAGTTTGTTCGGTACTTCTGAAACATTTGTTTTTCATACAGTATGCAAAGGAAATGAAAGATGAGATACATCAAATTAATGCTACTGATGACAAAGGGCAAGGAAGCTACTTGTAGAAGGTCTCCAAGGAAACCACTGGCAGAAGCAGAAACTAAGGCCAACCCACAGTGTCACAGTCCAGTTGCTGTTAGTTAGACAATAGAAAAGGTCACTGCATTTCTTCAAGACTTAAATATTTCTTTAATATAGTCTGCAAGAAAAATATGCTTGATTCTTATTAGTAGACAACAGTTCTGTAACAACAACAACAAAAGAGCAAACAACAACAACAACAACAAAACACAAAATGACAAATATGTACTGATCCACATGCCAAACAGGAACCAAATATAATTGTTTTCTCTTTTTGTTAATAATGTATTAAACTCAGTCAGTCTTCATTTTCCCAAAACTTAGGAAACCCAAATCCATGAAGAGGTTCCATATGTATGGAGGTCCTGCAACTTTTGTTCTTTTAATTTGCTAGGAGCCCACTTATATTTGCTTTTAGAATGCAAAGCATACTACTAGCACTTCACCATATATATATATATATATTTTAAAGACAATTAACACAGGAGGAATGCTACATAGACCTTGTCAGAACAAGTTAAAAATAATTTATTCTATTTAAAAATGTCATACTATAATTATGGCTTTTCTCAGCAACATGCAGTTTTGATAAGCATTTCAAAAGGAAGTGTTTTATTTTAACTTTACCTTCTTTTTAAACATATTCATGAAAATATTTCAGTCAAAACCCAGGAACGACAAGCCTGAGCATCAGTAGAGTTGTAATCATGACTGGCAATTTGTGAGATCCATGTTCAAGTTCTCTGAATCACAGTATGGTCTGTGTGATTATCATCACTTAAATATCCAGTGTATACAGAACAGAAGTCCACATATACTTACAGTGTTTCATTCACATCCTATTTTTAGCCACAGAATAATAGAGCCATTACATTCCATGGTCATGCAGAAGGGAATGGCTGTAGTAGGACCAGTTGAAGAGAGAAGCCAAAGACTGATTATGTAGCAAAATGTAAGATGCTCAATTGATTCAAATAAATCAGAAACACTCTATATGCTCCTTATATTTATTTCCACAAAGACATAATGAAAGTTATCTTTATCTTTTATCTTTATCTTTTTCCAAGGTTCTCTACATAAAATCAACCTACTGACATCCCTAGTAAATGAACATCAAAAATCCTCTCCCTAAAATAGTGAAATGATCACTACTTTAAATAGAGAGAATCAAATCATAATAATAAAATAAAGCATGTTTATGCTTGGTATATTTCTTAATATTATTGCTAAGGCTGGATCTTTTTTTTTTTTTTTTTTTTTTTTTTTTTTTTTTTTGAGGGGTAAAATTACTAAAATAAGTGATGATAAGTATGTGGAAATATTTGAGTCTTAGCTCATATAATGCAAGTTTTTTAATTCTGGATAGCTCTTCTTACAATACAAACATGCATTTGCTGGATGAAAATAAATAATAGCTATTCCTGAATGACTCATAGAATAGCAATATTTTGTAATTGGTTTAGATTATCTTAGCATAAGCCCCAATAATTTAAAACATTTAGCTATGACACCATGCAGTATTTACATTGCCTGCCAAAAGGCTGAGAATATGTTAAAAAATATATTAGAATAATATTCATGTGAAATTTCAGACCCTACTCTAAAAATAACTAATAATAATAAGTCTTGCCATCAATATAAAGAAACACTTTGCTTCTTTATTCAGTGCTACTGTGTGGTTTATTTTTTGTGACACACATTTCATTTTACGTAAACTAGTTACAACACTGCCTGTAAAAGAAATCAATCTCATCAACTCAGAGGGGGTAATTTCTTCATCTCAAGTTTCACAGGAAAGTGTACTGCAAAATGAATTACTGGAGGAAAGATGTGAGGTTTACTTCTAAGTACCTGCTGACATGTTCTTTCCAGATATCCTTTGACACATTTTCACTGCGAACAGACTAACACTTTACAGAAATGGTACCTGCTGAGGAGCAGTAGTTAGTGTAAAAGATTTTGTCACAGCAACCTGAACCAAAGCTGTAGTACTATTGTTCCTACTATATATAGCAGTTTACTCTACCTCTAGGTGCTCCATGGCTCTAATGGAGTGAGGAGAGTATACTATTTTCACACATGCAGTTATTTAAATATGCAGTTTCCTTTCCTTTTTGTTTTTGCTTGAAGAAAAGAAAGTTCAGGACTATTGTTAGGTGACTGTGATGTTGGGATGAGGATGTGGAGATAACTGCAAATGCCAACAAGCAACCTTCGGTGTGAAAAGGAGAATTCTGAACTGCCAGAGACTGAGGGTGTCATTTTCAGACACTTCTGAGATTTCTAAATCCCACGCTCTTCATGTAAACCACACATAACTCCCTGTAATTTGACTAGTTAGGCTCTTTGGTAATTTTGGAAATTCTCTACTTCTCTTTTGTGCATGATTGCTTCCTCAACATATGAATTCCTTCTCTGATCGTTCTACCAGAGAGAAAACCAGCTGCTTTCTTTCATGCTTGCATGCACATACATGCATAAACACTTACACATGTGTGTTTCTTATATTATTCTTCACAACCTCTGCATTCATTGTATATCTGAAGTGCTCAGGAATAATGGATGAGGACATTAGGGAAAGTCCTTAGGCTTGGTATTATTTAATAGAAATATTTTTATGTTCTGTTTATATTGTTTTATCTAGCCCATTTCACTAATTGATGAGGGAGAATTCTGTTACAATTGCTAACACAGAGAATGAGACAGAAGAAGTACTCCTGAGTAAAAATCTTACTAACATCTATTCAGTGGATTTAATTCTTTCTGGAATACTGCCACCAATTACTTTTTGGCATGCTGACTTGCACAGTATTTTATACCAGTTGTTGCCATGTGTTCACATCATCAGAATTAGCCTAAGTGGCTGAGCATTTTTGGAAGTTTCAGGCTAGCCTGACCTGATCTCACAATGGCTAAAGGAATGAGAGAAAAAAAAATAATAGAAAACTTGATGTCAATGTTATTGATAAGAGGGGACATACAGCATCTTCCAGTTCCCTGAAGAAGGAATAATTTATTTTTTCCTCTCTTTTCCATGTTCTAAGCCTGGGGATTCCTGTTTAATAACAATAAGATTTAATTTCAAAGAAAATAAAAGGCTTATCATAGAAAGTTCTCAATGGTCTTTTAGTGAATCATACAACAAAAGTAATATTCATATAGAAGGACTGACTGAGTGGCATTTGCGTGGACTGTTAGATAAGAAGTACTAATTTCACACATGAAGCATCTGTGATCAGATATTTTCATAGCTCTAGCAGGACAAATGCAATTAAGATCATTTTCATTCAGGAAGGGTGGTTTATGTGAAAATTCTTAGGGCAATTATCAAGTCCAGCTATTTTTCCATCTGACAATAACCAATCCCATATAGTGATGAAACAATAATGTATGATTGTGGACTAAGACAGCGAGGAAACTTTTCCTTATCCTAAACTTCTATTGTCTGGTATAGTGTGGCCTAGTGTTTATATCCTTAATTTACATTTACGTTGTGACTTTTCTATTGTAAGCAGAGATATTCTTATTGTCCATGAATATATTAATCTCTTTTGAATCCTATGGAGCCCTGACCTGAAAAATAACCTGTGGATAATATTGTCTCAGGCTAATGAAGAACTGCATATAAATTTATTTCTGTATTATTCATTTGAAAGGTGCTACCTTTCAGTTTTATAAACTGTAACATCAAGTCATGAGGTAATCCTCATTTTGTTTATTGTCCCTAGACTATAAAGTATTTTGAACACTCCTGTTCTTTCCTTTTCATTGTATTTTCTCTGCTCCTAAAACTTTTATTTTGCTTTTAATGCTTCTTGATTTTGATAATTATGTACATATGAATATATATGTGCACATTCAACTGTGGATGAAACATTAACATTTATATGTCATTTTCCTAACATTGCAAAAATAAGGAACTTGCAAAATAGTTTTCTTTCTCATTAAGATAATTGTCAATTACTTTTATAAAACATCACCCTTATCCTTAATGTCTATTTTTTTCTCTCCCTCTCAAAAGAAAAAAAAAAGTGTTTCTATTTTAAAAAACGTTTATGTGAATGTTAGGTCAAAGTGTGTTATACAGTGAGTTCAAACAAAAGAATCCATTAAAAATTCTCACTCTCTATTTTCATGATCCATTTTTTCTGATGTGAACAGATTACAGCAATAAAAATGAATTTGTGCTTCTGGTTTCTGATGTAAAATTTAGCTATCCGTCCTAGGTTTAAGGGTCATTACAAAACCTGAGACTACAGATAAAATGCGGAGTTTTTATTATTTTTATTATTTTTATTTTTTATTTTTTTCCCCTGTGGAAAACATTAAATTAACTGCAATTGTTCATATTTCAGGCAGATGTATTGTTTCAAAGAGAATGATCTACTTATATCTATGGCTCATTATAGCTTCAGGGTCCATTTCATATGGAATTCATCAGTTTGCTTTAACTGTCTAAGCTATAGAGAAATTTACATTATGATGCAATTCAGCCATCATCAACTTTCCTGAACATGCTATTTAAACTGTTTTAAAAAATTAAATTCCTTACATGGAGATCATATTGAATCACTAGCAGCTTCCTTCTCTTAACAGTATCCATGGACAACACGTCATTAAAATGAGCTTGCAACTCTGTATGGCAGTAGGATCTGCCATATACATGTGGTAGTGACTATGAACAGCAGGAGTTTGATAAATATTTTATACATTTATATGTGTTAATCCATATATTTATATATGCATGACCAATTTATTCAAAAAATCTGCCAACATTAGTTAGATAAGTTATTGGATACAATTTACTTGGCAGACTTGAATGACAGCTTGAATGGGCCTATAAAAATCTCAAAAAGCAATGACTGGTGTACTATGTTTAAGATATAAATTCTATTGCTTATAAAGAGACGAACCATATAACTTCTTTTTGATTAAGGCACATTGTCTAGGACGGCATTAAGTTTAAATCTGAAGGTATATAAAAATGAAGACTTAAATGTTCCCTTCGATATTTATTTCATGGTCAGTATCTATAAACGGGAAAGGTCTGTGACTTTGTGCTCAATATTAGACTGTAGTGAAATCTTCAAAATGCAACTGGGGTTGAAGGTCTTACTTCAAGCCATTTTTATTGAAAATAGTCCTCCCATTTGGCCTGTTGAGAACAGACATTTAGATACTTAGAATATTCACACTGTGGATCTAAGAAAGAATACACCCCTGAGCACTGAATGAACAGTACAAGAAAATACTTGCCCCAAAATGCTTACAGTATGAAAGTTCTCACTATCTAAAAGGTCAGTTGAGAAAATGAAGTTCTAAGAAAAAGTAATTTAATTCAATCAGCTGAAAGGAAAATAAATTGAGAGACCATCCATTGGAGAAAAATAAATAAATAAATAAAACAATATTGTCTAGAAGAAATTTTAAATTCAGACACGCATGAACTACACTCATTGATCTCAGTGAGACGTCTGCGTATTGCAGTGATCAGAGTTCATCTTTAGCAGTTTTGGGAGAGCTCCTTAGTGATGCTTTGTACATTCTACAAAGCTTACATTATTCCTGGGTTAACAAGAATAACAGACAAGATTTTTTACATGCCCCCCTCCCCCCTTCCTTTGGCTTTGTGCCATTATACCCATTACTGAAACAAATTGTCCAATCTTCATTATAAAGATGAGGTCATGTCTTGTGGTGGGGTTTGGGGGCTAATTTCCTGAGTGAATCAGAAATGTATAGCTCACTTAAGGCATTTTCCAAAAAACAGTGAAATCAGGGAGACTATGTAATGAATGTTGGATCAGTCCTGTATCTTGTACAAGTTAAGAAGACAGAGATAGAGGTACACCCTTTCAGCACCATAGTTAAAAGCAGCATCAAATATCTTACCCACTGAATTAATGCAAGTAGAAAATATAAGATAATACATAAGAATAACATTATTTAAACATAAAATATTTGCTTATTTTATGATAAGGGCAAAATTATTATGTTTTGCCCTCTATAAAGCTGGCCATACTTGCTAACATTCAAAATACTTTAAAGTTATCAAATTAAAAATCAATTAAAAATAAAACCTAATAAAATAAAATCAATGTGTTGCATATATGTATGAATATATATGAAAGCTCTACTCTCATCTAATAATGTTTTTTTGCTTTCAGTTACAGCAAGAGGAAAACGCTTTCTAACCTACATACAACATTTAAATAAACAAACTTTAAATATTATATAGCATTTTAAGTAGCTGTGAATTCAGTATATCACTGTGATAGGATTCAGAAATTTACCTTATACTCTTAACAAAGGAAGATACAATTTTGACAATAACAGAGTGAAAGAAGTGCTCTGGAAGGGGCTATTAAAAAGTTTCTCACTTGGAAACTTGGAAACTTGGAAAATTCTTTTTGACTAAGTTCTGAACTGAGAACTTGAGGCCTGAGTTAGAAACTCAAACACAAATAAATTTTTATATTCTACTTTTGATGTTTTCTATCTGTTGCACTGACTAAGATCTCAGTGGAAAAACATAGCTGGTTTGTTGAGCCTGCATTTTCAAAATGCCTATTTTCAAAATGCCTCATCTACAAGACTTCAAATAAACAGTATATGACACCTATTTTCAGTGTAGATGTAAGTCCAGCATTTTATATAAAGAACAAATTTAACTGGAAATGCTGTCATATATTTTGATCAAGACTAAAACTTCCTGACAATTACAGATATTTTTTAAGGGAAAAGAAATAAAACTTAAAGGCATCTTCACTTTAAATAGATAGAAATTGCACTTTTTTAATTAGAATTTTTAATGGTACGTAACAACATAAAATGAAAATTAAATAAATAATTGCAATCAAACTATTCATGAGTGTATCCTCGTGCATACATATATCCACACATATATATTTATAAATATATCTCATTTTCATACATTCAGCATGACAACAATAAAATGTCTGTCAGTATAAATTACAATGAGATCCTATGTTTTCCAGCTGCAGAGAGTAGATCACTACCTTAATGTTACATTTGACATACTGGACAGACTGAAATTCACAAGAGCATGCAGTTAAATTATTCTCCTAGGAAGGAGTATGCACATGGATCAGATCTCAGGGAAGCACCTTAGGTCAAAATCCTTAGCCTACATGGAGAATGTAAAGCTCTGCTGCTTCTGTGATGCTACTTTGCACTTGCACTCAGGGCAGGATTTATGAGAAAATGACAGAGTCCTTCAAAGGTTCTGGCTTGCTTTTTAGGTTTCTTTCCTTTGGCATTCTGCTGTAAACAACATAACCCTGAAAAGGCTCTCCCTGCTGATGAAGCAGATGAAAGGCTTTTTTTTTTTTTTTTTTTTTTTGTGGAATAACTGGTTTTAAAATATAAAAATCAATTCTATCTAGAAAGAATAAGTAAAAAGGTTTGAATTCCAGGGGCCTTAATCTTCATTTCATCATTTTGTCGGTAAATATATACTTATAAACTTTTGACACAGGCAGTGGAATTTGGAAGAAAATCAATATTGACTTCTGGTCTATAAACTACTCTATTGGATATGATAATAGATCTAGAGAACCCGATGCCCACAGTCTTGTGAGATCTTCTGCATTGTCATGTTGTGAATATAAATTTCACTGCATATTTTCAATTTATATTCAGTCAGTCTAAGCATCAACTGCATTCAATTTATGTTCAGCACAGACTAAAAACAGTGAAAGAGAATGGAATCTTTAAGTCATGTGTCTGTTTCTCTAACCTTGTGATATCAAAGACTTGTAAATGCCCTCCTGTACAATCTAGGGCAGCCTAAAGCCTCACCTACTTTTACACAGATTTCAGGACTGCCAAGAATTCAGACAGTATCAAAAATCCTGACCAGAGTAGTTGAAAGAAGAGCTGGGAACTAGATAAGAAAGGCCACACAAATAAATAAATAAATACATACATACATAAATACATAAATAAATAAATAAATAATTGACATGAGTAAAGACCTTGAAGAAAGACTGGAAGGTGTGATGGTTTGAAATGCACAGTATCAAGGAGTACAAGGAGTATCCCTACAACTTATATTTCATTTGATAAACACTGCAATACTTACAGTAAAGCAGATTTGATGGTTTACCAGTATAAGCAATCACCAGGACTCAGATTTTGAAAAGCATCAGTTCAAATATTATTCCTTTCCCTCCTCAAATCCACCAAACATGTACAGCCTCTCTTAGCTAACATGAAAGATTAACGTATGCTCATCAATTAATATTGATGAGCGTACACTACAATACCAAACTATACTGTTCATTTATCTAGTATAAATCAGATTCCTTGGAGTAAAAGAGTATTTACATAGCATAGCATTCACATGAAGAGAAAAAAATCTACAAACAAAATTTTTTAGAAAATATGTGTGAGCTAGATTTTACAGTGAACACCTGTATGCGACAAACAGCATGCGACTTTCATGAAATCTGTCTCACCTTGCTGGTCCCATTACCTGTAGTAGTTGCAACATAGAAATTTAATAATCTTACTAGAGCTTTTTGCTTCCTATTATCCATTTTACAAAGTAATACCTCATTGTCATTATATAAATTTCATTGTGAAACTTTCACTCTATGCTGGTCTTTCCTGGTACATTGAAAACAGTTTTTCGTTCTAGTTTAGCATTTTCTGGGCGTTCATTGTTAGTTCACTCTTCTACAATGAACCTGACAAAGAATCATGCATTCTTTGTTAGCTGTCATATGGCTCAATCACATGTTGTTTGTGGTGTAATAGTGCATAATGTTTATGACAAGTGTACATACCATTATATTGGTATTTCCTCAAGTGCCTTGCTAACAACCAGATTTTGTTAAAAGAACTGAAAGAAGATATATTTATTTTTTTTATTTATTTTCATATCTAGGTTTATACCTATTTAAAAACAGATTAAGCAAGAAATGGGTTTTGTCTGAAAGTTTTGTCAATTGTCTGGAATCTTTTTGAGAGCCTGGAACTGAAGTTTGGTCAATCTATGGTAAAGATCTCACCTAAAGTTCAAGGAAACAAGCGTGTCTCTTTACATTGCCTGGAGGATGCTGCCTCAAGCAAAAATGTTGATGATCACCTCATATAAGCAGTTCAGACAAAAGAGAAAACACTAGGTAAATTGCAGTTGCTGTTTCCCTTGCTTCTACACTACACCATTCTACTTGACCCTCATTTCACCAAAAAAACAAACAACAACAAAACAACAACAAACAAACCAACAACAAAAAAAAAAAAAAAAAAAAGAAAGAGAGACCACCAAACAAAAAACTGGGAAGGTGAAAGTGCTGTTCATTTAACTGAATAACTTGCTTAGGATGAGTTAGTGATTCCCTCCTGAACACACATATCACAGTCATTTATTTGTTTGGTATTACATGTATTTTAATGACACCTGAATTGCTGAATGGAATATAAGTGACGTATTTCAACTTCTGGTGTGAAATAAGGAAATTGCCCACATCACCTTTAATGTCTGAAATGCATTCCATATAATGTCTACCTGACTGTGTCTACCCATTTATAATAGAATAATATTATAATTTTCTCCCAATGTTTTCAAGTGAACTTATTTGAGTACAAGAAAATTCAAGGATTGTTTGGTCACAACCATCAATAACAATACTAAAGCTGATTAAATAATTTAAAAATGACTCTTTCACATGGGTATCCAGAAACAACCTACTGTTTGTAGTCTTTGTTTCCAGTCACAAAGTTCAAAACAGTACTAGCAATTACTCTCCTAGCTTGAATGGTAAATTGCCATACTCTCTCTGTGAAGCATTTAAAAACTGTTTATGCTTTTAGATATAATTATTTGTGATTATTTAAATGAATAATAGTCCCCTGCCTTGCTAGCAAACAAATTATTGTCCAGTAAGTGAGATTTTGTCTTTAGATATGACATATTACCTTCTGAATGTGCCGTCTAATATAAATATACATTAAAAAAAAAAAAAAAAATTCCCACTTCAGAGCTTTTTAAAATTCACTTGATGATTCAACTATCAGCTTTCCTAGGCAAGTTTCTCATTTCTGCTATATTAAACAAGTTTAAAGACTTTTCATTCATTTTCATGCTTTTTCATTCAAAACTTTTTTTTCTATTTTTTTCCCTTGTTTAATTTACTTTCAGAGTTTAGAGACCGTCATTATTTTAGACTAAATTTTTATACTGAGTAATTCAGCCTTGTTTCTTTGTGTTTATCAGTAGCTGACTTCAAGTAAACATGTGAAATGTAGTTACATGTATAGGATGTATTCATTAGGACTTAATGTTTGAAAATATTCATTTATGTTCTTGATAAATAAATATTTCAGTTAAGATCATGTCCTATTTTTTTCCTTCCATATAGAAAAACACATTATTTCATTCAGTGCTTAGCACTGTAATTCTGACTGCCTAGCAGTAGCAACTGTGTGAGTGTTAATTTCAAATTTATTCACAGATAAACCAAGAAGCACTAATTTGTGCTGTCAAAATTTTTGTTAATGAACATTTTGTACATATGTGTGTTATAACATCATACCTCCAGACTTCCAGAAAGACATAATCAGGAAAAGGGAAGTTCTCTCTCTCTATATTTATTTATTATTTCAGAAGGTGATTTTAAGATTAATTTTTTGTAGGTTAGTTTTGAAAAATCTTGGTAGTATCTAAGGCAATATTTCACAGTGGAAACCAGACCAGAAACAAATTAAAGTTTTTTGAAGTTTAACCCATACAGGCATATCTAATTATTGGCATACCAGTATTAGTTGACTCTCCAATAAAAGAGCAGGAGAGATTTCTGAGGGCAGCTTTAAAATATGCTCTGGTCATCTGTGCAGGTTCCATTTGAACACAGACTATTAATTTTCCTATTCAATAAAAATGAGAATAATTAATATAGCAACTGCAGAAACACATATGGTATATAGCACATTGCCTGCAAGACACAGAAGAGTTCCTTGAAGAAATTAATTACTCTCTGTTGGATTGTAAATCATACAACACTCTCTTAAATACAAGAAGAAGAATCACATTTTAATATTTGTTAGCAGACACTGCCAACTAACTGTACCAAATATTAACTGATCTGCTTCCATTACAGTTGTAACTACTACATTTTATCAATTAGGTTTTTCATAGAGCTTCCAGGCTTACTCCTAAAGAAAGAGACCAAGATCATGTCTTCCCCAAACTGATACAAGAGGTAGGAAAAACCTCCATCAAGAAGTTTTGGGATTCCTTGCCAGAAATGTCTTTTCCTAATCTCTGATTGTTGAAGTCATACTCTGAACACAGGTTTTTTTATCCTTCCCAGAATTCTCTCCTAGCTAGCCTGGCTCTCATGTTGTTGAAGTTTCAGGAAATCTGTTTGATTCAATTGGTGCAGGGTCAAACACTTAATCCTTAGTATTATACATTTGTGTATTCTTGTTATCCGTGCAAATGTTAAATCCTGTTTTCAATCCTGATAAGCCCCTGGCCTCAGTGCTACCTTGAGGCAATGAGTTCCCAAAGCTACTCATGTGGGAATGTAGTTCCTTTTAGCAGTCATAATGTTTGTGCATTTCAGTTTCTCTGGCTGTCTTGCATTAGGAGTGAAGGTGAAGGGACTTTAATTTTTCTGTACACTACAATAATTTGTCCACCTTTACCTTGTTCACTCCTGTTTGTCCACTTTCTTAAGTAAATAGTTCAACTGTTTCCAGTCATAAGGAGACAAAATTTTGAGTCCCTTTTCTTTCTACTGAACGGAATGCTGAGCAAATTTGGTTTTGGTTTAATTGAACATAAGGTAGCAGGACTGATCTAATTATATAGCTTTTCTTGATGTTACATCTTCAATTTTAAGATATGTGTTAATTTAACTGTTTTTGGAAAGATACTAAATGATTCTGTTGTACAGGGATGTTTTACCCCAGCTAAGCTTCCTAAAATATAGGCAAGAAAAATGTAGAAGAAAGACTTCATTATATAGAAACAGACAAATTAGAAGGAGTTGTGTACAAATACATTTTATGTATTTTAATTGCACTGGCACTTCCATTTTTCTGTAATTGCACTTTAATTGCATATATTTTTCTAAATATAAAAAAGTAGTTAAAACTGCATTGTACTAGAAGAAATAATTTCAAGCACTTATTACAGATGTCTTAAACAGTTCATGTGTGGAACAATTTCATAGTTCTATTATATAAGGCATTTAAATATTGCACTTGAGTAATTCTGCCTGCAATCAGCAAGGATCCTGTAAGATTGTTTGCTATTCATCAAAGAAAGCAAAGCTAAAACATGTGAACTAAAAGCGTCTATTCTTTTAGCCTTCAGGGAAGACTCCTGAGGCTCCTGAGTTTTGAGTTATATAACTTAGGTGTCTCCATTTAAATCATATAAATTTAGCAAACTAACTGAAGGAATGTTGCTTTCAGGTATATTTCTTGCTGTTTGTTACTTTTTGATCCATTTTCATATGGTATCTGTCTGAATTTTAAGCCCTTCAAAGCTTTTTTTGTTGTTGTTTTTGTTTTTTTTCTCCATGTATGTGGCTTGCACTTCCCTCATGAGAAACAACTAACAACACATTTTTATCTAGAAAATACTGGACTTTCTTTGAATATGACTCCTATATATACCATGTCATGTTATTATAGTTAATTTGTGGAACCTAAGATCAAATAATGTTTTAGAAAACTTCTACCCTTGAGTTGTACATAATTGCAATTATCTAGCAATTTGCTAGCACTGCAACAATTTATATTACAATTAATATTATATAAGTGGTCAGAAGCCATATTGATGGCATAGACTCATTTTGTACAAGGTACTAACATATTCCACATTTATCCTCGAAAGATATGTTGTTGCATTTAAAGCTAGAAGTAAATGTGGCCAAACTAAAAAAAAAAATAGTTTTTTTTTTTTTTTTTTTTTTTAATGAGGTGAAAACATCAAACAACAACTATACCTGAATGCTATTGCTGTATATCTACAGCCTTGACTGTACCATCAGTGTTTAAACTAAAGCTCTTAATGAGTTCTTTAGAAGTTCTGCTTGCAAGCAAGATATTTCAGTATAGCTCTTCATGTTTCTTTTTTTTTTTTTTTTTTTTTTTTTTTCCTAGCACGCATCTTCCTTTTAATAGTCCAGGGTGTGTCTATTAGTATGTAGGTTATTTCCTTTGGTCCTGTAAACAGATGAACTTGAACTATTATTTATACAGATTCAGTATTGGTGAACGAAGAAATTGTTTATAGGCCATTGCTAATGAGAAGCAATTATCTGAAATTTTAGAGTTTGAGATGTTCATAGAGACAACTCTGTATAATAAAGTATATGAAGCTGTTAAGTTTCTCACAGCCCAGTGATGTGCACTGTTACTGACTGGCACAAAGGAAGCACACACACACACAAACACACACACACACACACACACACACACAAAAAAAAAAAAAAAAAAAAGCAGATGATTACAGCTGGGTAAGCATGAAAGCAAGAAATCTAGAAAGTGGACTGAGATGCATCCCTGATTCCATATATACAACAGTGAAATGAATTTTCCTCTCCTTTGTCTTTAATAATGAATAGGGCTGAATGAGTAGGGCTGAATGAGTAGAGAATGAGTAGGGCACAGAGCAAATTTTCCAGATATCTACATTTTTAAAGATGAGATATCTGTACATTACTCTTTCCAAGCATAAACATAAAAAAGTAATGTGCAGTATACTCTAGTTTAATATATAATAAATAATAACAGCAATACCATTTAGAACTTTTATAGCAATTTTCAGATGGAAATCTCAAGGCATTATACAAGGGAGGATAGTAGAGTATCTCTGCCATTGAAGAACCTTTCAAACTCACACATTATCCATTTGATGAGTGCAAAGAGCACAAAATTTGAGTAATAAATTCATCCCATAGGCAAAGTTGCAGGTTTTCCATTAGTGCTATGTTTTAGGACCAGTCTAGAAGAGAATTGCAGCATCGAAGCTACAGAAGTGAAGGCCTAAAAGTTAGTACACAGACTTCCTCCAGAAAGCAGAAATTGAATTCTAGGCATGTAGTACACATGCTTTGAGTACCAATTTTATATATATTATCTCCAGAGGCTGACTGGTTTGGAGAACTGGCACTAGGACTTAACTCCTACCAGTAACTTCTGAAAGAATCAGGCAAGGAAAAAATCAACAAAATGATTATATTTGCAGATAATCTGTTACATGTAGACAGTTCAAGGAAAAAAAAAAAAAATGCAACAAAAGTTTTTGCAATGGAAAGTTTTAAAACAAAACACAATTTAGGAAAAAAATGTTATTCTAGGCAACTTGTATTTGTGTGGGCTGTTTAAAACAGCAGTATTCATGCCCATACTTCATTTTCTCCAGTGTCACTATCTCTTGTAGTAGAAAAATTAGACAGTATCAAGTTAAAGGCAGTAGGAAAGAAAATGAAAACCAAACTACCTCAGAATGACTTATTAACTTTCAATTTAAAATATCCACTGAAAATTAATTACAATTTTTCACTGCTTTAAGTAAAATTTGTCATGAATAAGGACACATAAAGCAGATACTGTACCAGGCATATTGTTATGGATGCTAGTGGAGAGAAATGATCATTCTATAATTCTGTCACAAATTCCTTCTGAACAATTGCATTCCTGGTGTTTTGGCCTCATATCATTTAATGTTCCATCTGATGCCTATGTAACTGTCTGATAACAGTAAATAGTCAGGAAGGAGCACCTGTAATTCCACACTTGCCTCTCTTAAAAGAAAAAAAAAAAAATGTTACATTCCTACAGTCTAGCAACTTATGGCAGATTTTTATATACTTTTCAGTTGATCTGCCTTTTGAAATACTCTTAGACAGACAGCAGGTTATACATCAATGCTTCTTTGATCTCCTATATTTAATTGGGGACACCAACAAGATCTTTCATGTTTAGAGGCCAGTCAATGATTATAAAGCAATGTTTCATGCAAAGCCGAACAAATTATCTTTTATTCTTCTTTTTATTTATTTTATTTTATTTTACTTTTTATTTTTCCTTTGGATGGAAGACCAAGCAGTGCCTTTGTTGTTTTAACACTGTCAGCTTCTGTCTCTGATTTTTAAAAACTCAAATTTACAAAATACAAAAATATGAACCTTGATTCCTGTACAAGAGTGTACAGTCTGAGCCTTTGTGTGGAAGCTGGCAGATGTGCCAGTCTCCATATGCGCTGAAATGTTCATACAAAATAAGAGAGTAAGCTAGACATTTTGTTTTTAGGGTAAAGTGAAATTAATTCCTATTCCAGAAAAATATTTTGTGAAAATTTGGTGTTTAAAAGGTTAGTACACCAAAGATATCCAAAGAGCCAGTGCAGTGGAAGCAATGTCTTTTCCTGAGGTAATCACCTGCAAGTAACTCCATATTTTAATGTCATTCTCTGTGCTTCAGTCAAAAATGAAGTCAAGAAGCCTTCTGAGAAGGAGAAAAATAGTAATAATAAAAAAATGCATTCAAGTTGAATTCCATCTGATAAATTTAAATGCTACTAAATTTTCTTTTAGGATTTGATTGTCTTGTATCCTTTAACTTGTAGAAAGGCATAAGAGAAACTAAGGAACTAAATTTCATTATCTCTAATGAATATCTAAAAGAAATATATATATATCTTGCCATGTTTTATACAGTTTTATACTTGGTGTTACATGTTAACACCAAGCAAGTGAGTGAAGAATACATGTATATGAAAATTAAATGAATAGTGCTTATTTGCAGCAGATGGATCCATGCCACATGTAAAGGTACTGGAAACAAACAAACAAACAAACAAAAAAAAAAAAAAACAAGGCAAGATACACTGTATAGTTGCCTCTTCATTGTGACCTTCTTCATTTGTGCAACAATTCTAAGTGTTTTGCTGTTACTTGAGAGCTATTTTAAGTCGCTGATTGTTAAAGTGAATGGCATATGTTTAAAGTGAGTGACTGATTGACTAGGTAATTAGCAAAGTCTATCTTCCTTTAAGCTTTGAGCTATTACTGTGCAGTCATTTTGGCTGCATTGTATTGCTCTTCTAGTGTGCAAACATGAACTATGAAACAATATATATATATTTTTTACTTAAAAAAGAAGTTAAAAGAACATTAGAAAACTTTCTCTAATATCCTGGTGCTATGAATTTTTGTTGAAAGAGCACATTCCAAAGGAACAAAATTTAATTCTTGAAGCTGAGTGTTGTGGATTAAGCATTTTTTTTTTTTTTTTTTTTTTTGCTAAAGCAAAGGGCCCTAGTGGTTGGTTATCTGGACTATTTTGGAAATTGACCTTTTTTTTTTTTTTTTCTTTTTCTTTTTCTTTTTTTTTCAGTAATCATCAAATGTGATCAATGGGTAGTATTTTCATCTTGCCTGTTGCTAATAAGCTTCTTTGTATCTGTCTATTTAGAATGATTACATCTTTAAAGTGGGTTAATTTAAAAGGTCACCTTATCAAATGTTTTGCTGTTGACTAAAATCTGTAGTCAGCCAATTATGCTTCATTTGTGTCTGCCTACCTACTGTCCTGTGATTACCCATAAACTTTTGTCTGAAATGTCTCATTGCATTGGATGAAGACAGAAATGTGGTAATATTTTAACATATAAAATCCTGAATACCTTTGCTCTTATCTTAAATCGTGTTGACTTCAAGTCATAAGAAGCTGGTAGGATTTAATTTTGTAGCAGATGTAATGGGTGAGATACTGGACTGACTGAAGTTAAAAAAAAGAAAAAAAGAAAAAGATGAAATTCAATGAAGCCAAGTTTTCACACATATTTTTGCTTTTTGGTAAGAAAACAAATCACCAGTATATAATCATCAGTGAAGTAGAAAAGCTACCATGAACTTTAAAAAAAAGTATTGGATTAAGTCCAAGAGGATTCCTTTACACTGTCTGAAGATACACCTGTCTTTCAAACCAATTCAGGTGGGATGTAGGCCAAATCAAAATAATTAAAAAAAAAGAATTACTGTTGGTATAATTCACTGCACAATAATGTGCAGTGAATTATTGGAAGTGACAACAGTTTTGCATTTCAGGCTAAAATGAAAAATTTGGGGGCAACATACTAACTTGTTAGTTCTGGGACTGAAAACTAGACCTGTGAACAGTGATATAAAGGTGAAGTATGGCTACTACATTACTAGTATGCAAAGATCACTGCATTGCACATGACATTTGCTTGTCATAATCCAGGACAATAATGGGAGACTTAAAAAATATTTTATGTGTGTATTGCAAATGGAAGAGTTACTCATGATGGTTAAGAATATATATCTGTTTAAAGTTTTCTAAAAATATGTGTCACTAGATTTTATTAAAATATCAGTGTCAAAATTAATTGATTCTGACATTTTTTTTATTTTTTTTTTATTTTTTTATTTTTAAGTGAGCCTCATAATGAGTTGAGATTGAATGTACAAAACCAAGCAAGATCAACTGATTTTTCCTATTTTAACTCTAAGGTTAGAGAACTTATTTAGGTGATAGGAGAACCATGATGAAGCACACCATACACACAGATAGGAAAAAAAATATAGTTGTGTATGGTTGAAAGCAAAATTAGATAATACAATGACATCCCTGAATCATGTTTTGATTTACTAAAAAATAAATTATAGGTGTGAGATGAGTTGAAATGTAAATATCATTTAATTTATTTTAGTTTAATAACAGAACAGAAATCTGAGTTCTTTGAATAGCTTCTTTGAAAATCTTTCAAAACTGTGAAAGCAGTTCATCAGACAGCAGATTTGGGGTCACAGTCCAGCACATTCAATGACAGAAGGCACAGCTGGTGTGCCAGAAATATTCCTCGTCATATATACTGGCCACATTCTTCCACAAGCACAATTTACCTCCCTGAATGCAATTACAAGTTTTTAAAATATTTTTACAATACCAAATCAAGAATAAAATCTACAGTGTGAAACTATATAGTAGTATTACATTTTCTTATTTCCTTTGAGTTTCACATTGTTAAGAAAACATTTTTTTAACTATTTTTTGTTTGTATTTAAAATATATAATAATATACAGCAAGCTAAGTTTTATTGGGAATAAAGCACAGCACAAAGTCCTAGAACAAATCTTTCTAGGCTACTGCAGAACTGTCCTGTAAAATTACTATAGATTTTATTGTAGTTCCAAATTTTTGAAAGCTGACAATATCATTAGGTCTTACAGTCCTTTTAATGAAAGGCTGAAAATTGTGTGGAAGTAGAACTTTCCTCCTCCCCTCCGCCCCCAAATCACAATTTTATAAGTATCAATATATATTAGTGTTTTGCCTATCTTTCTAATAAAAGAACATACAAATTAAATTGACTGAAAATTTGTTGTCATGACTCACTCTCTAATGTAATACAAAAGTTATTGTCAAAATATTCCTACTTACAAGAGCATTTTTTACAAAATATATAGCTGGTGTAATTTTTCAGTTTATAAAACCATTGCTATAATCAAACTGGATTAAAAAAAATCTCTAATTTATCAAACAGATATTAGATATTAGATGTAAATCAAAATGCTTTGCTTTATTGTTAAAATAAGTAAATATAAATAAATAAAATGAAATTAGCTAGCAAAATTAATAAATATAAATGTTTTAGGAAGTGTTCTCTTTTGCCTCAAAACAACAATGTACAAATAGTTTTGAAAAATACAAATTTTCTACTGGCTTTTAATTATGATAAACAAGGAAACCCACTATTTCCTTCCTGAGGTATATTAACACTTTGTAGTTTACAAGGTGAATTTAAAAACACTTTTCTCAATTGCTCCCTTCATGGCACAATTTGTAATTATAAATAAAGGTTATAAAATTTTAACTGCTGTCAGCAACTGCTGCCAAGAAATACTTCTCAGCAATTTAAACAATTCAGGGGGCAGAAAAAGAGTCAAATAAAAGAAGCATACTATAGCACTTTGTCACACAAATTGAACAGATATAGAAATAATGCTTGGATAGATCAGTAATTGCAGAGAAATAGGAAGATAATTGAGGAAAAAATAGAGAATTCCTGTTAAATTCCTTTCTTATTCCCTGTTTTAAAATTAAAATAAACAAATAAATAAATAAATAAATAGATTGGGAACAATGCTGAAAGTCTAAGATCACTTGCTCGGAACACTTATAAAAATATTTATTTTTGTCTTCTTCAAGAAACATGACTGAAAAAATTATTTCATTTATTGTGTCAAACTGATACAAATTAGCCAACAAAACTGTCACTAATATCTGAGTTAAAACAGATGGCTCTGAATGTCTTCAAACAATAATATTGCATCACACAATTATGGTATGCTCCTGTTGCATCTCAATTTAGATGCTGTTCTTTTTCTTTGTGACACTGCTTTCTTTTTAAATGAAAATTTGATATGACTTGAAACAAACTCTGGAAAATGAAACAAAGTAAAACAGCAAAACTGATGCTACCTGATGCTCCAGCCTACTGATCTCAGTTTGAAAAATGGACCTATACTGAGTAATTTTTGAGTTTCATTTTAAAAGCTAGGAAGAAACTGATATTTCATATTTCTGTATGCTTTTGTTTCTATAGTTTTTCTCCCCCATTTAGTAGATTTATTATCTACCACAACAGTAGGTGCAATGAGAAGAAGGAGACAATACCAGCCAAAGGTGAAGTCAAGATTGCCAATCTGGGCATGCCGTTGGTCTGATGCAGCATGGCGACTGTTACGCTGCAGAGAACCAGAAGCCCTAGTGTGATTAGGCTTTTGAGCTCTTGCATTAAATAATACCTATAATTAGATCAGACATCATTTCTGGAGTTTTAGTTGTTTTTCGTGTATGTAGTTTATATCATGTCTTCTTACATGCTTCTGAAGTGTTAAACACAATGAAACCCTCAATTCTTTATGAAGGAATCTCAGTGTAACTACTGGAAATAAAGTAGAAAATCTGAAATCTTTCAATTGTAAATAGGTCTTAATAAATAAAATCTACACATGGTCTATCTGCCTCTCCATACAATGTGTTGATACAGTGGGCTTAATGTAGAGATAGAAATCACTGGGTATATTTGCTACAAAGAATGAGCCACAGGGCAATTTCAAAGGCAATATCTTGATGACCCTTTACTGAAACTGTAGGAAGAAAGTTCTTAATGAGGTGTTGCTTGATTGACAATTTATGTCTCAAACAGCAGGCAGTAATTATTTTAGAAACTTTGCAGGTGGAGTTATTTATACATAAATAAATATATACACATGCATATATTTACCTACTAATCCATACTATTTATACATTTTATTATAATATAGTGATAGTTGGCTAGAAAGAAAGGATTTAGTATTGTTAGTATTTGGGTAGTTTTTAAAACCTTCCTGAAATTTGAGAGAAACATGGATAAGCAATCTTTTCTCTTTGCTTCTCCCTCACCCCTGCAACACACATCAGCTGAACAAGGATTGAGCACTCTGCTAGGAAGGGACATAGAGACTTGAATTTGGGTCATCATCCTTCTCATATTACGGTAATTCACATCATTTTCACACCAGATATTTGAAGGTCTTTCATCTTATCAGAATGTCTATCATAGACCTCAGAAAATTCTTCACAATAGACACTTGAACCTCCCACTTATATTGTGGTAACCTTTCATATTTAATGCCATTGGGTTATGATTATGGGAAAAAAATAACCAACTGCATGCACACAAATATGGATCTAATGCACATTCTGAATGTGCTTTCAACAAAAATCTGATATGATTTGAGGACAGCTTAGCTGGTTAACCTTCTGAAAGACATGCAGAAATTCAACCAGAAGCAATGAGTTAAAAGCAGGAAATAGTGTGTGACATTTTATGGTCTGAATTATGCAGGAGATCATACAGAATTGTATGATTTGGTTTTAGGATGGACTGTATTATATGACTGTATGATTTTGAATATATTATTCAAACATGTCCCTCACTGAAAAAAAATCTGTCTTCATAGCAAAATAATGCTAGTAGTATAACTTCATGGAATGAAACTATCACAAAGCTTTTTGTGATACACATTTGAATTGGTGTTGCTACTATCTTTACGACCTCAGCTACCAAAAGTAGTGGCATTGAGAGCTGTGTCATAGGGATGTTCACTACACACATGTTGCCCTCTTGGTTAGTCTTCACCCCTAGATCATATTAGTTCTCTCTGCTGTAGTCAAATATTGACATGTTTAATAGCTCCATGATGCATGACCGGGAGACTTCACATCAATTTTTCTAATTACTTTGCCCTGTCTGGATGGTAATCTTTTCTGCTGGGTTACGTTTGACTCCATTTCTGCTTCTGACTATCATGATTGTTTATTGGATTATATTAAATTCACTGTGGCTGGCTGGGTAACAAATGGACAAGCTGTAAGCCGGGGCCATAGGGGCTGGCAGTTGTCAGCACTGTGATAAGCTTGTGCTTTATCATCAGAAACTAAAGACTACTTAAATGATACTGACTATAGTTATAGTCATAATTTATTGGCCTCAAGTGACTACTTGCTGTATGTTGCCCTGCCTTTTCTTTTCTCAATTTTTGTTTTGCTTTCTGTTGGCATTATAAAATCTCAGCAGTTCTCTTGCACAAAATCTTTATCTTTATTTAAACCCGTATTTCTGAAGATCCAAACTGCTCCTAATTGATCCAAACTGCTATTGCATTTTCTCTGCCAAATACCCATACTTTGATCTATTGATGAGTTATTTGTATCAGTATATTCCATTGAAAAATGAATCTTAGATTAATCTATATTTTCTGGAAAAAAAAAGTGTTAAAAAATGTGTAAAAAGAAAAGTAAAGTTAATAAATTTTATGTGAAGAGAGAAACCCAGAGAAATTGGGGTTTATCACTGTAAACATCAGATACAAAAAGTTCATGTAGTTTTTTCATGACAACATTTTAATTTAGGAAACCAGCTTAAAATATACATGTATACACACACACACACACACACACACACACATATATATCATAGACCTAAAAAATCATGGATCCATCTAGAAGAAGGGAAAGACAGAACAGATGATCTTGAGAAGACCAGCTACCAGAGATACTGTCATAACTTTTTAATGTAGATAAAAAGATAAAATTCAGAATTTATCTTCTTTTGTACAAAATGTAAAGTCTATCTCATATTTGAGCACACATTCAATTAAAACAATTCCTGAAGTAATTTCAAGATAAACAAAGAAGACTTGAATATTCTCACTTCTAGGACATTGATTTTGTTCTTCAGCCTTTACCCAGTTGGTTGATGACAGCTTGCCTATTAAAATTTCCTTCAAAAGTCCTGCAGCTTTATAAACCATAGACTACATTATCTATTTGACTCTATGTAGAAAATTCTAGGATAATATATGTAGGCATTGCAAGGAGAATGTGGTCCATTGGACTGCAATTAAGCTGATACAGAGTCTAATCCCAGTTACTTCCGCTAGGTGGCTTGAACAGCTCATTCCTTCACTGTATTTTCATCTGCAAACTGGGTTTTGGAGTTTACTCACACTAGATTTTTTTTTTTTTTTTTTTTTTTTTTCCTAGATGTTGCTAAGGTGATGATTATTTGATATTATAATATTAGATCTTTTTCTAATTATGTATTTAAATTAAATGCTGATATTGACCATCCTACTCTGAAATCTAAACTAGATAGAAAGACTAGACATAGTACTTTCATATTTAAAAGTCCATATTTAGCCATGCTTCTTTTTACAGTATGTCTGTGTTTGAATTCTAAATAATTCATTAATGTGTTTAGTCTATGTAATCTTAAAATATTACATTTTATACTTCAGCTCTGACTTGGATATACCTTCTATATTACATCACATTACAGCTCTGACTTGGATATACCTCCTTTTTACATCAAAGAGGTTACACACTCAGATAAATACCAATGCATTCAGTTGAAAGCCAAGCATGCCCTATTACCCCTAAGAACTTTCGGTGACCTTAAATAGATAAACAGCCCTATTAAGTTCAGCGTGGATCAAGCTTACTACAGGCAAAGACAGACAAAAAGTAAAAGCATTCCTATCTCACCAGCAGTTTCTGTATCTTAAGTTAGCTAAGACATGCTTTACATTTTACATATACAATTTCTAGTGAGAACAGTTTTTGATTTACTCTATATTTTCAGCATCTGTGCAACATATCTAGATTTCTTCAGAATTGAGGAGGCTGAGAAAGGGGAATAACATAAAGAAAATTAATGCCAGCCTTTCCTTGTGGCAGTCAGAGCTCAAGCACAGGATATATATTCTGGTGTGTTCTGCTTGAAGGCTGGTGATTACATGTCCAAGATGAAAAGCTCCTCTGCATTATGAAGCTTTTAGTTACAAACGAGCATTTCTTGATGCATATTAAACTTGACACATTAACTCCTGGATGAATTACTTACAAAGAGAGCTGCTTAAGACTATTAAGATATATAAAGTGAAGTCCTAGGTGCTAAGTAGAGTTAACATTATTTCTGAGTGTATTTGTTTTTAAAGTGTCTGGTTTGGCTTAAGTTTCTCTCTTTAATCATGCACACTGCCCCAGGCTTCCAAAAAGGCAGCCATCAGTATTGCTTAGTGAAGGCAGCTTAGTGCTGTCAGCCATCTTATCTCCCCTGCTGCATGGGTGATAGCTTTTATCTGTGAGTATAAACATTAAAATGGAATTATAATCCTACCTTAGTCCTGCAGAAGACTTCTGTTTCTCAGATATGAAGAAACTCCTCCCATTACAGACAGACATATGTGTCTGTGTGTTTAGTGTACATACATGGATTTGTTTGGACAGTAAATATGATGAAAATGAACTTATATGGAAAAAGAGACTCTACTTCAGGAAAGTTTTGGAATTAATTAGCCAAGCCAGGGAGCCAGTTTAATATGAGAATCCTAGTCAAGCATATAGAATGCTGTTTAAAATATCTAAACATACTAGTAACCAGCATCACATCATATTTTTTTTTTTTTTTTTTTTTTTTTCCTGTTTAATGCAAAGTTCAAGTCCTATTTCAGAGTTTTTCATACACAGCATCCCAGAGGACTGGATATAAATAAGAGCTAAATAAATTGGAAATAAATAAGAGCTAAAGCTCTAACATATGAAATCCTGAAAGTAAGGTGGTGAGATTTCTTATTATTATTTTTTTCAGCATTATTTCTGAAACAGAAATAAACTTTTAAATGAGTATGGGAAGATAATTTTATCATTTATTTTTGGGCACTGAAACTTGGGCACTCTTTATTTCTAAGTTAACAGTTGAATACAATAGTATTTTCTAAAGCTTGTTAAGATTAGCATGCAAATCTAAATAAACATATAAATAAATAACTAAATATTTGTTTACATATTCTGAAATCAGGAAAAGCATTCAGGATAGTTTACAGAGAGAACGTTTCATCACTGCTTTAACTGTTTTTTTTGTGTCCTTTTGTCTCAGGTCCTGCCTGCAGACACACTTATTAGATCCTTTGAGCTATAAAAATTACCATTAGGAAAAAACACACTGCATCTTTTTACTGCAACAATTTGTTGTCTTTTTGCTGACCTTAAATTCAGATATCACTTTATCAGTCATAGTTGCTTTCCTGTGTTGTTAATGGTATATGTAATTTAACTTTGGGAATACAAGCAATACCGTGTGTTAGGCTGGGGTTGGAGGAAAAGAAGAAAAGATGAATGGTACTGGGATGCCATTCTTTCACTGTTGCCTGTTTCCTTGAAATGTAGAGCAGTTCAGGACAGGAAATAGAAAGTATGAAGACATTATCCATCAAAACACAAAATTTGCAATTTTCCGGTTGACCATTGACTTTCAGTGAAGCTTTTGAAAATTTCTACTTTACTCAGAGATTCTAAATTAAACCCCAAACTGGTTGAAAATGATGAAAAAGTAAGATACTTAAAGATCTTCAAGAGCAAAAGTAGTTGACTTAAAGTGAACTCAAATGTTAAAAGTAAAATTCCTCCTAAATACTTACAAGCTCTTAAAATATGCCTGTAGGGTTATCAAGACCATACAAAGGATTTTGATTCCCAATTATCAGAGAAATTAATTGAAACAGGGTATTCAAATCCCTTACGTACAATTCTGTATATTCAATTCATGTAATGTGGATAAGCAGAAATTAATAGGAAATGGTTTCCCATTGAAAGTCTAGTCACCCAGTGATATTGAAAATAAAGTTATGACATTTTTGAAGATTTTAACAATTCTAATGTTATCCTCTAGCTTTAAAATGGCAATGAAAGTTTAGCAATAAACAATAGAAATTTAAACTGTCACATTTAGAAGTGTCAAATGTATTTTTATATAGCAGATGGAGATAGTTACAATAGGGATAACCCCTGCTGATTTAATGAGACAGGAGCACATTTGTAATAAAAAAGCACACAGAAATGTATTATTATGTTTAATAGAATCATTTTAGGTTTCTCTATCTTTTCACTTAATACCTTCCAAGGAACTCTGATATTGGCAGTTTTTAAGCTTCTGTAGAAGCATTTGACATTCTTACTCTGGGAATTGATCGAGAAATGTGTCCTCAAATCAAGACAATTCTCATCAGACTGGGATTGTTACTGTTCTCCCTCACAAAAATCTGTAGCTTATACCAATTAAATCAGATGAAGCTATATATCTATATGAACTCTTCCTGGTGTCTTTATCATTGTTAGCTGCATATGAGAAAATGCATAAACAAACAAACAAAAAAAAAAAAACAAAAAACTATTAGACACCTTCATTTGGAATGCACTGTCTTGATTAAAAATAAATAAATAAATAAAATCACTCTGTTTCCACTGAGTATTTTATGCATATGAGTACAAATGTAGAACTATAGAAGTGTTCCAGCTAGTATTAAAATCAATAGAAAAATTCCCTTTTTCTTCCAGTAGACTTTGGATCGAGCCACTTACAAAGAGTTCCAGTGAAAACAATGGAATTGCTTAAAACAGAATTTGGCCTGAACTTTTAATAATTATTCTGATAAGATATGAAGCAAAAGTAATATGGTGGAAATGAAAAAGAATAAGGTGCTATTTTTGATCAGACTGAAGGGGTTCTTTGTGTAAATTTCATCTTATATAAAGATGATTAAAATGGAACAAATTGGTAAAATAGTTCTCAACTTCCTAGTGATAGTGAATGAGGGAGAAATTTTACAATGAAGAGATAATTGGCATATTTAACTAATCTTTTATTAATGTAGCACAATTGTAACATACATCTTGTCTCAGAAAAGTCAGTATGGAAGTTTTTATGTCATTATGCTGTGGCTCCATTTTTAATAATTCTCTGTAGATTCATGTTTCCATAACAAAAATGAGATTTTTCATTTTTATGTGCTCCATACTACACAACTCTATTCCATGAAGAGCAGGTTCTTTTCAGTACTAAATCTTTATAAGCCACATTTCTTTTGTGGGAACTATACAGATCTTTCACTGATACATTGTAATCTAAAGAAAAATAATAATAATAATTACATTTTATGCTTTTGATAGATATTATTTTACATAAAATCTTGTTTTATGGAATGTGTAAAATAATAAATTCTCAGTCACATAAAGTCACTAATGAGGTTTGTGCTATCTCTTAAAGTTATATAGAAAAGTGATCAATTACAATTCTTTGGCAATTTAATATGAAAATTTGACTCCTATTTTTGCAGTCAATATTTCAGAATAACAGATCTCTCCAAAACTACAGCAGGGCTTGCTATAAGTTAATGATACATGCATACTTGACAAACATTCAGTGGACCTAAGAACAGGATTCCTTATTTATGGAAAGACAAAGAGAAAAATTATTCTTTCACCCGATTTTAAAGAGGAAAAGTGTATATAACATGTTCAAGTGTCCAGTTCAATTGCTTATCAGGATTTCAAACAACCTGAAGTGAAACTATTTACAGAATACATTCCACTGTTTAAACATAGACATTTAGGGCAGGATTTGGAGAACCTGGGTAGTGCTACACATATAATCATACCATGAAGATATGAACAATAATACCAACACCCTTGCATTTCTGCACTGATTTTTACTATATGAATTGTGGTACTCCTATTTATTGGGAATTCAGTTCTCCAAGTCTCTGAGCATCCAGAAAGGACACAGGATCTAGGATCTAAAAATACAGTGTAGTATTATATCACCATTCTTAATAATATGTACTATGTATAAGAAATCATATTTCTAGAATCTCTGAAAAATTTATATTGGAGGAGGATTCCTGAAGTCATCCAGTCTAAACCCCTACTCAAATCAGGTTTATATAGGGCAGGCACGTCACAGCCATGTCCGTTAGAGATTTTTGGATATATGTAATTACTGAGATATCACAGTCTCTCTGAACCTCTTTCAGTGATTTGTCACTCTCAGGATATAAAACATTTTTTCCTTATATCAAAATAGAATTTTTCACATTTCAACTCATGTCCATTGCCTTGCATGCTTTCACTGTCCACTTTGGAGAAGTCTGTCCTCTACATCGTATTATTATTATGTAGTTTGGGGCAGCAGTAAGATCTCCATTAGCCTCAGACTGGACAAACCCAGCTTTCTCAGTCTCTCCTTGTTTGTCATGTAGCTCAGCCTGAGATAATTTTTGTGACCCTAATATATAAGATATATTAACATGGTTGACATGCATTTTCCAATCTAAACTGTTAACTTTTCTTGGTAAATCAGAAACAATTCTAGGCTCGTATAAGCTGATTTAAATTGGACTATGACAGTTCCCCACTCCCTCTTCCTCTTAGCAGTTCTGGATTTGTTTAGCCTCCTGATGAACCAGTTCAACTTACTGAGCTTGCAGGAAACTATTCTGTTTCTTTCTCGGGTTAGTTTTGTGCTGACTGTGAAAGTGATCTGACACATCAGAGTCAAGATGAGCAAAGATGCCAGAACTAAATCAGCACTGACATTTAGATAAACATAATGAAACTTCACCCTGTAGATACTGTCAGTATCTAAAATCTAATACTAATGTAGATATTTGTTTGTATATTCATTTGGTTTATTCTTTGTATCTATTATTACAGTAGCAGCTAGAAATCAGTCAGAATTGTCTGTGAGACATTGTTCAAATTCAGAAAAAGAAAAAGTCACTATCCAAATGGACATCATAGTGTCACAGAATCACAGAATGGTTGAGATCGGAAGGGACCTCTGAAGGCCATCTGGTCCAATCCCCCTGTTCAAGCAGGGAAACTTACAGCAGGTTGCTCAGGACCATGTCCAGAAGGCTTTTGAGTATCTCCATGGTGGGAGATTCCACAGTCTCTCTGGGATACCTGTGCCAGTGCTTGGTCACCCTCACAGTGAAAGTGTTTCCTGATGTACAGATGGCACCTCATTTTTTTTCCATTTTGTGCCCATTTTTTCTTGTTCTTTCACTGTGCCTGACTACATCATCTTTGCACTTTCCCTTCAGGTTTAGATATTTAGATATGTCCCTCCCCCTGAACATTCCCTTCTCCAGGCTGAACAGTCCAAGCTCCCTCAGTCTTTACTGAGAAAAATGATTCCATGAGATATTCTAGTCCCTTCAACATTTTAATGACCCTTTGCTGGACTTTTTCCAGTAGCTCCATGTTTCCCTTGTTTTGGGAAACCCAGAACTGGACCCAGTATTCCAGGTGTGGCCTCACCAGAGCTGAGAAGAAAGGAAGGATCACCTCCCTTGACCTGCTGGTAATACTTTGTCTAATGCAACCCAGGATGTCATTGGCCATCTATGCAGCAGGGGCATGCTTTGGGATCATATTCAACTTGGTTTCCACCAAAATCCCAGGTCCCTTTCTACACAGCTGCTTTCTAGCTATGTAGTTCCCAGCATATATTGGTCACTGGTGTTGTTCCTCCCCAGGTGCAGGACTTTGCAGTTTTTCTTGTTGAACTTTTTGAGTCACTTCAGTCCATTTCTTGATCCTGCTGAGGTCCCTCTAGATGTGACAAGAGGCATATCAGCCACTTCTTTCAGTTCTGTGTCATCTGCAAACATGCTGAGGATGAACTTTGCCTCTTTGACATGGCAATGGAGAGACAGCAAAATAGAAGTACAGAATCATCTCCAAACAGCAAATCAGCTGAACCAAAAAAACAGATCTCAGCTCTCCTTCACTCAGTTTGGTGCCTGTCTGCTCAAGAGAAAAAATAAAAAAATAAAAAAAAAAGGCTTATGAGTGCTGTTTCTGCTCCGGAAGTAGTCAGCCCCCCACATATATATCCTTGACTCTTCCCCCTGACTGGGAAATATCTTCAAAATACTGACAAAGATTGACAGAAAAGCCAACAGCAAAGCCAGTATTTCACTTCCAGCTCCAGTTTATTTTAATAAATCAATATGCTACTGAAGCTTGGATTATAAACATATTATGAGATAGGTCTCATCTCCCTATACAAGATCATCAGTACAAAGCAAGAGTTAAAGCCTAAGGAACAAAGAAAGACTTACTATTTTATGGATATGATTCAATTATAGAGGACTCTGATGGATAATGCTCACTTATCAGAAACAGCTTGTTGTTTTCCCTTTCATTTCCTCTTTCCTCCTTCCATTTCCCCTCCCCCCCTTCTCCTCCCCTCTCCTCCCCTCTCCTCTCCTCTCCTCAGACACCTTGGGGAAAACAAGGAGTCCATACACTGGAGCAGGACACAGTGTGAGAAGGAAAGAGCGGCAGAGAGGGGCTCTCAGGGACTGATTGCAGTCCTGTGCCTCAGCCCCTGTGCCGCTTGGGGGCAGAAAGTGAATGGGTGTTGGATGGAGGGGTGAGAGTGTGCCTGAGGACAGGTAGGTGGAAGATGTTTTAATATTTGTCCTTGTTTCTCACTGTCCACTTCTATTTTTAATTGGCAATAAATTTTCTTTTCCCAAGTTGAGTCCTTTTTGCCTATGACAGCAATTGCTAAGTGACGTCCCTGTCTTTATCTTGTCCCACAAGCTTTCCTGTCTTACTTTCTTTTCCTGTCCTGTTGAGGAAGGAGGGGGAGTAAAAGAGTGGCTGGGTGGGCAGCTAACAGCCAGCCAAGGTTAACTAACCTTATTCAGTAGGGTCTAGTTGACTTTTTCATTTTATGAAGTAAGGTAAATGCAATTTGGAGTAAGCAATAAGGTGTCTGATTGTCTTATTTTTAGGCTATCATAAAACTGCACTAAATACACATCCTTCCTCAATTCTTCTGCACCTCTCCCATTCAATTAACTCCTAAGAAATTTGACTGCTATTCTGTATGTATGTAAGTGGAAAGGAATTATAAAAGGACTTCCCTCATCTCAAATTTCCCATTCCAATTCAGCTGAATGTATTTTAAAGTAATCATGTAACTAAAATTCAAAGAGTTACTCTTTTATAATAAAGCTAAAATATCTTCTTCCCATCTCCCCCACATTAAGTAACTTGCACTACCACTGGCCTGTACACCTGTCCTTCACCCTACCAACTGTTACATTCTCCTGAGCGAAGCATATGCTTCCTCAGAGTGGGACAGAGTGAGCACATTGAGCACCAAGCAATGGGATTTTAGGAGGTGAAAGGAAGGCCAGCATACTTCTGTGCCATAGTGGAAGTCTGCTCAAATTGTTGATGCACAAGGAAAAGGTAGAAGAGACAGGTAACTTTAGAGATACCAGGTGCAGAGAAAGCCAGGAGCACCTGTTTACTAGATCTGTTTAAGTGATGGTCAATTAGGTAATTTGAATCCAAGCAAATGTATCCTTTAGGATAAGGTACTTGTGTGGCATGTGTAGCTGTGGAGTGGTGAAGGAAGCTACAAAAAGGCTGTTGAGATGGACACGCATTCATGGTCACACTGCTGGCACAGACGATAACTTTGGAGAGCATCATTTGAAAAACATTACAAATTAATTATGAAATATCCAGATATTACATAACATTTAAGTGCTCCAAAAGGAACTGTTACTTGTCTTTCTTTGTAAGGTTGAAAATATTTTGAAAAGCAGAAATTTTTATCATTCAGAACTGCTTGATACAGGACATAAAACACTTTTAACTCTTTGATTGATAGCAATGTGCTTAAACATGTACTTAGAGATTAAGACTTCACTTTCTTATCTGCTGAATTACATCCCATTTGGGATTTCACAGAATCACAGAATCACAGAATTTCTAGGTTGGAAGAGACCTCAAGATCATCGAGTCCAACCTCTAACCTAACACTAACAGTCCCCACTAAACCATATCCCTAAGCTCTACATCTAAACGTCTTTTAAAGACTTCCAGGGATGGTGACTCCACCACCTCCCTGGGCAGCCTGTTCCAGTGCCTAACAACCCTTTCAGTAAAGAAGTTCTTCCTAAAGTAAAGAAGTTCTTCCTAAGTAAAGAAGTTCTTCCTTTCATAGTAACAGTGACATCATAGATCTTTGACAACGACATACATAATTAACTCTTTTGGAAGAGCAAGTAAGATTTTCAAGGTCATCATAATAGAGCACTTTCTTCAAATATTTACATCCATAATAAAAAATTGTATTTAATGTATGTAAAATCCATTGTATTCTTTAAAACATCTGAAGTGCATATCTTTAGATAAAATGGCCAGTCTAGCCAGGTGAGCATTAAGATTACTTCTCCTTAACGATACCCCTTGCTTTACAAAGCTCAGCTTAATAATCATCTTGAAGGCAGCAGAACTACATCAGCGATGCAAGAGAAAGACTGTGTCCTCTTATATATTTATAGTCTTCTTCAGGAATATATCACTGGGTCATTGGGCCAATGGCAGCACACACAGCACTTTCAAAGGGACTTAGGTTTCATCCTGTATAGATAGAACTTATTGCCAGGTTTAGGAAAGTTTCATCTGAAACAGGAAGATTTTGCTTTTGAAGGTCATCTTCTTGCTAAGGATAGTTGTCCTAGATGGGTTCGGGATCATAGTTGACTGGAACTTATTTGAACACTAGAGTAATACAGTGATAAATAACAACTAATAAGTAGCAAATGATACCTGGACCATAAAAAATCATATCTACCAATTCCAAAGATTATTTGATATGGTGCAGAAATTAGGAGATACAGGTCTTGAAGCTGAACAATATGAGAAGGTCAGACTGTATTGTTCTTACAGGATATAAAATCTGTGAAAGTATCTGCTTTGGAGATGAACTTTTTGTACTAAAGTACTTGTTCTCCTATCCAGAAAAAGTAATTCCTTGCTTAATGTAAGATACTTGACATACAGAGCATCAGTATGCTTTCTATAATATTATCTATCAGAACCATTATAAGAAAATTACTCTTTACAAAGTTGACTGTACACACATTTCATAAATTGTCATGTTTTGCAAAACCTTCCCTTCTATTCTTTACTATGATGGAAGATGCTGCTTTAGAAGATACTATGCTGTTTCATCTGTAAAGTACCAAATTTTAATGTATATTTGATAAGATTTGGGCTGAAATAACACTTAATGTTTTTTGTATTTTCCAAGTACTGTTCCTGGATTTGTACTTGCATATTTTATTAGTTACTGTCCTTTTTTGTTTGGTATTTTCAAGCTGCTAACAACAGACAGTTTATATTGTATTTGATTACACAGTTAGACAAAACAGTTCAGCACAATATAGTGTAATCAGAACTACTCAAAAAATCAACTTAGCCTTGATCTTGTAAAACCACAAGTGGTCTAAATGTACAACTTATCCTTTTCAGGAGGACATTCTATAGCAGGAGTGTGCATGAAAAGAGCTTTTATTTTATTATTTTCTTCAATAAGAAGTAAACTTATTTAAAGAAACTGAAAAACTGAAATGACAAGGTCAATCCAGTATGAATGTTTCCTTTTGGACTTTTGGGAAAATTAAAAAGAAATGTAATTCATTTCTGATCCAGAGAATGAAAAGTGTTAGCAAGTTTCAGTGTGATGCTGGAAATGCACCATAGACAATTAAATCAGTAGAAATGAAAAGGTCCAAATAAAGCTCTAGTTGGAGTTTTTATTATTATTATTATTATCATTATTTATTTATTTATTTATTTATTTTCATAAGATTTTTTTTTTTGTCTCATGAGAAGACATTCATGAAGGAATATCCATTCATCCTTCATATCCATTCATGAAGGAATGAATATTCCTTCATATGCCAGTCTCTCCATGGGGATATGTCAGGGATGTATCATCATCATGTATGTTCTTTTGGACTAGGATGTAACTATTCAGCTTTGCAATCTATTTGTTGCTCCCTCTTTATTGAATGTTAAAAAATCAGTTTATCTGTCTAAATTGCAGTGACTGCAACAGACACCTAGGATGAAACAAAACAAAACAAAATAAAACAAAACAACCCCCCCACAATTCTAGTAATGATGGATACTTGATTATTTCACAGAGGCAGCAGCAGAACTGAACAAGCACAGCCATTAATAATAAATCATATTTTGTCTACAATATTTAAAATAAAATAAAGACATTTGAGTCTCACGCTTCCTAAATCAAGACTGTTTTTATCAGAATTGTGAGTATTTTCACTTAGTAAATTAAATAAACCTCTAAACTCTGCAAAATGAATACTCTTCTGAAGAACTGGAAAAGCTTTTTAACCTTGAAAATGTACCCCAAAACAGGAAAAAAAAAAATTGCAACACCGCTCTAATGACCTCTGTAGTTGAAGATAGAAGTAATTTAAGGCTGGACCTCAGACTCCCTGAAGCTATCAGTACATAAGGTCTGACAAAATTCAAAGTAACATTGCCTTTTATTATCAATCATTTTTGCACTCGTAGTCTGAAGCAGAATCTAAAAATTTGCTTGCTTTTCTGAAATTTATTAGAGTTTATTTAAACTGTAGTACTGGCAATACATTTTTCAATCCAGACTTTATAATATTCAAATTTCAATATTTATTGTTTTAGGCCAAAAATTAAAAACAACAACAACCAAACAAACAAACATGAACATTTTTCCAATACTATTTTCAGAGTTTTGATCTTGATCTCAAGAAATAAAGAAAACTCAATGTAATATTACTTTCTCAATCTCTAAAAGCTTTCTATTCATTTTGAAATTCCAATATAATTTCATTCTTACAGTATTTTTTGCTCCTTTTACAAATTCTTCAATATATATTTTCACTTCCAGGATAATATTAAGGCTAGCTACCTACTGACTCTGTTACTAACACCAAGTGAAGCCATGTTACAGTAAAACCCTTTTATTTTTCCTTTCTGCTGCATGAAGATTGCAGAACAGCAGGAAAAGCTGGTTGTTTGGAAAGATACAGGCTAGGGCAACTTTTACATTACATGGCCACTAATGGCCTTTTGATTTCCTCTTACTCAAGGTCAGAATGTTGCTAAAATAAGTAGGTGACAATTCTCAATCTCACAAGTCTCAATTTCCCAAATGGAAATTTTATATAAATTACATATTCTTTGCATTTTCACTGCTCTGTGTTTTACCAACTAGGCATACAAAATTGAAGAGTGGCAAGTCTTAAATGAAGATGCATGTGCAAATTCCACCAAATGGAGACCACCCATTAAGTATTTCTCATCATTTTAGAGGCAGAAATTACACAGAACAGTACTGTTACATACAAGTGTTAGTGGCCTTTTCAGTCTATCTCTAACCTAGAGCTATAAATGCAAACTAAAGTGAGAAGCTGACACCTTTTTCTCTAGAGTTACATTAGTTTATCTATGCCAGCAGTGCCTCAGAGCACTGACAGCATGTACGCCAGCAGGAATTTCTCTCAGTAGTTTTGCTACTTCCCTGCAGAATATGCTCTAAGCTGGCAAACCCTCTTTTGCTAGGAAAGCAGCATCCATGTAAGGAATTTCCCCACATCAAAATGATTATGGCTTTTTCAGAACTACATGTTGACAAAGCTAGTCAGCAAAACTTGTGAGTTGATCTTAAGTAGCTGTCCTTGCTGTCTTGGTCCATTTCCATCCATCTGCTATCTTCCTGGCAGTCAAGTTTGTCTAGCAAATCCTGGTACACGTAGCCTTATTTAAAGTCAATGGAGAAGAACAGGAATATATATATGCATACATACATATGTACATTTATGTATCTTTAGGCATAGCTAGGCTTTAAGATTGCTGAGTGCTATTAATTTCCTAATTTGTATTTCCAGCAAAACTTGATGTCATGTCTTACAGTAAAGTAAGCCATATATAGTGCTATTTTCATTATATGCTGTTTAAGAAGAATATATGTAAATAATCTCCCCCTAGAACCAAAGTTCCTAAACCAATAAACACTACAATTCCATTAAAAAGAAAATCTTTGCTTTTTCAGTAGCTTCTTATAACTTTGTCTTCAGCTTAAAAGCAAAACATGTAAAATAGCATGACTGGTGAATTGGTTGTTGTTATCCTGAGCTGGGTTACTCCAGTAAAAAGCACTGACAGAGTCTCTGCTGTGGTTTTTTTGCCACTAGTATAAAAAGTGCCATAATTTCATTCTTAGCCCAGTCAGAGAAAATCTTCATGCCTTTAAACAGCCTCTCTTTCTTTTCTACTCAAACTAACTACTTACATTTAATGTTTTCATTATACTATGTTTCCATACATATAACATAAAATTAAATATAGGTAGTTAGCTTGAACAGTGGACTGATATTAGCATTATGCAAGGTCATTTTCAGTGTTTATTACAATGTTCTACCTACCGTATGTTGACATTTTTTGTTGATTTACCCACCATCCAGGCAGCTGTCTCTCTGGTATAACAATTCTCAGAATGGCTGACTGCATGAAGTGCAAGATGTTTTTGCAGTTCCAACTTCTGTGTCTCTTGTTGACAGTCTCGTATTTTGTCCTTGATACATTATTGGAGCTATCTCAGTTGATGATGTTGTTAAGCCATTTCCTCAGGCACAGGATGCCTTTTTTTTTTTTTTTTTTTTTTTTTTTTCTGGATTTATTCCTTTGAGATCTGGGCAGCAAATTTGGGTTTAATCCACTTCGATCTTCATTGCAGTTTTACTGGAAGCAGATGTTACCTCTTCTTTAACAGTTTGCAGGTTCTCAGGCAGCCTGAGGGACCCACCATATGACATCCGTGCTTGGTTCTAAATAAACATGCACATTGTGTTTTCTTGGGACAAGAATAGAGCAAAGAGACTCTTACTTCCTTTTGCACAACAGTACTTTCATCTCTTGACTGGAAAACAATACTTATTCCCTGTAGTTATGCTTAACAACTTTTTCTCTTTTGAATAGAAGAGTTAATTATCTACTTTTAGTACTATTTGAAAATGTACTACAGATTAATTGCCTGCTTTAATAATCATAAACATCAACTGTAAAATGTAAATATTTTACCCCTTAAGTCCCATTTCATATTAATGCAGAAATTCAGAAGGAAGGAAGAAAGGAAGGAAGGAAGGAAGGAAGGAAGGAAGGAAGGAAGGAAGGAAGGAAGGAA
>CM021732.1:77944515-77990132 GCA_011075105.1 Heteronetta atricapilla | reverse complement strand
GAAGGAAGGAAGGAAGGAAGGAAGGAAGGAAGGAAGGAAGGAAGGAAAGAAAGATTTTTTGTAGGACTTCCCTTTTGTGTTAAAACAAATCTTTGTTATTAAAAACAAGCATTTGTTTGCTCATATAACAATAATTTGAATCTTTTGAACTCCGCCCCCCCCCCCCCGCCCCCCCCGATATTTCTATGAACTGTTCTGGTTAGTTTTATTTATTTATTTATTTATTTATTTATTAACATTATTGATGTAGAAGTAAAACTCTCAAGAAGTTTGACAATGTCTGCTGCTTATGAGGTTGCAGGGTAAAAGTATTTTTATCTAGATATCTCTTTGATGTTCCTCTTGTATACTAAGTTCGTCATCCAATCATTCAACAGCAGCAATGCCACATGGCTTAGATGACAAGTCACATACCACAAAAGCAACCAAAGGTAAAGATGAGGCAAATAATTATGGACTTCTTGAAAAACCTATATTAAGCTGTAATGTAACTTAGGCTCTGATCATTCAAAAGTATAGATTCATTGTTCTACTTTCATGATCAGACCAAGATATTTGCATAGCTGGTGTCAAAGATCTGTAAAAATAGCTAGAAACATACATCTATTCCTGCTTAAACTCTGAGCCCCTCTGTGGAGAAATCATTATGTTTTCTGAGATCCTGAAGGCACAGAGCAGGGGTTAGACCCCTTTTGAAAGTTGATCAAGCACATGTTAGATGAAGTAAATGAAAGGAAAAAAAGTAAATCCAGGACTCACCCAGCTGGTAAAACAGCCAAGAAAATATATAAATATATATACAAAAACAAAACAAAACAAAACACCATCAAAAGAAAATAGCAAACCAAAATCCCCATTAAAGAACTAAAAGGACTAGACTATAAACTGATCTAAAAATGGATTAAAAAAAATCCTATCTGCATCTGTTGCTACATTGTATGATTGGTAGCGAACCTCAAGATGCACTGATATGCAGGTGTTCTACATAGAACACCTATGTGATGCGGAACATCACATGATTGAGGATAAATTTTTGAACATAGAAAATATTTCCACATATTCTTGGATGCAGTTATCCAGCTATGTCCTATTCAAGAGGAGCATATGAACCCTTTGCTACATCTTGTGACTTGGACCATTCTCTCTAATCATTCACCTCTTCCACCTTGTATTCTGAAATTAACATATCTCAGAATATGGGATATGGGTGATTATTCATCATCTCATTCTAACACTACTACTATAAGGCAGTCATCTGACATAGTCCAAGGAAAAGTAGATCTGAAGGTAGAAAACAGCAAAGTCACAGATTTATGAGAAGTCAACATGCCGTTCTCTTCTGCTAGATTAACATTCTATTGCCTGATGAGGATAGTTTTATGCCTTCCACTGAAGTCATGTCCTTAGACTATCACAAAACCCTTCTTTCCTGAATATATTCCAAAATGGTTATTTCATTTTGTTCTACAAAGGCCCATTTCTTCAAAAGACAGGCTACATGTTTCAGACAAATATCAGATATACTTTTTCAAGACACAGACCTATTCTGCTTGACATTTGTAGGTGTAAAGGATAAAACAGATCTTATACATCCCAGTAAAATTTTTACAGAGTTTAAATTAAAACATTTTCAAAAAAATGAAACTTCTTTGTATTATATAATGTGGATTTATAACATTTCTTGTAAAGAAATAGAAACACATTAAAAATCCTTTCTATTTTTGTTTGGAGATCATATCTCCAGTCATCTAGAAAGCATAGCAGCTCCAGTTCATAGCTGAAAAAAGCTGTTCCACTGGGCAAGATGGTCTGAAGAATACTTAGGAAGTCCTTAGCATCCCTTTCTTTAAATATTGATATGATCTGCAGAATATTTGAAACCCCCTACTTCCTCCACCAAAAACAAAACCAAAAATGTTATTTGTAGCCATTCTTAAAATGGAGACCAAAGAAGAAAGAAAGCATCTCACTTGCACTATTTATAGTTTAGTTAGTACTGAAAATTACAAGTACACTTTATTGAAGTAATTCAGGCCCAGAGTCAGATTCCAGGGTGAAGAAATCAACACAGAAGAGTTTAGGGCACCTGGAGCTTCATTTCTTGTTTGGATTTGTGTACCTAGATGGTTGGACTGAGGTTGTGATCCAGAATTTTTCCACAGTTCAGTTCATCTTTTAAAATGAGCTGACTGCTAGCAGAAATAAAAATGCAAACAATTGGCTAAATTAATTGCTATTTTGTTATTTTGGCAATAGTGTTAGTTTTTATAATCTAGTTTATTTTCAAAACCTACCAGTAGTATATTCATGTGCTTTCAGGCAGTTTGCCCTTCCATACATCAGATATGTAGCTCCACTATTTATTGACTCCTCACTTCCCCGCTACAAATGGCCTATAAAACCTCTCAAAACAAAGTGTATGATTTACAAGGCAATCTCAGCAAGAAGCAGCAAATGGACTCATACATTCAAATGTCCCTGCAAGATCAAATAAATACATTGGGCAAAATATAGGTTGTTGCAGACGGTGCTGAAGCGTGCCTCAAGCCTTTTTAATGCATAGAGATCCCAAATTTAAAGCTGTTTATTGCCAGGGACCAAATGCTTCATGGAGGTGATGAGTGTTTCTTGAACGAAAAAGGTATAGGATTTGTTGTTGTTGTTGTTCACCCACAGAAATGGAAGGGAAATATGTGTATGTGATTTGTAAGCTTACCCTTGTCCCTGATAGAGGCCACTTCCTGCAAAAGTCATCATGCTGTAGATGCAAGTTGCCCAAGTCAGTTGGAAAAACATAGCACAGGGTATAGAACAGATATGTTTACATAGTGATGTTTGGAAGATTAGTATCAGCCCTTCTACATTTTGAGATATATTTCACAAGAGTCGTAAGTCGACATTCAACGTGAGAACCAAAAGTATGAGTTTCTGTTGTTGCCATGTTATGTGGCAACAATGAGTATGAAATGAGAAATCTTCAGGAAGTCTTCAGCTATTGGTTCAAATGAAAATTTTGCACTGTGATACTCCGCTCATTGAGATACTACTTTTATGGCCGGTCTGTGGCTCCATATGAAAAAAGTAAAAATTACATTAAAGACTACATGAATTTTTTACTTACTGCCAAAATGTTTTTATAACTTTTATAACTTATAACACTGCTGCATCATATTCAGTATGCAGTATGTCCTGCATAATCACAGCTAACAGAATATCAGGTACTTGTGTCATACATGAAGCTGATCAATGGCAGTGATGACCAGGAAATTCAGATTTTAAAACTTGAGAGTCTGCATGCAAGTTCCTAAAAGCATCTTGAGTCATCTAATAAAGTGTTATTGTTTAAAGATAGTAAGATATATAGCTTTCTGTCAAAGGAGGGGGCATGTGTTTGTTTTTATTTTTCCAAAAAGTTATGTTTTAAAAAGTTTTTCAGTGTTCCACTTTCCATAACATAGTCATCACTAACATTAAAAAACAAAACAAACAAAAAAAAAAAAAAAACAAGAAAACAACCCCACTCGAACATTCCACTTTGCTTCTGTTCACAGCAACTCCATTGTATTTATTTATTTATTTATTTATTTATTCGGTGGAGGGGTGATTACAATAATTATGAGCTTTTCAAATCAACTCTTTACTAACTGGATTCTGGATAAAGTTTTGGAAGTGTACTTTTTTCCCAATTCATAATAAGTGGGCATTTTTGTATTTCAGATTTTCCTCAGGAATTACTTTTTTGTTGTTTTTAAAATTATTTTCAGTCATAACATAAGCTACACTGGAATTCTCATTAAGACCATGAAGCTTCTTAGTGCTCCGAAGAATGAGGATATTAAATAAAATGTTAGGTGTGTAAATAACAAACTTCTAAACAACAAGTTTAGTTAGTTCTAAGAATAATTGGTTTAAAATAGTGGTATGATGCTGAAAAGGTGAAGATGTAATGCAGAGGAAGCATGATGGAAAATAATTTTTAAAATATGAAGAAAAATTGACATTAATGCAGCATTAAAATATTCATTACAGTAGATAAAGCATGTTAAACATTAGGCTATAAATATGCAATGTTATATAGTTTAATTTTGCACAAGGGACTTGAGAATATTTTCAGTTTTATTGCTTAAACAGCAGGCCTATTTTTTATGTATGCATGTATCTATGTGTCTATGTAGTTATTTAATGTCAGGTTTAATCTTGAACAATGCCATTTAGGAATCTACGGCAAATACAGTGAGATATATTCAGTGATGTCTATGATTACATGTGAAGTATAGAAAAATGCATGCTCTAATTCATTATATCCTCTGGACAGAATATAAGGTTTCTTCTCTTTAACCTTCAAAAATAAATGGCAAATTAAATATCAGAAAGAAACCAGATGTTTACAGAGTAACATGTGGATGAAAAGAGATGCAATTTCATTTATTTTCTTACTTTGGGGGTGATAAAGAAACAAAATCAAAGGAACAAAATCAACACTAGTATTATGAGAAAATGAAGGGGGTTTTGTTTGTTTGTTTGTTTGTTTTTCAGAGGTGATTATGAATGATTTATACAGCTCAGTACCAAGTGAAATTTCAAGGAGGATTTAACATTAATCAACTGTCTTAAAACTTTTGGAAAGTATAAAAATATATGATTTTACCCAGCCATTCCCTCTTGCTGGGTCCATCGTTTACTCACTGTTCTATATGATTGCCACTTTGAATTAAACACCTCTTCACACCATTTGTTGTGCAGATGGCAAAGGGTTCTGCGAATGACAGAGCTGAAATCCCAGGAGCTCTGAGCAGTGAGCTGGAAATACATCACAGTAAGCAGGCACCTATTACCTACTCTTCACTTGGCTGTAATCTCCTCCTCCAAATCCTTGACTATTTGCTCTTTCCTTCTCTTATAATACACAACCTCTGCATATTTTTAAGAGAGCTCCAGTGTGGAGATCGCTGTCAGTGTCTAGACCACCCTACACAAAGTTCAACAGTTTGACAATTTGCACCTCTCACCACCTGGCAGCAAGGAGAGGGTATCACCTCTGTGCTCTCAGCTGTGAACACATTTGGCAGTAGTGTGAGAGAGAGAGCTACTTAGAGCAGCTGTAGCATAAGTCCCATGAGGCTTCTCATGCCCCTGGGCCATCCAGAATCTGCCAGTAGCTGCTCTGGAAAGCAGCACAAGAGTAGGGACATCATGCCAGCTCTCCTCCATGTGTCATCCCTTTCTCAGGCCTTTCCTTTCTCTGAAGAGCATTATTATTATTATTAATGTTTTTTTTTTTTTTTTTTAAATTGTTATTATTTTATCTTTTAATTTTATTAAGCCCACCTTAAACACACAAGCAAAAGGAGAAAATCAAATAAAACAAAACCCAACATACCAGAAATTGTTTAGGTCTCTAAAAATTACTCCCATCTCATCCTCATATGTAGTAAGCTCTCTCAGTGTGCTGATCATTATATTTGTCTGGTTAGCTGCTAGAAACAAACTGCTTCATTTTCTTCCTGGACTCATTCAGTCCAGCTTTCATATCCTTCTCTTGGCTAAATTTGGATCAACCAAAAAAACAAAAAAAATAAAAAAATGACTGGATTTTCAAATGTTCTTTTCCAAGCCAGATCTCAAAAACTGTACTCTATCCGCCCTATTCATTGTCCCTATCAACCATCTTGGCAGTTAACTATATTCTCCACAAGACATTCTCCTCTGTGTTATGCTAACTTTCAATTCTGTTACCTCTCCTGCTTCTTCTCCTAGATTGTTAGTCACTTGCTATTTAGTATGTCCTCTAAAGGACTTTTATTTCTTCAAGTTTGTATGTGTTTTCTAGAGTTTAGTCACAGCTCTTCATTCTCTATATCTTTTCAGGTTAGCTTCACTGAAAGATACAGATTTAAATGAATTATTTGCAGGCAGTGTACTGCTTTAATTCCATAGTCCAAATGTAAATCTTAAATTCTCAGTACATCCCCCCAAAATAAACATCTAGCACTTCAACTTTCCTCCTTTTCCCCAAACCCATTTGCCTCACCTCACTTCATGCTTCAGTGCCTACTTTGGCATCATCTTTGATTTTGGCAAATCAAGGTTCTGTTAATACTTGCAGATTTTCTGTATACTGCTTTTCAGTTTCAGCCACTGATAAAATGACAGCTTGTTATTTCCTTGCAGTACCATTCCCCGGAAAAAAAAATCATAAAATATTTCTTCAAAGTCTTCATCTCTTTCCTGGATTTTTTTTTTTTTCAATAAAGAAACATAAATTAATGTAGATTTCTAAAAGTAATAACAATGCTTCAGAACTTTTTATTACACGGGTGAGTTATTTTTGTGTTTTCACAGGCACACATTAAAATGCATCATGGACATCCATGTGTCTGGATTTCAGAACAGAATGGGAAGCTGGTCTTGGCTTATTGGGGATTTTCAGAAAGAATTCATTCATTGCTTATGGGAACTTCATCTGGAAGTGGGATACTCTGCTGTGTCTGATGGAAGGGAATAAGATCAGATTAAATGCTAAGAAAGGTCGAGAGATGTGGGAAAAATAAGAAGTACCCTGCCACTTTTTTGTTATGGGAGGAAAAAGACCAATCAACAACACTGAAGAAAAAGATATTTGATCTACAGATTTTAAGGAATGGAATAGAGCAAAATCCACCCAAATCTATAGAGAGAAATAAATTAAACCTGTTACTGAAGAAAAATTATATAGACACACAATTGAATAAAATGGATGTTAAAGTATTCCTATTGCATGTAGAAAAACCGCCACATAAACAGCACCTACAAGAAAACTCTTAGAGGGTTTATGAATTATACTTTTCCAAGAAATCTATGACAAAGTGATATGAGGATATTATATTCCCCTCCTTCAATATAAATACAGAATCTGAGAAAACGAATCATTAAAAAATCTTTTTTTTTTTTTTTGTTGTTATTGTTTTTCATATCTGAGAGAAAATGTATTGACTTTATGTTGAAGATTAAAAAAGGTGAGAAAAGTGAAACTAACATTTGTAATAAGTAACGATACCTGTAGTATATAGCCTGGAAAGAAAATTAAGAACTTCAACTACAGTAATTAGTAGTGACTTAATTTAGAGCTATTGCAGGAATGAGTTAGTGAAGTAGATGGGAAGTTATTTTTATCAGACTCCTACCTCAGTGAGACTGGTTTCTTCTTGTGTGTTAGCCATGGATCCCTATTAGGAAGATGGAAATGCATAAAACTATACAAATGACATACTTTCCTCATGGGAGTGTCTATGTTCTTTTCTATCAACTATTTTTTTTAATCTAAAAATATCTAAACAGATTCAATCTGAGGTCTTCTATACTAAATGAAACAGCTTTCCTCTTCCTTTCAGGATATAGTGTCTCCTGGTGCCTCCCATTGCATAAGGATATAATTACCAGATTATCTGTTGCTATTTGTGTTTTTCAAAGAACCAAACAGTAGAGAAATCTGACACCTTTTTGATTTCAAGCCTCCCTATAAAATTTGTTCAAGTCATCTGAACAAAGTATTTCATCTGGCACCATTAATTGCTGTCCTAACAGGAAAGTAACTGTCTCTGTTTTTCCTGAGTCCCCATCTGGCTGCCGAACAGGTAAGTCTCTCCCTGAGTATCCCTCTCATGTTCCACAACTGGAGTTACGTAGGTCAAGTAATTTCTGCAGAGTGGCTATGGAATTCTAACTTATTTTAGAATGTTAGCAATAACATATTCTCAAATATCTGAAAAATAATGCAAGTTTTCATGCAACATGTGGTATTATATTTACTGAAATAAAGTCATTTTTATGTCAATGAAGAGAAATAGCATGATTTATGTGCAACTAGGCATCTGCTATAGCATGAAATTATTTCCTGAAAGCATTTATATCTCTAAACTGACAAAAGAAAAGGAGCCTAGGGTGATTCCAATGTAGATGTCTGCATAATACTGTACTTGGATGAATGAATCTCAGATCTTCAATGCAGTCAAATTCTCGTGGTTAGCTACAATTCATCTTACAGTTCACAGTTAAGGCCTCTCATTCAGATTAACCGTAACTTGCAACCTGCTTTATCAGTGCTAAATCTAATCATTTCTAGCTATCCACCTCACACCTCTCAGATAGTGTCAATGAGAAAGTAAAATAATACTGAAAAATAATAATAATACTAAATAATAGCAGTAATAATACTCCTCGGTCACTCCAAGAGTCCTCGTTGTATCAAGGGGGATAGTACATTACAACTAGACCCAGACAAATCTCTTACCTGGACTTTCCATCAGACAGAAAATACTGATCAGTCACATCCAGCTCTATGAGTGGGAGGCCCTCAAGTGTTTATGGCCAGATATGCAGAAAACCCATCTTTCTGCTGACTTTGGGATGAGCCAGTGAAAGGATGTAAGTGTCCTGGATCCTACTTGATGGGACCTAGGTACCTAGATGGAGAATAAAAAGGTCACATCATTAATTTGATCATGAACAGTGATAAATTTATTATCCAATAGCTCTGTATTTTACAACATGAGCTCAACAGCAGAATCCCCATGTCAGTACCTTGTATTACTGAGATGTAACAGATGGCAAAACTAAACTTTTACTGCCTTACAATTGGTTGCAGAAGGGGAAAAAAAAAAAAAAAGTATAATCTGAAATTGCAAATTCCTAAATACAAGGAATGGGAAGGAATAATACTACTGGATTCGTCAGGCCACAGGAGTTTTGAGCCTGAGAAGATGCTTAACTTGATGAGTTCTCAGCCTTTATTGAAACATGACCCTTTTATTCTCTGATTGTATCTTTGCTGAAACAGTAAAATTATGTTTCTAACTCGGGTAAGCCAGACTCACTTGCAAAACAGTAGGCTTTTTCACCCATTTCTGCAGACTCACCCACAGCATTTCAATATAATCAATTTTTACATTAGAGTACAACATTAAACTTGATCTCAGGCAACCTTAAAATTAAAATAGATTTCTTTTTTAGAGGAATGAAGTTATAGGAAATAAAACTAAAGCAGCCTTCCTTCCCCAATTCAGTGGGTTGTTTAATGTGTTTTATTCAGAACAAGCACCTGGCACACATTAGATTTGCAACTTCCAGCAGACTGAGCAGTTAAATTAAGGTAACAATTTCATGAAAACTTAAATGTTATTTGTAAAGGGTCTTTATCCTTCTAATTCTTAAAAAGGTATAAGTATATAAAAAAAATTATGACATAGATAAAAATTACATACATTTTGAGATATGATATTTCTTGCCTTGTATTAGGAATTAGACATTTCTGTAGAGAAACATAACTCAGCAGTAATTTCAGATAAATGGTAAGAGCTCTGTTTTGAAGTTTAATGTTTGAAAAGATTTTGAATATTTTACCTATAATATGATCAGATCTTCAACATTGCTAGCACCACATAAAACTTAAGCATAATAATATAACATAATTTTCAGTTTTATTATTATTACTATTATTTTAATTGAGACAGAACATGAGTTGCTTGTTGTTTTGTTTTGATTTGTTTGGATTTATAGGTGTAGTCTAGTGCAAGGTAGTTTTGTTTGTCAGAAATTTCACTGAATATAGTAATTGTAAGATATGAGTAATCTTCCTTAAAAGTCTGCTTTATGAAAATTAGTTAATATAAATCTGATTATATATATACATATATATTTAAATAGACTTTGTTGTTTGTGTTCCTTGATCACAAAGAATTTATTGTTGAATTTTAGATTAACTTTAAAATATTAGAAATAAATGGATTTTACTTCTTCTGTCATTCTTTAAAATGGTAAATTGCAGTTCTTTCTTTATCACCTACTTCCATGAGAGTATAGCTGTATTGTAAAAAAAGAGCAATTTGGCCTCTTTTTATTTTTAAGCTTTATGGTAGACAGTTCTTTTCTTATATTATTGCGTCATTCTTCAGTATAATTTTATCATTTCTATAATTACTGGAATAGCTACTGAAATCAAAGACTACTCCCCATTAAAAGATACAAAGGTTTTGGTTTCATCTTTCTTTTAAATTAGTGACTTAATGGAAACAAAAAGGTGCAGTTTCATTTCAGCAAATATAGCTGCTTAGAAGTTTGATTTCTTGGCTGAGTTACCAAGATTCCCTTACTAGTGAAGTCTCAAGAAACCTATCTTCAGCCCAGGAGCAGATTAGAAAACTTAAATGGTCCAGTCTTCTAATTTTTGAAGGGCTAAAGTTAGGAGCCAAGACTTCCATCTGGAGTCATAGTTTTTTGAAATCCCAATGCTATCATGGCTTAGAGTGTGAAATCAGAATACATTCTGGACACTATAGAAGAAAAGTTCACAGAATCATGGAATCACAGAATCACAGAATCATAGGGGTTGGAAGGAACCTCAAGAGATCATCGGGTGTTGTGTCCCCGTCCCCACCCCCCCTGCCAAAGCAGGTTCTCTAGAGCAGATTACACAGGTCCAGAGAGACCTGATATTCAAGGTCCAGACAGACCTTGAATATCTCCAGAGAAGGAGACTCCCCAGCTTCTCTGAGCAGCCTGTTCCAGTGCTCCGTCACACTCACCATGAAGAAGTTCTTTTGCATGTTGGTGCGGAACTTCCTGTGATCCTTTTTGTGGCCATTGCCCATTGTCCTGTCCCCACGGACAACTGAAAAAAGTTTGGCCATATCACTTTGTCTCCCACACTTAGGTATTTATAAACATTGATAAGATCCCCTCTGAGTCTTCTTTTCTCAAGGCTGAATAGACCCAGGTCTCTCAGCCTTTCCTCATAGGAAAGATGCTCCAGGCCCCGTGACATCTTTGTGGCTGTCCACTGGACTCTTTACAGGAGATCCCTATCTTTTTTGTACTGGGAAATTTTTGTATTAGTGCAGATTTAATTAAGGTATATGATTTCTTAAAGTTACTAGAATACACAAAAGGAAAGAATTCAAGAAGAGTAAAACACTTAAAAAAAAATAATGTATATTTCATTTGATTTTTGAATGAACCATGAACTATATTTTCCAAAAAGTATAGACACATGCTCCAAAGGTATGTCCATTTCTGTAAAGGTATATACTGTAAATCCAACATACCTGCAGTCAGACTTTCAGAGAAGCTGAAGTTTTTAACTATTCAGATATCATTTAAACTGACACAAAATTATTTTGGCTTCATATAAATATGTTGGCTGCAAACATTTCTTAAAAAATAATTTAATTTAATTTAATTTTTGTTTTTTATTTCTATTTTTATTTATTTATTTTATTTTACTCTCTGCTGATATACAGCAGAAAAAGCAGACTTTTAATACTTTCACAGTGGTTGAACGTCAAAATTTTTAGTTGTGCTAAACACTAAACAGTGTACTGTTTCAGCTTCACAGGGGAACCAGCAACTAGCTCAGAATTCCAGCAAGACAATAACCACAGTTCTTCCTTGCCTCCTGGCCCAAAGGTCAAGACATGAGGAAGTTTCTGATGGAACTTACCTTAATCAAAATTGAATCACGGTACTGTTCCAGGACTATTTTCAGCTTCCCTGTGTTCCTCCCTCCTTAAGTGCTGTAAAATTGCATCCCCATCCCTCCTGATAATGTTTGTCTTGGGTCTGTGTGTAAATTTGGAATGAGCTGTTGGTTCATTACCACATTTTATAGGCGATTGTCTCTCTATTTCCTCACAATTTTCTATCCACATGATCTCTCTGATGTTACAGAAAGGAAAGACTGATAGATGCTTTTTCTTCACAGTCTTTCTGTCCTTACCTCAGTCTTTTGCACATAACAAAACCAATAAGCTCCCTAGAGAGGCCTCTGTTCTCTCAAGCATCAGTACAATTCAAATGTCTCCCAGGAGCGGAGTGGCACCATAGCGATGCAATCTAATCAAGTATTGGAGCCCTGGATCTTATGCTGGAGGTGATGTCACTAGCAGAGATCACAGCAGACTGAATTGAATACCACCACTTTGGGGGTGGTGGGTGGGGAGGGGGAGGAGAGAGAGAATGGGAAGGGATGTGTGTGTGTGTGATGAACAAGCAAAGAACAGTTCCCTGAAAGCACAGTGATGACTTTATATGTAAGTAAAAATCAGGCTTACTGTTCAACTATTCATCATTTAATACTTAAAAGGATGGGGACTGAATTTTCACAATAGTGGTATGCTAAGAACTACCTTATTTAAAAGAAAAATAAGAATCATAATATTAAAACACAGGAAAATATTTCTATTTCTTTTATTTTCAAAACAACAACAACAACAACAACAACAACAAATTTTAAATATGTGCCTCTATTTGGTATTTATAGTGACTACAGGTCTAAGCATTAGTGTTGCCATGTATCCTTCCTGGAGTCTATGGTAATTATGATAGTTTGTGGGTTTCTGCATATTTAGGTGTATGCTTTACATTGTCTGTCTGAACAGACACTACAAGTTCACATTGTTAAGATTTTCTCCACAAAGGCTAGCACCTTCCCTTGAAATGTAGGCTGAGATTCTGATGTATTCTCAGGATCTCAAAACAAAACTGGGACTATAGGTTTAGGCCCTGGCTGCAATCTTGTCTTCAGGGGGAGGGTGGAAATATACTTTTGCCATAGGTTAGAATTACTATTTCTACTCATCCTATGAAACTTTATCTTACTCAGAGTAATATATCCTCCCTTGGCTGAGGTTTCTGAACTATTGTCTTTCAGTGTGTGCACTTCTCTCATTATCCATCTGTATATAGAGAGGAAGCACAACAGATATTTAATAAGAACAAAGAAAATTCTAAATGGTTTAGTGCAGAAACTGTGGAGGCCATACTGAAACCTATCAACAGCAGCACAACTAACAACTATAATATCTGACCATTTTTTTAGAACAGATTAATTGGGAAAATACTTATCTGATTCTACGTACTGTTACATAATGTTTTAACCTCTTTTCCATAAGGGATCCTTTCACTGGAAGCATAATGGCTCATAGTCCTCTGCCCTTGTATGCAGATCAGAAGAAAGTACCATTGAATTCTAGTGGATAAATCATCTCAAATAAAAAGTTTACCAGCCTCTTTTTTTTTTCTTTTTTTCTTTTTTTTTTTTTTTTTTCCTTCCCCACAGCACACAAACAAATAGATCTTAAATAGCAAGAGTTAATTCAATCATTATTTTGTGCTGGCAAAGTTTCAAGCCAGATCTGGGGTTTATGTATCAGTGAAATTCTCCAGTGAGAGATGTAAATAGGAACCACACTCTATATTTATCCCCAGGGGTCTAATTCCCATCTTATAAGAGAATTTATGGCAAGGTATTGCTCCAAGATAAATGGTAATGTAAGATAACATGATTTATGCTCGACATCTATCATACTTTGGACAGATGTCATTGTCAAAACCACCAGGTAAAACAAAGCAGAACATTTAAATCAGATATGGATATTTATACTTAATTTAATGGGATATACCATATAAAGCTCTCTACCACACATTCTCAGGGAGACAGAGCAACAAAGACTGAGATATAACACAACTTTAGAGAAATCTCAGAAAAATTTGTCGCATAAAGTATTCCATTTGCTAGGACTAAGGGGAAGATAGGCAGCAAGATAGGGAGGCCACTACCTTTTTCTACAAGATGAAAATCTGGGAGCATCCACTAGCTCTCCAGATACAGAGTGTAGAGAGAGTCCCTCTCTAGACCTCACCAGGTGTCTGATATCTGCTGACTGCACTCTTCATCTCTATCACTTATGTACCAGGAACCTAGAATGATCTGAAGCTACTTTAATTTCAAAACAGGAATTAAATAAAAATATTCCCAAAGATGAAAAATAAAAATTGGAGAAGAAAAAAAAAGTAAACACCAAGAACAAACAATTGCTCATTCCTCATTCTCCTATCTATTACCCTTTTTGATCATGAATTATCTGGTGTTACAGGGAACTTGCCTTAGGAAACTTCCAGGGACAGAGAAAAGCCAAGATAGCATAAAGATTCCACCACTTTCCATTGACACTCTCCAGGAAACTTTATCATGTTCTGTTCATTGAAGAAAACCTGGAACTGACAAATGAAATAAATAAATAAATAAATAAATTCCACCATGTATGACTGATAAATAGGGTTTTAATTCCTTTTTTTTTTATTATTATTATTTTTTTTTTACTAATTCTTACGATTTTTGAGAAATAAAATTGATTGCAATAAGTTCTTTATTTTATATAATATTCTCTATTTTATACTTTTAATTAATTACACAATGGATTTGCACGCATAAGAACATTATAAGCTAATTGCTAAATCTTTAAAAAGATTTTGGTTTGTTTTACTGCATTAGGATATCAGGTGGATACACTTCTTTCTGTATGCATATTTGTCAAATATTTTTGATAGTCAGTGCAATTCCTACTTGCACTTTTTACTTTAGCATTATTTTTTTTTCCTCCAAAACTCTCTTAATTTCTGATCTGCATTGCTACCTCCTTAATAGTACCTATTTCACAAAGGTATTCAGATTCTTAGGAATTTATTCTACTTACCTTGTGAGTGGTTTTATGTTTCCTGAAAAGTAAAACCAAAACCCAACAAATATCTTTGTCTATTTCTGAGTTTCACTGAGATGAATCACAGAAAACTTTTTGGATGGTTTTGGGAATCAAAAACTTGATATTAGATAAGCTAAACAAATTTAGCTATGTTAGAGTTTTTTTTTTTTTTTTTTAGCTTGTGTTTTATTGTTATATAAATCCTCAGAATCAAAGCATTATGTCCTTTACTTCTTATAATTAAAATATTTTTGATTTTCAGAAGTGTGGAATGCTTAAAATTTCACTGTCTGATGGAGGAATAAGAAGAGTATTGATGCTTGTGAAAAATTGGGATTCCCTTTTTAAAAGACCATTCTCTAGTACTGACCTTTGAAAGTGATCTATTTTTTCTGACTAAAAAAAAAATCAAAATAATTTGGTGATGATGGTCTACTCTATAAACAGCAAAAAGAGTTTTGAACTCTGGCTGTGCATAACTGCCTTGCAGTTTAACTACACTTTAATATTCTATGCAAAACTCAAAAGAGGATGAAAAAAATATCACAAAACTAAAAGTTTTGTGTAATGTGCATGCACAGGCTCATATGCTATGAATCCAGAATTATACATACTTGTTTCTTTTAACTGCTGCTATTTAGTGGGATGGAGGACATCATATATTTAATAATTGCCTAAGCATGAGTTTAAGCAAACTTTGCAGCCTTAGTACACATGCACAAACAAGTGGAAAAAATACACTTAGAGAAGGAAAAAACAACTGAAAAAAAAAAAAGAGGACTGTAATGGTCTTTCACTGAGGCAACAATTCTGTGCAAAGTATACAACTGAACAAGCTTCCTGGGAACCGAGTAGGTCCTAAGGTCTAGGATTGACGGTTCTTTTTTCAGCTTTAAGAGATTTTATTTCATCTGGGTCTGGACAGTTTTATAAAAGTCAGGAAGGGCCTAATCCATTTCCAGAGCAAGCTCTTCTTCATGGAAGAATGTTTATTTATTTATTGCTATGTTTTCAGTAAAATGTATTCAAATGTTTTTTTTTAATCTCTTATAATTTCATTATGGTTTTTCAAAATTTTAAACAGTTATAATGAATTCTTTCCCTGTAGAATTTCTAACTATATACCAGGTTATGATACAAAATATTTAACAAGGTTAATTTACCTCTCATCAGGATTTGAAAGCAGAAATGTTAGATACTGCTGCATCTAAGAGACTAATCTTAGCTTTTGTATCTGTCATGCAGATGTGAATAACTGATGACCTATTTTAGCAAAAAAATAAAGTTAAAGACCTTCTTTCTTTTCCCAGTCCCCTACTGATGAAATTAAAGCAATCTTGCCCTTCTACAGCTTGGAGTTCCTCATGCTCTATTCATCTCTTAGAAGCCTTGCTCTAGGCAGTAGCTGATCCTTTGGTAAGCAAGGTGGTTAAGAAGCTTCTGTTATTTCAGTCCTGATGTCCTGATAAACAAAACACATGGCTTCTTGACCTATCTAAAGGGGGACCTGGGCTTCTTGCAACCTATATATCCTTTTTTTCTCTTCTTTAATGGGGGTTCAATCATCTAGAAAATTTTGCTGAGGAACTGAGTTACTGATATACAGAAAGCTGTTAACAGAAGCTGGGAGGCAGCCAACTGGTTGACACACAGCTATGAAAAAAGTGTCAACCAACATGTAAGTCAAATGCCAGAAAAGGGCAGAGAAATTTGTTCTATCAGTGGTGGCTGTTCTTCAATGAGAACCTGTCATGAATGTTCTTCATCTTATTGTCATGAACAATCTTCCTCTTGCACATCATTACAGTTAAAGTTTATAATGGTTTTCAGATGTGTCAGTGTCTTAAAAATGCTTTAGGCTGCTAAATATTCATGCAACTAGAGAACCAAATGATTAATGAAAATGCTTAAGAATAAAAAAAAAAAAAGGAAAGAAAAAAAAAAAGTAGTACTAATTTGTGATAACCTCTATTATTACAACAGTGGAAAATAACTTTGGCAAGATCCAAATCCAAGCAGATTTAAATTTTCAAATGAGGCTGAGGAATCTTGACATGGTTCTTCAGTTAGTATCTACTCAGAGTTAAAAGCCCAGGAACATTCTGACAATCTTTTTAACAGGATATTGTTTGCATTAGAAAATTGAAACTAAATTTTACTTTTAATTCCTGTTCTATTAATAAAATGGCAATATCACTGACATATGAGAAGATGGGAAGCAGTGGAACTCCGTAGGTGTAATTTTCACTAGGTAAATGGTCTAATTAAGAAGGAATTCACCTCCAGCAATGGGGCATTTGAAACTGTGTCAGCTATGGAGCTGTGTGAAACTGTGACTACTGAAATGCAGGGTTTGGACATTTTGCTGGATCCTGGGCCACTAGGTTTATGCTCAAGTGGTAGAACCTGTGTTCATGCCTTGAATCATTGTTACAGTAAAGTTTAGATGTGGCCCAGATGCCTCTACTCTCTCTTCATTGATTGGGTCCCCATCCAACAGCAATGTGGAGGCACATGCCAGTAGGAAGCTATCTACAAAAATATATCCACAAAACAAGGAAGCTAGAATCTGTATGTGAGAAATATCTCAATCTTTTTATTTATTTATTTATTTATTTATTTATTTTTCAGACAGGGTCTTCTGTGAAGCTATTTTATTCGCAATTGCAATGGCAGGCATCCTGAAAGCAAAAGTGCACCATAAAAGTTTATCATAACCTTATATTACCTATTACCCAACACCTGATTTCTCCTGTTTCCTCATTGGCTGAGTACTACAGGTTCAAAACCTACTCAATGCCCTTCTATATCATATATGTACAACTATTTTTTAACCAACTGTTAATTTCTCCCTTTTTTTTTTTCTTCTTCTCTCATGAGTAGAGGGCCCATGATTTTTGTTTTTACTGATTTCATACAGCTCATCCTATTTTTCTTAGCTATCCTCCTTATCTTGGGACAGTGGTACCTTCCCCTTATCTGCTTAACATATTCCTCACTGCTCAGCTACTGTCATGCCTGCACAATCACTTTTGAATACACAAAGTTAGTAGATTTTCCACTGTAAAAACAACTTCTATTGTAAAAACACAACTTTGTTTCTCACTTGTACAACAACTAAAGGAGGCTACTGCTCACCTTTCTGATCTGAATTAGAAATCTAATACAAGCAAGCAGGAGAGCTCTAAATTTTATTATAAGGACTGCCCAGTCCTTGCAGCTTGAATAATAGCACACAGTAAAAATCCTCTCTAGTCTTTCTCCTAACTCAGCTGTACTACTTATATAAACAGAGCACAGTTACATATAATTCCATAAATACTGAATTTGGAAGTAGAACTGTGACTTACAACTTGGAGGTAGTTAATGGCTGCTATTTTCTGATTACTTAAGACTGGAGAGGCAGAATCCCCAAATGCATTCTCTACCCTGCTAGTTCAGATTGCTATCCCAAATTTAACAATGAGGAGCAAAGCAGTCGCATGAAACCAGCTCAGCTGGTTGTGTTCCCACCTGCTTATTCCAAATATATAAAGTGCAGATACTGTGAGACACAGCACACTTGGGATTACAATAAAATGGTGTTAGATTGCAAGCAAAATAGTAGGAAAGATGGGAAGTGAGAAAGACAGCTTTTTCGTTGCCTTTTTTTTTTAAAGGAAAAATATAAATATATAAATTTAACATATATTAAATATAGACCTAGCAGTCTATATTTGTTTCCACACTTACAAAATTATTTGAGTACAGTTTGTTGTTGTTGTTGTTGTTGTTTGTTGGTTAGTTTTATTTTTAAACCAAGAAGTGTTGTCAGTACAGGTAGCAGAGTAGATGCTGTTATATTACCATAACAGTTCTTTTACCACAATAATCAAATGTGAATAAGCTATTCCAGTAGAAATGTTTTTATACCAGTTCACCTACAGCCACTCTAGAACTTGTACCTTTTTGAACCTTACAAAGTTCAAGATGACATAGTTAAAGTAGTGCAAACATCACATGTAAACAAACCTCTTAAATACTGTAGGTGAAATTATGACTCACCAACTTCAGTCTGACCAAGTATTCATGCAGCTGTGCTGTTTTCCCATTCATCAGATAGGAATAACAGTGTTTACTTACCTCATATCAGTGCAGGGAAGATTAATTATTGTCTGTATTTTTTCAGTCATTTGAAGATGAAAAGTGCTACTCAACTACTAACCACCTACCACAAAGGAAGCTGTAATGACTTACAGAACAAGGTACTGCTTAGCTGTGTAATATTTTTGTCTGGACCTGGCTGTTTACAGGCATTAATCCCTTCTTAAAATCAAGAAAATGAATACTTTTCAAGGTTTAGGGGATTTTTAGGTCTGAGAAAAAAAAAAAAAAAAAAAAAAAAAACCTGCAATGCTAATATGTACAGTAGGAAAAAAAATATTTTTTTTTCTTCCATGACAACACTAATTTTGTGAGAAGGCAGGTTGCATTCACTTGTCCTCTCCCAGAGAAACTCCAAGGGCTGCCCCATGTTATATGCTTGTTACTGCACATTGGGCAAGGTTGTTTTTCTCACTGAGAAGCAGTAAGTGCTCCTCCTGTGACTTAAAGCAACGATTATTAAGACCACAACTAAAGCTGCTGAAAAATTTGGTCCCCTATGTTGATATTGGGCAAATTTTTATTTTTATCACTCTGCAGTGGACACGCCTTTATTTTTGATGTATTAGGATTTGCCTGTCACATATTTATTTACAAATATCTTTACTTGACAATGTGATTTACACATCTCTGTCAACAAATAAATTAGAAATCATATAGTACTGTAAATCATCTGCTTTATTTTCCCACATTTTTTATGACAAACAACAAGTTTAAGAAGAAAAATTGAATATGCTTCTCCAGATCTGGCCTTGAAAATTCCATCAATGCTAATGCCCTCAAATGCCCTTAATGCTAATACTCAGCAAATTAGTGTCATAAGAAAAGCAAAGGGTTTATGATTCTATCTCTTTCCTAATTTTCTTCTTCCTTTATTCTTGAAAATTAATGGAAAAAGCAAGGGGAGCAGGACATAAGGTTTCCCACAAAACTACTGAAGTCTTGATCACCAAAGCATCTGTTTCATAAAGGAAAAAAAAATATGTTCCTGAAGAACAGACTACAGAAGGAAGAGCTATGTGCCATTTGAACATAGCGGACTTTGTTCTGCTACTGAGCAGACTTATGATGATACTTAAAGTTTACTGTTAATTATTTAAAATATATTTGACTTCAAGAAGATTCTATTGCTACTTGAATACTGCTCTGTTTGAGAGGAAAAACAATATTTCAATTTATTGTTGTTTCTTTATCACCTTACTAAACATTTGGGAAATGCACAGATATTTTTCTCCACATTCTTTTAATAACCATGGTATGCAGCATTAAATTCCCTCCAGTCTTCATTTAAAACTGCTTTTAGTAGTTAAGCTCTGCCATCTTTACTTTGCTTAGGCATTTCTTTTTGCTATTTTTTTTTTGTGCACACAATTTCTATTAGTACCAAATAATAAGCATTGCTTGAAAAAAAACAGAATTATTATCTTCATTTTTCTCAGAAATTATTTCAGCAAAGTGTTTGGTATTTTTATAAAGTTATATTTATGTTAAGGATAAATTGACACAAGAATATTTAGGATATTTTTTTTTCTTCCTGTTTCTTCCTGTATTGAGTATATAAAGCCTATTAAGAATGGAAATGGACACAAAATCAATTAGGTTGAATTGACGATGGCTTTTATTGGCATCAGTTGAGGTATAAATTGTGTCTACAGTTGAATATATAACAAAACCTGTAACATTCATAGTTTTGGCATGATCTCATAGAAGCAAGACTATAATCTTAGTGAAATATGACTTTGAATTCTGAGGCAAAATTCAACTAAGACAGGCCTGATTTTCACCATACTTTTCTCGAAGCCAACAAGTGAGAAGGATGCACCCTGGTCACAAGTTGCCACACAGAAATGAAAATTTGAAACCTACAAAAAAGGCTTCTAGAAACTGACAAAATACCCAAAATATATTTTATATCTGATATCTACATAGACAGATTTAATTGTAAAGAGCACATTACTTTACAAAGAACCTCCTCTACTAGATTTCTGAATGCACTGTCAGAAATTTTAAAATCGATGCATTGAAAGGTATTAAGAATGTCAGATGTTTCTAACAGTTTTCCCTCATATTACTACACAGATATATATATATATATATATTTAATCTGAAATAAAAATGGAGTGTAAGATATTAAGATTTTACCTGAAATACCTTTTATATATAGAGAGAGTATACAGTATATTTCATAAATCAGACATTGTATTTTACACTGAATCCAGTATGGGAACAATTGATAGGTCAGGTGTAAGATTTTTTTTATTATTATTATTATTATTTTTCCTTAAAGACCTTATTATGCTCTTTTACACAAATGGAAACAATAATATACTTTTGAATACGTATGTCTTACAATTGTCTTACAATTCTATACTGACATGCATGTATCTGACTGGACCTATGTGCACATATATTCTGGATACATCCCAAATTTTCCTTCTTACGGTTTTCTACCTATTTACATTTTTTATGTGTTTTTGTTTGTTTTTTTTTTTGTTTGTTTTTTTAAGAAAAAGGTTTCATGGAAGTTATGTATAGGTTAGTTTGAAATCTAATTACTTTGGTAGATGGCTTTTTTTGACAAAAAAAAATCTTTAGGGAGCAAAGAACACTGGTGTAATTTATTCTTTTTGTCACAGAGAAATTAAAATGAAATTGTAAGAAAAGTACATTATTAAACTAAAATTGTTTGTAAATGTGGACATCAAGTCTAGATTGCAGGATGAGTAATTTTCCTTTTCTGATTTCAAAAGTTTTGATAAATAAGTCACACAGATTTATAATAAAGTTCCAAAGATTGGGTTACGGCGCTGTTGTGGTTTAACCCGGCCGGCAGCTAAACACCACACAACCGTTCGCTCACCCTCCCCCCTCCCTCTCTGGGATGGGGGAGAGAAACGGGAAATTGAAGCTTGTGGGTTGAGATAAAGACAGTTTATTTAAGAGAGAAAATAATAATAATAATAATAATAATAATAATAATAGTAATATGTACAAACAAGTGATGCACAATGCAATTGCTCACCACCCGCTGACCGATGCCCAGCCCAACCCCGAGCAGCCGGCGACCCACCCTGGCTAGCCACCCCTATATATTGTTTAGCATGACGTCAGATGGTATGGAATACCCCTTTGGCCAGTTTGGGTCAGCTGTCCTGGGGCTGTCCCCTCCCAGCTCTTGCTGCCCCCCCAGCCTGCCCGCTGGCAGGACAGAGCGAGGAGCTGAAAAGTCCTTGGCTTAGTGTAAGCACTGCTCTGCAGCAATTAAAACACCAGCATGTTATCAGCACTCTTCTCATCCCAATCCAAAACATAGTACCTCACCAGCCATTAGGAAGAAAAACAACTCTGTCCCAACTGAAACCAGGACAGGCGCACTGTTGTTGGGGGTTTTGATTTATCTTAAAAATGTACAGAACTTAGTACACTAATCATATATTTCTCTAAAACTAATTTGAACATCAGTGTGCTTTTTATTCAGAGCAAAAGCTAAACATTCATCTCAAACTTGTTTCAGTATGCCAGCGTGGCTGAAGGTATGAAATTGTACTTTAGTGTCATTCTACATTTTCTGTGGTTTTCTTAGGCTTTTATTGCTATGCTGTTTGAAATGGATGTATGAACGTTCTATATGATGCCATGTTTTTTAATAATTACATGTACAAAAAAATAAACAAAGAAGCAAAGAACAAAAACAACAACATACACAATTTTTAATAATTACATGTACAAAAAAAATAAACAAAGAAGCAAAGAACAAAAACAACAACATACATAATTTTTCTGTTTAAAATTATAAGATAATAAAATATAAATTGGGCTAGAAAGAGAAGTAAGTTGTTAAAATTAAAAAATAATCCTTAAGCTCTATCATATTTTCTATTACTTGTTAGCTGCTCACTCTAATATGTTATAGTTTATGAAAATGTAGTATTATTAAATAAAAGCTTGAATTAATCATTTATGCAGAGAAAGAACATAAGTATTCCTTAAAAATACAGTTGTCAGCTTTTATGTTACTGAAGTTTTGACTGAAGTAAGAATGAAAAAAATAAGGTATTTCAGATAGGAATCGCAGAAAAAAAAATCTAATATGAGTTGGATTTCTACCAAAGAAAGTGAATCCAGTGTTCCATTATCTGGTTCCTCTCTCCACTCAGAATGTACTTACAACTGCATGACTTTTATCTTCCCATAAGGGTAAAAAAAAAAAAAAAAAACAGTGCAAAATATCTAAATAGTGGAAAATATCTAAACCAATGATAACTGTTTGTACAATGCAAGAATTTGTCTCTATGGGGCATTCCAGAACAGAAAATTGCAGTGTATGCATAACCTATGTTGTGTTTACTCATATCCACCATTATAAAAGCTGCTTTCACTCTGTTTTTGCCACAATTTATTTATATACATAAATAGATTTATACATAAATACTATATATATGCATATATAATACATATATACATATAATACATATTACATAATAGATATAATACATATACATAATAGATATATACATAAATAAATAGACTATATAGATTTTATTCTGAAATATGCAGTTTGATTTCATTCTGTCTTCTCTATAATTTGAAAATTATATGTATATATATTTATAAAGGAAATCTGGCAAACAAAACACCTTTTAAGAAAGGATTTAAAGGGAAAAAATGTTCATTTTTTTTCATTGGTCATTGGTTTATTTTGTGGAACTAAAAATTTTACTTTTTCAAGTTAAATGATACTGAAAGAAGATGTGGGTGAAATTGATCATATGGCTTGTATTTAATCATTAAAAACAAACAAACACCAACAACATCAACTACAATGACAAAAACAAAAAACACATCTTTGGACCTGAGCCTTGCTTCCTAACAATATATATATATTTTTTTCTGTTCATGTTCTTGTCTGCATATGTTCCTGATACTTACAGAAATATTCTACATTTTTACTCAGAACCCACAAAAAAAAAAAAATCAGTTCTTTTTTTTTTTTTTTAAAAAAAGTAAATATTTACACCATCCAGGTAACTACTTCACATGTATTTCAAGAGACAAGCAACATGAATTCTAAATATTCTAATTAACTGATTAAGTTTAGTAATAACCATACACATTTTTTTCCTTTTTTTTTTTTTTTTCTCTCATAAGTGAAGTTATGTGGTAGCTATTCCTCTTTTTTTTTCTTTTTTTCTTTTTTTCTTTTTTCAATGTTATTTTTAAATCAGTATTTAAAAATCATGAATAATAATAACATGGGAAATAATATACAGAGGATGAGATAATGCCTAATGTTATCCAAGATAATTATGTCAAAAAAGCTCTAAAATTATTATCAAAATGTGACATATTCAGAAACCATCAGTAGTGAATGACCAAGTACTTACATTCTATAGACTTCATTTGTTCACATATGTTAATAATTTGTTTCTTTGCCCCATAGCCATTGGCTGCTTATTTGAAAACCAAAGTAAGAGAAAAGCAAGGTTTGTGTCAAATAGATCCTTTTCAAAGCATTCAAATAGATCCTTTTCAAAGCATCATCTTTGTGGATGAAAAAAGAAAAAACCAAAAAATAAGAGAACAAGCCAGTGTATTTCCATTACCCAAGCACCTGTAGAGGAGAACTGGATGTTCACTGAGGTTTCATGTCTGGAAGAAGACCTGTTTACCCCTCAACATTATGCAAAAGGACCTTGTGACTTCACGTTTCCACTTTTGTTTGTTTTGTTATTTTGTTGCTGTTGCTACATAATGTTTGTTCTTATTAAATATCCAAAGTTTTATTTTTGAAAGACTAAAACATTGAAGAAAGAAATCCCCTTAACATGGCTGATTACTTATCTAAAAAATAGAAAGACAAGCAGTAAAAAAAGTGTAAATAAATAAGAGGTTTTCAAAATGGTAAATTAAATTTTGCATATAAGGTTAACATATAACCTTGAAATATGAATATAAAGGGCATGTGTATCAGAAAGCTTCCTTTACAATGCTTTTCAGAGGATGTGAAAATCAGGGATTATGCACAGAAAAGACAATGGGATGTGCCCTATAGACATGTGTAGATGGACTTTGCTTTCTACAAACCCTTAAATCCTCTCACCAATCTCTTGACATTTTTTGCAACAGGCAAAACTTTGTTTGTGGTTTTGAGCTTGTTGACAACTTTCTGAACACATTGGATATACCGGATGTAGGCGGGGCACATGGTGGAACTAAGCTGTGATAGTTTTATGAATCTAGTCCCTAAATTAAGACCTCTGCTATAGCAAAGCATGAGGATGAAAACAGCTGAATCATGAGGGGTCCAGACCTAAAAGTGTCTAGCTGATTTCCTTCATCTGATTGAAAACTGTACCTGGACCTTGAAGTAGCAATGACCTGTGCAGCCCTTCAGATTCCTGTGTAGCAGTCAAAGCCCACATTTGAGAGGCAGGGTAATATCTCTGTGACAGATCTCCTGCCAATGTGTGTCATGTGCTGTGCTCCTCCTCCCCCCTGCCCCTTTCTCTTGCAATTGTTAACAAAAAATAGAAATTACATGGGGAAATGACTTAAATGACTTCAGGGATATAACTATTAAAATGGCTAACATTGGACGTTATTAAGATTTGAAGCCACCCTCAGAGAAACTCTGGTTGTAGGTGAAATGGAAAATGCTTATGCCCCTCATTTTTCATTTTCTTGCTGTGACTCTCTAATGTCCTCCAGAGAGCCACGAAAAAGCAGGTTCTCTCAACTATGTGGGATTTCAACCACTTAATAAGAAGACTTGAGAAAGAAGAAAAATGCATATTTTTAAGAGAAAAATTAAGTATTTTAGCTCCAAACCTATATTAACTATAGTCTTCCTTCTGTGCAATTATTAAAACTACCACCAACAAACACAAAAACCTTTTGTCATGCCCAGCTTAGGATATTAACTTTCAAACCTTTCTAAAGGTTTGCTGGCTTCATAGAAAAGTGCATGGCATGCACTGCATAGTCCTGGGCTAATCAAAAATAATTGCATTTAAAAATTGCTGCATAGATTTTTTTTTTTTTTTTTTTTTTTTTTTTCCCACTAGAATACACACAGCATTTTATCTCTTTTTCCCTTTGGGTTTTAAGGCTTACAAATGGAGTTTCATGCTTCATGAAACAACGACTTCCAGGCTGCTTAGGCAACCACAACAGGAAAGGAAGATGCCAGTTTGTGCTGGAATCTGAAATCCCAGTCAAAGCCACATCAGGCTGGCAAGCCAGTGCTTATCCAGTGATCATTCTACAGGGGTGAGGACTAGCAGTTTTATGATTTCATTGTGAGATTTTTTATATTTGTTCCACTGGCCACTGGCTCTGTATATTTCTTAGGCCCACCTCCTGGAGTCATGTTTCTATAGAAAAGATTTGTTCTTTCACACTCCCAGGTTTTGTGATTGCATAAAAGCAATATTAACATTCTACAACTGGTCCAAAGAAAGAGAGAGAAGAATGTCAGACAAGTCTCAATCCTTTTCAGGTATCCTATTATTTTTAGACAAGCTTGTTACTTCTTGTATTTGGCAAAACTGTACTCATCCTGGATGCAGTGACCAAAGTCCCTAGTGACCAAAACATTAGCCCAGAGATGACTCCCTTTGAGAAGATAACAAAGAGGGCTCCTAAGAATAACATGAATGAAATATATATATATATTTCTGCCCCACCAAGCAGACCATTGCAGACCCTGAGGGCAGTGCACAATTGTTATGTTGAATTGTTATGTTGACTCACTGAAAAGCAAGAGAATTCATATTGTCTAGAGGGAATGAACCTCTAGCCTCTCCACACACACAACACATGCTTACCCCTTTCTTATTCAATCCAGTTCACTGCCTCATTTTTTCCTGGAATGAATACTCAGTAGCAACTTGATTTGCATGTTTTATTTCACTTTAAAAACAAACAAACAAACAAACAAAAAACTTCAGTCAAATAGAGGAAAGAAAACAAACTCCCTCTCAATACAACAAAAAGTCTTGAATCAAAATTATCCTTAAAATATGCAGTTGTGTTCTATAGTCAAACACAGCCAGTGCTACTGAATTGCTTGATACGGCTTTACGTTAGAGCGACACTATTGAGATAGTTGAACCCTTTCACTTCTAAGCTCATGAGGGACCACCCAGGAGCACAGCTAACAGGATAAATTAGAAATTACTTCAAGACCAGGAGTAATTAAATTCACAGTGCTGGATAATGTGAGAGAAAGAACTGAGCAATTATGCAGCCAGAGGAAAAATAATTGCTCGCACAGATGCAGCATACAGCAAAGAATTAACCTGAATTAACTCTTTATATATATATAAAGATTAAGTTCACACAGAATATACAGATACAAGGTTGATGTAACACAGAGTTGTATGCATTGCTTTTAGGGATTCTGTATGAACTATGTGGTGTGGATTACACATTTTACAAAAATCTGTCCATGAGTTCTTGGCAGTGGTAGTTCTCAGCCAAGCACTGACTGAATGCTGGGACTCTCTGGGAGCAATTCATAACACAGCGGATCTGAGGACACACCGTAGACTGAACAGGCACTGCTCAGGCTGTTCTCCATGGTATTCCTCCTGGCTGTTCCCAGTCAGCATCACCATAACTGAGTAACCATTCTCTCTGGTTACTTTTCTTTACAGTGGTTATTTTCTTTACAGTGAATGTAATGTGACAGAAACCAGATTAAATTGCTCTTTCTCATAGTGACACCTCATGTCTGTCTTCCTGTGGGAGTTGTTCATGCCCTTAGCATTCCCACACTGCTGGATTCATGATTGAAATTGCTCTCTCTGCAAAGGTCTCAGGTAACCCTTTGTGTCAATATTATTTCCCTTACTTCTTACTCTACTTACTTCTATTTACTTGCACAGAAGCTCTTTTGGCACAGTTTAGGAACAGCCCAAATTGCACTGAGGACAGTCTCCCCATGACCCTGCACCCTCATCCTCTGCACTGCAGCCTGTGAACATCATGCCAGTTGTGGTCATGGTGACTGTACCAATTGCACAGGACTCATGGCGTGGCTCGCCAGGCAGAAACAAAACTAACCATAGTTTCTGGTGGCAGAAACAAACCTAACCATAATCACCACATTTGGGCACTCCACTGATGCTAAAATTTAATACTTTCCATTTTGAAAATAAATAAATGAATTAAACCACAATCACAGTCCTTCTGCTTAAATATGACATTTTGTGTACAGCAGTGCAGGGATATGAGAAAGATTGCAAACATTCTTTTCTGAGAAGACACAAATTCTTTCCTATGTCCAACACCAAAACCCAATTAATCAGGCCTTTGCAAACTACAGTGCAAATTTTGTTTTAAACATGACTGATTTTCTGTTTTACTTCAATGGTAGAGATTTCTGGAGATTTCAGTAGGAGTCTGCAGCAAACATCAAAACACACATATCTACTTGTTTAGATTCGCACAGCCTGGCTTAATTCCCATTGAGTCACTGGAAACATTCTGGTAGACTTAAATAGCTTTTTGATCCATACCAGTCTCCTCTGGGGCAGCCAAATTCTGTTGAATAACTAACCCCCTCAGAGTTTTCACTGCATGCATCTATTTCCTTGATTCATGGATTTTATTATTATTATTATTTTTTCTCTGCCAACACCATTAATTTTTGAAACAGTACTAAGAACTATTTTGTTAATCATAAATGATAATTTTAAACTCTCTCTATAGGTGTCCATCTCTAAAGACAAGTAGATTTTGATTAAAATGAGACACTGTTTCCAAGATCAGAGACATTACATGTTCACAAATCCCACAGTATCTTCTAGTTAACATCATTTTTCCTAATATTTTTGTTTACATTTTATGCCTTTTTTAGCTATTGACTTTACTTACATATTCTTCTCAAACCTAACAAACCATTAGATTAAGAATAATGACCATATGCCCATCACTTCCTATTGCAAATACAGTACAAATTGACCCAAATCATTGTACATTGTGCTATGTATGTGAAATGAAAATTTACTTTATAAAATGTGGACCTTTTATATTCTAAGGATGGAATCTATTATCAACATTAGGTTGCTACAAAGCATTACAATCAAGAAATAGACAAGAAAATTAGTTCCTGAACCAAACACTGATCAACCTTTGAGCTTAGTTTAACGTTTTTCCAAGAAGAAATGTGCCACGTTTCAAGACACTTCAGAGTCTTTCATGACATGGCAAGCAACAGATAATTTTATTCCATCAGATGTTAGCAAAAGAAGTAGTTCTAAAATATTATCATTAATGTTGTAATCCCTAAACCAGTCCTTCACTTTTAAAACATTTCAATAATCATATTCAATTATGTTAATATTTTAACATTAAAATTTTTATCTATTCAGGATTATCTCCCCTTCTAAAAGCAAATTTTATAAGTATATTACAATCTTTCTCTTCCTGAGGTCTTTGACACCAGACTCCTCTAAATAACAAGATTAATACATTTTAATTAAAAACCTTCAGAAAACTGCAGCATCCTATAATTGTTGATTATCTGCTTGGTGTAGGCCAAGGTGATGTCACACTTGTGTCATATTGGATAATATTGCTGTTTTTCATGCAGAATATTGCATCTCCTCCAAGGCTGGACCTTTCATGTAATGAAAACATGAACTGTTACTCGTTAAATTAAGTTTGCTATTTTTTCATTTTGTAATTTCTCTGTGAAATGATATTTTACTGCAAGGAAGTAGATTCATTTATTTTTTAAACACATTTTCCTCCAATGCAATCACGGTTAACAGATTTGTTATGATTCTAAAGCAAATATTAAAAGTTTAAGATTTTGCTTTGAGATCATAATGGAAACAGCTTTTGAAATAGTGGAATTCCTTTTGAATGAAAATTCTGGTTTCTGATATCTTTTGCTAATAACCCCGGTCAGACAGTTCCAGGAAAGTTTAGTATTATTTGAAAAGTATATGTTTGGAACTTCCAAAAAAATGTGTTACATGATGGCAGGCAAATATGATTCTTAAGAAACTGTCTTTAGGATAGTTTCTTGGGTAGGAAATGGCATGATAGTATTGTCTCTGATTATCACTGATATCAGTACTATTCCTCACAAGGGGAGCAGAGGGGCAGGTACTGATCTCAGGTGACAGCAACAGGAGCTGAGTGAATGGTATGGTGCTCTGACAGAGGAGGGTCAGGCTGGGTTCTAGAAAAAGGTTCTTCACCCAGAGGGTGGTTGGGCACTGGAACAGGCTCCCCAGGGCAGTGGTCATGGCATGGAACCTGCAGGAGTTCAAGAATAATTTGGACAATGCTCTCATGCTTTGATTTTCGGGTGGTCCTGTGTGGAACCAGCAGCTGGACACAATGATCCTTGTAGTCCCCTCCAAGTAGGTGTGAAATATGTTCATTTGATTCGTGTGGTGTATGGAATAATGCTAGGGCTGCATGGTGAAATGTAACTTTCTATCTAAGAAAAATAGAGTGATTAGTTCTTGTACTGTGTGAAATAGAGTGATTAGTTCTTATACTGTGCAAAACAAGGGTCTAGCTGTTCATGTAAATAGAAGGCTTGAAGGACGAACACTGAGACTCGAGTCTGGGAGATAAGAGGACCAAGAAGTTTTTTTTTTGGAAACTGCTGACTTCTGCATGAGACACTGCCCAAGCCTCTGATGTCTGGTAAAGGGATCCACCAAATAAGGAGAAAGGGGGGAGTTGAAAGACGACCGAAGGACAAAGCCTGGGAGGAAGACTACGAGCCTTCAGCACAAGAGACCCCCAGGAAGACCACCAGAGACTGATACGCATGCGCCCGGAGAGGGTCCGGATTCTGGGAACTAATTATAATAACCCTGCCTTTTCTAGGAATAGTGATAAATATGTATTAGTATAGTAGTATAAAAATCAACCCTCTGATGTAACAGGTGTGCGTCCTGGTGGAGCAGAGACTCCCGGCGCACCCAGCGCTGTTTGCTTGCTTTTATTTACTTAATAAATCACAAACTTTGATTAAGAGCCTATTTGGGATTTAATCATTTATCACATAGGGATTCTATAATTCTATTACCATAACTGCATCTGTATTCACAGAACAATTGCAAGTGGGAAGTGAGGGGTTTTCCACTGTCCTGCAAGTATTCAGATGAACTTGATGCTTCAGAAACACAACAAGTAGAAGTTCCCACACAAGAAATTTCTAATGGATTCTCTAGCAGATCCAGACACTCAGCCACATCCAGCTTACTTGTGTAAATGCAAATTTATAATATGTAGTGAAGTTTTCCATGTAGAAAAGTTGTTTATGAAATTTTGCACTTCTCTATTCAGACCATTTGAAATGAACATTTCATTCTGAAATACAATTTTGGGAATGTAAGATAATGCTTTTCAATTGCAAATTAAAAAACCCCTTTAATCTGTATTAAAGTTTGGATTTACGTTCTACCGTCTCTTTATTCATTTGGTTGGGAAAAAAAAAGTGTGTGTGTGGGAAAAATAACAGGGTGAAAATGTGTACAACCTTTGTTTGTTTGTTTGTTTAAAAATGTTTTCCAGGTTTCCTTACTTGGATACCAGTAAGAACGGAAAGGAATTTTTCATTTTTTTTTCCATTTGTCTTGCTCCTTTCCATACTCTTAGTTGATGGCAGCTGACTTTTCCAAAAGACTTAAAACAGAAAGATGAATAGTCACAGTATGAATAGTCATAATGTAGGCTGGAATCCCTTATGACAACATTTTGAAAAGGAAAAGACTGAGAAACATGGCCATACACAGTGCTCATTGCCATTCCTGGGCAGAATGTCTGCCTGAAAATTAAAGCATGTGTGGTAAATAACAGCTGTTAGAATTTGTCATAAGCCTCTTTGAAGTCATATATAGTCAAGCATATATCTATGGTATGCTACTAAATTATACTTATATGTACTAAGATATTTAAAATATAACAATATTATGAGTACACAAGGCAGCCACAGGTAAAAGTAGTGTTGCGTTATTTTGTACATACAAGAATATAATGGGCCCTATATGAAAATTTGTTCCACCAATTAAGAAAGCTTAAATTCAGGTCCTGCTGCCACCTCACAATTGTAAAAACTGTGATGTTAAATGTCAGATTTTATTTGTGTAGCATATAAAATTTTAGTCAAGAATAAGGCAAGGCAAATAACAGGCTAGTTATAGAGTTGTGTAATGTTTTTCCACACATAAAATTGTTTCTCATTTGCATACATATTGTGTACACCAAAGCACAGTTGCTTCTAGCAAATATCAAATGTGTATCTCAGTATGCCAAAGTACGATGAGCCGTACTTTCAGATTAAAATTTGTAATTACAAACAATTGCAACCTGTGGTACACAGATCGATGCATCACAGCTGAGCTACTTCCTGCACCTACCAGCAAATATGTATCAGTCCTCTATGCTCTTCATGAACAGAGAAGAGAAAGCCAAAACTCTGTAGTCCATTAGCAATACAAATTCAATATATTTCTCCTAATTACTTTTTAATCTCCATCTCATGTATGTGTGGCAGCTGCAGAAGGAAAAAGAGTTCTATTCCTTATCCTGCCACTGTCCTGCCTATTTGACCTTAGTCATAGTGCAATTTCTCTGTTGCTTAATTGATTCTTCTGCATCATATGCATAATTAAATCTATTTACCTTTTAGGTCTTAGGTGAACCTGTGTTTGCCTTTTGAACTCTGGAAGAAAGTTTCTAAAAGATAAGTAAAATTGTTGTGGTTTAACCCAGCAGACAGCTAAGCACCACAAAGCTGTTTGCTCACTCCCTTGCCATGCGTGGGGGAGAGAATCAGAAACCAAACCAAAAAAAAAAAAAAGTTAAAATGAAAGACAGTTTAATATGAAGACAGTTTAATAGGACAGAAAATGAAGACAGTTTAATAGGACAGAAAAGGAAGGGAAAATAATAATAGTCATAATAATGATAAAAGAATATACAAAACAAGTGATGCACAATGCAACTGCTCACCATCCACCAAACGATGCCCATCATATCCCCAAGTAACGGCCTCCCCTCCCCAGCCAATCCTCCTAGTTTTATTGCTGAGCTTGATGCCAGGTAGTATAGGACATCTCTTTGGCCAGTTTGGGTCACTTGTCCTGGTTCAGTCCCCTCCCAGCTTCTTGCGCACACACAGGGTACTCACTGGCAGGGCATCGCAAGAAGCTGAAAAGTCCTTGTCTCTGTGTAAGCACTTCTCTGCAACAGCTAAAACATCTATGTGTTAAAAATGTTATTCTCATCCTAAATCTAAAGCACAGCACTATACCAGATACAAGGAAGAAAATTAACTCCCAGCTGAAATCAGGACAATATCCACCCTTTATTCCATACCATTTATGTCATGCTCAGGTCCCACACTTTCCAATACATCATAATTAATCACCACCTTTCCTGTCCTTTGATATATCCAAACAGTCATCATTCTATGGGCCATCCCTCTAAAATGTCTGTTGAGTTTGTTTAGTACATGACTTTGGGCTCCATCTGTCATAACAGTCCTTCAGGACAAGAGAGATGGTGTGGTATTGAATTGTTGTGTGCTGAGGCCAGCTAAGGTTCCATCACTGCTGCATTTTGTTTGGTTCTCATTCATCATTAAGCTGTGTGATTCTTACTTTAATACCATTGATGCGGTGTATAGTAACCACAGGACTGATGACATACAATATTATATAGAAATTAACAATATTATATAGAAATTAACATCACACAGTTCATATTATTGGTTATTCTCACCTTGCATCAAATCCCCTTGATGTACACATCAGATTTCCCCATCCTTCTGCATTGTCTACAAAATGCACTCATGTCCTTGAGTAAAAGCAGTCCCATGGATGGGTTTGCCTTTGCCTGAGGCAGGAATACCCCAAACTGTCTTCCTCAGCACGTGCACTATAGGGACTTTAGACCCTTCTACTGTATGTAACAATTCTGACTAAGCAGGGCCAGCTCGCTTGGCAGATCCTCTAAGGCTGGTTAACCAGGTGGCTTTTGCTAAATACGTATCTCAACCTTTGAACGTCCCAACACCCATTGCTCTCAGTGTAGTCTTTAACAGTCCATTGTATCATTTAATTTCTGAGAGCTTGGTACATGACAGGGGATATGGTATACAGTGATATTCAGCCCAGGTATCTATGACGTTGTTTTGGAAATGAGTCCCATTGCCTCATTGTCTCTTTCTGGCGTGCCATGTCACCATAAGACTTCCTTTTCAAGGCCCAGGATAGTGTTCTGGGAGCTGGCTTGGGGCACAAGGTATGTTTCCAGCCATCCAGTGGTTGCTTCCACAATGTAAGCACATGGTGCTAGCCATGGCAGCTTTGTGGGACTGTGATATAATCAGCCTGCCAAGCCTCCCTGTATTGATATTTCAGCTATTGTCTCCACACCAGAGAGGCTTTATTGGCTTGCTTGATTGCAGTGCATGTTTCACAATCATGAATAGTCTGTGCAATAGTACCCATGGTCAGGTCCACCCCTCGATCACTAGCCCATCTGTATGTTGCACATTTGCCTTGATGGCCTGAGGTATCATGGGCCCACCAAGCTATAAATAACTCACTCTTATGTTGCCAGTCCAGATCCATCTGTGCCACTTCAATCCTAGCAGCCTGATCCACCTGCTGGTTGTTCTGATGTACTTAAGTGGCCTGAATTTTGGGTATGTGAGCATCTGTGTGACTTTCTTTTACAGGCTCTCTACCCTGACAGCAATATCTTGATATTATTTTTTAAATTTCATATTGATATTTTACCAAGTTGGTAAAGTTCCTGGGCTCCAAATTAATTCATTATAACATGTAGTTTTAGCCAGTAGCTATAAATTACTCTTAAATTTTAAATTATAATGTAATTTAGCTTAAACTGTCTTTTTAATAGCAGAAATATTTTCCCTTTTGTTCATCCAATGACAAGAAAGTCTCCACATTCAAATAAATATTTTTTTTCTTTCTTAATACTAATCTGTAGGACCCATCTTTGATTCTTGAAAAAAGGGGTTCATTCAAAACTTTCATATAAATAGGATCACAAAATACAGATCAATGTGTACAGAATCTGCCTGGAAATTAAAACAATATAAATCAATGACCATGATGTGTGTAATTTATATAGACTTTTTTTTTTTTTTTTTTTTTTTTTTTTTTTTTTTCTCATCTGTTTCTTATAGATACTTTCCTAAATGGACCTATCACCTTCTGTGTGATCACCAATAGACCAAAGAATCAGCCAATGCAGTGGTGATTTTTGTCCCCACTGCACAGCATAATGCAGTCTCACATGAAAAACAGAAAAAATATCTGTCCAAAACTACCTGTGATCCTAAAAAAAAAAAAAAAAAAAAAAGAAAAAAAAAAGAAAGGCAAAAGAAAGGCAAGCACAAAGGGCAAGGAGACAAGACATAATATGTAAAGTCTAGATACTAGGTAAAAAATATATAAATCTAGGTAGATCGTGTGCGCTATACTGAATGGTAAAACAGGTAAGTGGCTAGCACAGTTATTGTTACTTACACTTAACACATTAAATTTCGGTTTGAAATGCTGAGCCTGGCATTTCTCTTGTGGATAAATTATACCTCATTGTCAGTTCTGTGTTGGTGGCAGTGTAGAAGCAGCCTTCAAAGGAAAATGTCATTTCAGATTCACTGTATGTACAATAAAAACTAAATCAAATCTTTGTTCTGATTCTCTTATGTTGTTTTTCCTCCTTGTGCTCCTCTGCAAAGCAGAAGCATCACTTGTCAAGGTAAGTCGCCTCTGTCATTCAGCCTTCATCTTTGTGAAATCAGTCAAAGAATATCTAAGAGTGAACTCCTGAAGACTACTCTGCAGACAGGAATACGATATTGGTTCTGTCTGTTTGTGGGCTTACTTATCAGCCAACAGAACATTTACAAAATAAGGACAGAGTATACTGTGTAATAAATATGAAATCATGCACAAAAATAGAGCATGTCAACTGGTCAAAAAGGAAAATGAACACAAGTTGTAGCTGTGGCTTCACAAGTGTTTGCTACAATTTATAATCACCATGAAACCTGAGATTTTAAGAAAATATATTTGTAAATAAAAGGATACATATTTTCAATTGCTTTTGAGAAGTTTTGACAGGATAATGTTGAAAATTGACCTGTGAAGAATGGACACTACTCATGTTTAAAGCTATTCTACAAGCTGTTCAGGAATGCCTATCAGGAATCAGAGGCAATATCTTGCACCTCCATCACTTCTCATACACAACAAAGGGAACAACTCACCCTGCAAATGATCCACAAACTGAAAATATCCATTTCACTATATTCCAAGAATCTAGTATCAAAAAATCTTCCAACAGATACATTTGCACAAATTTAAACTGCTTTGAAAGTAGTTACCCTCACCATTGAAAGAACTACTTAAGCTACTTGTAAAGTATGTCAGTTATCAAAGCAAATCAATATTTTTCAGGCAACAGTATTACTTATACATGTCATAATGATGGATATTGTGGCGCCTTTAAGCTACAGGGCATTGTACAGAGCAGAACCTCATGTGACAACCTTGTTGGATCTCTCAAACTGTTGAAATAAAAAGGATTCATTCTAGCTATTGATACAGAGATTATAGTTACAGTTCGGTAGCTCTGATTCTATCTTGTAGAAGTGAATGGAGCATATCAGTATAAAACATTTTTTTTTTTTTTTTTTTTCTGTACCACAGACAGACTACTTACAACAAAAACTGAGGTGGCATAAGAATTGTGGAGATTCCATTTAAACATCAATTATTTAACATTATGTCCCTTAAACTTATTTTGCTCAGGATGTTATAATAAATCTTGTGCTCAGTCTGATTTGAGCTGCATGGACATGTTGAAGGAGATACAGCTGATCTTACCTGCAGAGAAATTATTGATAGTGGTGCGTTAGTGCAACTGTAGGCTTGATCCATATGAAGTGCTGAAACCTTGTAAATGTACTTGGGACTAGCAGTTAATCCCTGCTTGTTTGTGCAGTGCCTCTGGTGGCCCTTTAAGGTAATGAGGCAAATTTTCTTAAATGTATTACTCACTTTGTCTGCAAAGACAGAAAACTAAGACCAATGTTTTATATGAGCACTTAAAACTGTTTGAAAATTCAGCAAGGTTCCTAGCTTCTAAACACAGTACTCTAGGATTTGGTATACTGAAATGGCTCATGCACCTGTATGGACATTTGAGACATGCTCTTATACCATTGCTGACTAGCACTAAATACAGTGAGACGTCTTCTCAGATAACTACCACCAGGAACATTCAGATATTCCTTGTGTACAGCACAGACGAATCAGCTGTTCTACCAGCACAGCTGTGTCTCCAGCACAGTATGACTGAGATGTTTTCAGACACATCAGCTGTTGCCTTCTAGACAATGATGATCCACAATAACAGCAATAGTTTAAATGCCCTTGTAAAAAGATCAGGTCACTGTTTGATAACAGGATAATATGGCCAGTTGATGCACCCATTTTTTTCTTGTACCCGGATGGATATTCTGTTAGATACATGTTACTGATACATGTAGAGAGAGCATCAGCTGGCCATAAATCATTATGCATGATCATTTTTATTCATTCATTTATTTATTGAAACTAATTGCCCACAGCTCTTTTATCTTTCTTCTAAAGGTCCACATGATCCTACAGTTAAGAGCTCTGGATTCTTGCCCTTAAGGGGCAGGAAACTGTTGTACTTTAGGGGAGAGGCTGCTTTCAGTCATACCAAACATTAACAACTGTATCATGTTGTCAGTGTGATAATGATCAGGGGAATTAGCTTGGTTGTGTCAGTCATGGTGCTATGATCCTAGTGATGAACTTACTGATGCCTGGGATTCCAGCAGTGGTGAACCTGTCAAATCCTTGGACCAGCTTCATGAGGTTTTCCAGCTAGCAGAATGAGGTATCAGTGGTCATGCCGAACTGTTAAACCATGCTACTGACACACGCTTGTAGGGGAGATCAGAGGGTTAGTGGGTTGGGGAATTAATGTGAGAAAGGACTGCTTTGGCCCACAGCCAGGAAAGGTGGAATCTTGGCTCTCTGTAGCATGGTCTTAACTGGTGTACGGTGTGGATGCAACAGGTTTTATCAGTGAAATACAGCACTGTGGCATGCCAATGTGTGGGTCAGTCTGGCTTGGACTGCTGCCATGGAGTCTGCTCTCAAAGGTGGCCTGTAGCTGTTGCTGTATGCATAGCCATAACCATGCTGGCACATTAGAAATCTAAATAATTTCCTCTTTCCTTTTTGTACCAAAGAAAAGTTGTGTCATACTGTCAAACTATTTGGCATGTGTCACAGAAAGCTTGTGAAGGGTAACTTTTATGCTTACCTGAATTTCTCTCCTTTCTGCATCTGTTGTTAGCAGGATCCACTAGGGCCTCAGAAATGGACCTTATGCCTGGAGGTAGTAGAAACATCAGCAGAAGATAATGAGAAGGTCTGCACCCTTGCTGCTGCTTTGTGTGTACAATGTACTACAGCTGCTCTTGTAACAGCTGGAAGGAAACAATTAGCATACCAAAGAGACATGTTATAGTGTCACATTGCAAAGTCTTGTGCAACTGAGACCTTAGGCTTCAAACATCCAGACAACTAAATACATTTAAAGAGATGCTGTCAACTCAAAATCAAGTCAGTTAAAAAAAATAATAAATAAAACAAAAAGAGCTAGATGTATTTTCAGGTTCTCTGCATGTCACTAAGTCCTCTGGTGGTTTTGTTTTTCCTGCAAGTCACCAGCCTACTTACTCTTCGGCAAGCAGTGACTAAAAATAATGGAAGGAACAGGGAAAAAAAAAAAAGAAAAAAGAAAAAAAAAAGACATAAGGAGATGCAATTTACTGTTTTCCTGATTTAGCTGATAATATTCTATGTTTTCTGGTCTGGTCATTTTGAGAGACAAGAAAAGCAGCAAAATAAAATCAGATATATGACATTTAGTGGGTAAACAAAGGACATATCTTTCAGTTTATTGGACTTTGGAGCTCAACACTTTTAAGCATCTGTCTTTCCTGTTAGCACATATCACCCATATAGGATTCTCCTGTTTACTTATTTATAAAAGCCAAAAAGATCTAGAGACATTTTTTTTCTTTTTTTTCTTTTTCCTTTTCCTTTTTCTTTTTCTTTTTTTTTCTTTTTTTTCTTTTTCTCTTTTCTCTTTTCTTTTCCTTTTTCTTTTTCTTTTTCTTTTTCTTTTTCTTTTTCCTTTTCTTTTCTTTTCCTTACCATAAATGTGACTTTCTCAAAGTAATGTAAAAACCGTAACCTCAGCGTAACCTAGTGTTAAAATCACATTTTCATTTGATAAGCATCATGTTTGACATCCTCTTTGTTTTAGTGTCAAAAAAGTAGTTTGAATTTTAACACTTATTTATTCACTAAGTCACACTTATGACTTACATGATAAATGATAGCTTTAATTGTACTACAGCATAAAAAAACTCCCACAGATATGAAAACAAATTGATGGAGGTAGTAAAGAGGATCCTTCTTACATTTACTGTATTTCTACTTGATTTCTGTCTTGAAATTAACTCTGAATTCAACCAGTATCAACAAAAGCACATTTCAAAACCTGAGCTCAAAAGTTCGATATACAGTAACTGCCCACTCTCACCAGGAAGACTGCAAAGATGGCACAGACCCTTAGTTATTTAAGGAATGCAGGTAGTTTTGGATGTCTGTTTCAGGCAAGTAAACCATCTTGTGTATTAAATACCAAGTGAGGAAACATTTTATTCTTATTTTTCCTTCCTCAACATGGAATGATTGTGTCATGCAGATCGGAGTCCAGCACATTTGGACAGGATGAGCAGGAGATAACACTTGATGCATGTTGCTGTCATAACCATGCCACCCAACCATGACGACAAGGATGGCTCCTTGGCATCAGTGAAGGGGGCAGGATATGACAGCTCTCTGTTCCTGTGGTGTGACCTCCAGCACACATGGAGCAGACATATTGAGCACATGGAGAAGGATGGGAATGCTGTGGCCACACTGAGGTTTCTGCACCTGCTACCCAGTGCCTGCTCACCAGCACCCCAGATGAGTGGGCGGTTGTGGCTGGGCTGATGCTGCTGAAATGATATCTTCCTCCTGCCTGCCGCTTCCCCTTTCGGCATCTTCGAACCCTTTCCTAAAGGCCAAATAACCATCTCCAGGACAATTAATTGCACTTATTGCATATTATTTGTGTAAACCTAAGCTATCTCCTTTCCTCAGGATAAAAGGCATCCCACACACAGCCACCATCACTGAAGTGACTGATACTAATGATCCCAGGAAATTTTGTAAGGGACAAATTATAAAAAGAATTTACTGTCATGCCTTTTCTTCTTCCTCCTTTAACCAAACTTTAAGGAATTATCAATAGCTCATGCCTCAGGCTAAGGCTAAAGCAAGAGTAATAGATTGTGCCATGTATACCATGTATACTTTTTTTCCCCCTCAACTTCAGTAATTACATTTAAAATAAAGAATTCTACCCTTTTGCTCTGAAATTAACAATGACCCTGAACAGAGACCATACATATTATTGATGGATCGTCGTGTACTTCACTGACTATGATTTAAAGTTTATCAGAAAAAAAAAAAAAAGCCCTAAAGCCAGCTGAAAAAGAAAAGCATTCTGAAAAAGATAAAAAGATCACAAATCAAAACAGCATATGAGATAACCAGATAGATCAGGGAAAAAAAAAAAAAAAAAAAAAAAAAAAAAAGACCAGACAAACTGGCTGGCAGACATAGTCCATGCAAAGGAAAGAAAGGAAAGACAAGTTAGTTAGTGTCTTTTGGCAAATCCGATTTTATTTCCATCCCAAACATATAACTTCTCTGGAGAAGAGAAAGCTACCAAGGAAGGGTTTGGGTTTTCAGAGAATTTGTTCTTATAAGGATGATGAAAGAAAAAAGAAAGGTTAAAATGATTCTTTTTAGAAAAGGGAACTTTTGAGGTGACCTGCTTAGCTTCACTGGTCTTAGTTACTTGGCAACATACGAAATAAATGGCAAACAGAATAAATGTGTTTAAGAGCCAGCAAAGACATTTTTATAGACAAAGGGGTTAAATGATATAGTTACAAAGCAGAGAGGTGAGGTTAAAATAAATCTAAAGGACACAGTCTTACTGAGGCATGTGGCCTTTTCCTGACCAGCAATCTTTTATGTCCTTATGATAGATTTATTAATTGAAATTAAAGATAAAGTTTTACATGTGCTGGCTCCAGTAGAAGTGTGCAGTAAGTGAAATGGTAGGTTTAAGAAAGAAAAATATCAATTTTGCAAATGATTTTTTTCACTAATTATATTATTGAAAACATTTTTTTTTTTTTTCCAAAAATAATTCTATGGTTTTCCTGAATAGAGGTAGGGTGGGAAGCACCTTTACATGTATTAGGGCTGACAAGTCCTTGACTTTTTCAATCTTGTCTACTTCCCATCCAAGTTCTTGGCTGCCCATGCATGTCATTAGTCTAATCAAAGGCAGCTAGGTACTCCAGTAACTGCTAATGGTGTCTAGACACAGAACCATTCTTTGGACTTTTAAAAACTCTCAGAAATGTGTCAGAAGGCTTTACATCCTGTGAGAAAAATAAGGGAGATTAAAGTATTTAAACATCATCAACAACAAACTCTTAAGGTGGGAGCGCAGTGTGGACTGATCAAATATTTCTTGACATCTTTCTTCTACATTTTGGTGTGTATTTAATTCTATCAATAGTTATCTGGGATCACTCTGTAAAGCATCAATTCAGAAGACCAAATGAAGATCAACCTCAGTTCATTTTACAAAAAAAAAAAAAAAAAAAATCCTCTTTTAAAATATTCCCTGGGGAAGGGCTAAGGTGACAAGAAAGGAGGCAGCTCTGGAAGCAGGACCTGGCAGAGACCATTGACAACATGATACACATGAAACAACAGAGATGCTACATCACTGAAATAAAAGATGCCAGTAGAAAAATTAAATCATCAAATTCTATCCTTCACTCTCTTTTACCTCCAAGTCATACCAGATTGGTCTGTGATTTTTTTGACTGTTTAAAGCAGATTGCCAATGAAGAAAACGTAGTGAAGAAGATGTAATACTCTGTTGTGCTGTCACAAGGGAACAGAGAACTGGCAAATCATCACTGCTGTCTTTTTGATCAACAGTCCAAAAGATTGGAGAAATAATGCAGTGTAACACTTTAAAAAAGCAAACCAGCAAGCAAAGAAACCAAACACAACTAGGAGATGCATGCTAATCTCAATTATTTTAGCTTTGATTATCCAGAAGTCGGATTGCTTGAAATGTGGACATATTGTTCCTCTCCCATTTTGAAACTCAGATAGAAACATATTTTGCTTACAATGAACTGTAATTGCCTGAATTTTTCAAAGGACCCTTGAGTCAGCTAGAAAACAGGATAAGCTCTATTCAGCAAATATAAGCAGAAAATACACATCCAGAAAAGCATAATGCAGCTCTCAACAGCTCAGACAACAGCAATGTTTCTTTGCTAGTTGTCCAAGTTTTTGTTCCATGAGTGTCTTGCTTTAAATCTCTCCATGGTAATAAGGAGAGGTTACATACTCAACAGAAGAAAATCATCTTAGCTTCACAGATTTTAATGAATGTCTTATACACCGGTTAAGAATCTGTGCCACTTATATTAGTAGTAACCTATGGTCCAAGGAAATCGCCTTTATCTGACAAAGTCCATTTTAATACTTTACTACTACTCTGAAAATATACCCTCATTTTGTAAGTGTAAGCTGTAGTGTGAATGGTTTTGTTTCACTGCTATTAAGTTTTTAGCACACCTTTTATGATAAATATCTTAACTTTGAACTGTTGGATGTGAGATTGTGTTTGATCTATGAACATGATGGTATTAGTGATAAAGATGTTAAAAAAAAAAAGAGACAAAACATTGAGATGGATCTTAAGTCCCCTGAAGGTGGGGAATTTCTAGATCAGTAGCAGAAAGCTATGACAAAGATTGATACAGCTAAGCTGAAAAGTCTGACAGATATGTCCCATTCTGTCTACATACTAACACTTCCGAATTTCAATGTCAAGAGCATTTTCTAATGTTTGGCTGATATGTTTTCATCTTAAAGCATTAGAACATATCTTCTATCTCACAGTACTTGAGACATGATGACAGTGATCTCCTCACATACACTATGCTTCTGCTCCCATGAGTTTACTGGCTACTAGGAAAGACATTTTCTTGCATTGCGTTGTAAGTCTGTATATGTATATGTATGTATATGTGTATATGTACATACATATTTCAAACACACAAACACAAAAATACTTCATAGAAATACTTGACCTACACCTAACCTCATCTTGGAGAAAGGACAGAGGAAATATCAATGCTAAGATTCCTAACCTTAGCAAAAAAAAAGAGTTTCCCATTATTTTATTCACTTTCTTTTTTCCTCCCAATACCTACCACTGCTTCTTCACATCTCTTCATTACTAAAAGGTCCTCCTCACTGCTACACTGCTCAGTCCTCCAGAGATATATTGGCCTCTACTCTTTTTTTTTTCTTTTTTTTTTTTTTTTTTTTTTTTTTTTTTTTAAGAGGGGTTGGGGTGGTGGGATGGGAGGAGAGAAACGGATGGCTTGGTATTGTCAACCAAGTCTTAGAGGTTACACAGGCCACTCTTTCTGGATTGGTGGATATGTATTAGTGAAATCTGCATGCAACTGCAGGTCATTTTCCTTTTAGAAATGTACAGTTAATGGTATATAGATATATACAGAATTATTCTATCGTTCTGAGAAAATAACAAGTATTTGGGGGAAAGATCTTTTCTAAAAAGCATGGAAAGAAACACACTCACTGATTTATATGTACTAGAGACAGAGAACATAAGCTATTCACTACTTATTTTCTTTCTAATATGGAAAAAAAAAAAAGTGTTCTTCAATCGAAAGTATCTTGTGAAAAAACACATTCCCCACAGGACAGAAAAACTTAATGCTCAAGAACTGTAATAGCTGTGAATATTAACACCTCCTACAAACACATGCAGAAAAACAGAATCCAGTGAATTATAATGGGAAATGAAAAGTAAATTGTCATCTGAAAGGATTAAGTTAAATCTTTAATCACCTCATTTCTCCACATGAAAAAAAAAAAAAAAAAACACACCCAAACAGATTCTCCCCCTTTCTCTCTTCTCTCTGTCTTTCTCTCTCTCTCTCTCTGTCTTTCTCTCTCTCTCTCTCTCTCTCATGAAAAACTACCACAATATTTAGAGGTTACTCTTACTCTTTTTTTTTTTTTTTTTTTTTTAATCGGTGGATTTTGTATGGTTTTGTCATCTTTAATCCTACATGCATTGATTCTTTAGCTTTGTTGGAAATGGAGGAGGTCTACTTTTTTTTTAAAAAAAAAATAAATAATCAAAAGTCTTCAAGTTTTAGTACATTCTTAGCTCTTGCTATACTGTCACAGTACCAAGAGTAAATAAATCACAGATGACCAGAGCCCTGCACCCCAATCCCCCAGAAGGAACTTGGAGCTGTATCCATTAATCATACAATTCCAATTCTGCTGCAGGTAGTGTCTGGCAGGTGTATGCCAGCAAAGTAAAAACAAGAAGTTATACTTCAAAATTAGATGACTTTTGGACCCATGTTTCTCTAGACTGTTTGGGTCTTTGACATTAAAAATAAATAAAAGTTTGATACAAGTTAACAGGAAAAAGAAGGATGTTCTTCCTGACAGAAACTACTTCCATGAGTACTCATTGCTCCCCATTTATTCTCTAGTGCAAGAAAAAGTAGAAGTCAGGGCCAGAAGACAGAGAGCCAGAGAAAAATGTTCTTGCTAAAATCATTTCTATCACACGGAGTAGCTCCCAGCAATTGTTCCACACTGTGTGCTAGAAAAGCTGCATGAAGGCAAAGCTCAAGATCCTTTAAAAAAAAAAAAAAAAAACAAAAAAAAACAAAACAAAACAAAACTTAGCTCAAGATCCGTGTAGAATACAGGTTTGGATAGAAATTGGTGTAGTCACCTATTTCAGATATTTGTCCCTACATATCCAAAATTCCTGCTTTTTTTTTTTTTTTTTTTTTTTTTTTTTTTTTGTATATTCTTAAAAATGCCTACCAACAGAGATTTCCCAACCTTGATATACCTCAGTACTCCAAGGTTCTTCTGTCAGGAATCCACAACTACAATACACTGGCTGTAATTAAAACCCAACATTTTTTATTCTTCTTGCTGACCAATTGGCAGAGATATTTATTCCATCCAATCTTTGTGCTATCACTTGCATGTTGAAGATTACAATGTCATCTTTTGTAAAATTTCTGAAGTCTTCACTGCTTCACTTCACCCCAAAGTTTTATGACATTTCTGCTGTGTTTGTACATTTCTTCCACATCTGTGTTCAGATCAATAATCATAATTAAAATTATTAATAGACAATGCACATATTCAGTTAATGAATACCAACAGAAAACAAGAAAACTGTTTTGCTACACTTTGCACAAACGCTCAGTAACGGGTTTTCAGTACTTCCAGCTACTTGATATCCAGTAGGTTAGGTGAGACAGTACAGCTAGATTATTAAAATAAAAACCACCTATTTATACCAACAGTTTTCCAGGAGACACGTTCTTCCACAGAAGTATACTTTCACAAAAATATATCTAGACATTTTCTACTCTCTCTCTTTTTTTTTTTTTTTAATTAGTTTTAGCACTATTGCATAAAACTTATCATTTATCACTGATCAATGTTATCTCACCTCATAAGACATGAAAGACAAAACATATGAATTATTGTTGAATAAACTTTACTATTTGTACTTGAAACAAAGAGTATATTTGCAGAATGATGAAGGTGAAGAGGCAAAGTCTGAAAAAAAAAAAAAAAAAAAAAAAAAAAAAAAAAAAAAAAA
>CM021732.1:77928273-77944415 GCA_011075105.1 Heteronetta atricapilla | reverse complement strand
AAAAAAAAAAAAAAAAAAAAAAAAAAAACACAAAACAAAACACCAAGCTTCACCTTCTGAGGTGAGTCTCAGGTATATATTTCTGTAATCTGGAGTAATCTGTATGGGGAAAGCAAAACAAAAAAGGTAATCTAATTTTTCATTGGGTATGTTTCTTCTGCAGTAAGCGATCATTGCAGTTAATTGCAAGCACTAAATGGAAAATGGGACCGAGTCTGCAATTAATGTGAACAGAATGATTATTCATTTTGAGTATATGTCCTTTACTTTGAAGCTTTATCCACATACCTTTTGCCAGTGTATCAAGTTGTAAAGTAAGCAGTGATGGTAATAGATCTTCTCAAAGTAGCTGCTGATCAGAAGTTTGTTTAGCTTGTTCACACAATGAGGTTTTGTTTTATTCTTGTTCAGAAAATCCTGATTTACCTAGTTAACTTTTGTTTTTTACCTTTTTTTTTGGGGGGGGGGGGAAGGGGGCGGGAGGGAGAAGAAGGAGTATTGGACAGGGAACAGGGATTTAGGTTCAGGTTTAAATCTTCACTTAAAGGTAAGCAAGCTGAGAACTGAAATCTTGCTTCTCTACCAGTGCAGGAGCACAAAAGCTTTGGCAGTTTTCTGAGCTACTAAGCAAGTCTTCTACTTCATCTATCCTTTGAGAGCTGTTTAACTTTGTATAAGCAGTTAATCACTGGAGGAAAGAAGCAGAAGTAGCTAGCAGCTCTTATGAGCAGAAACTTTCTTCCTCATCTCCAGCTACTTCACTTTTGTTTCAGACCTCTGACCTCTCTGGTGTTTTATGTGACCACTCTCCATGTGCATTGATATGGAAACAATTAAGTCTCCAGACATGTGCATAGTGGGAGTGCATTACAGTATCTGTAGTAAGAAGAGACTGGGTATCTTCTGATGTGAATTTATAATGCTGACAGTAGTGTCTTTTCTCATCTCAGGACAGAATAAATGACTCAGGGAAGGAAAATATATTTTCATAATCATTTGCAGATGGCCCTTACCCAAATCGTAGGGTCTGAATTCCCCCAATGTTTGGAATTTGCAGAATCTGACTACAAAGCTTCATTTTGCTCTGTGGTTTACAAGCATCACAGATTTTAAATTTCAGGTTTGGGTTCTGAATAAATGTTTTTAACTGTAAAGCCATCATTTCTCCCTTCAGCATATGTATCATAGCCTGCAGCTCTGAGTTCAAAGCAACCATGCCTAACATGTAAAAGTTATATTTGGTTTTAAAGAATACTAGATAAAGAGGGCAAATAAGCTCCTATTCCTCTCAGGTGTTGCTGAATCTAGATATCCTTGGTAATAGTTATGTTTATTATATGTTACTGCCTAATCCAACAAGCTGCCCTCACATGTGCTTCTGGCAGTTGCTTTGTTATTAATTTATATGTTAATTTTCTGGTGATGTTGAAATTTGTAGCCAAAATTTTTGTACAATCCATTTCCTTCAGCAATATTCTAATTTTAGATTCTGTGACTTCATTAAACTTGCAATTTACTGTAATCCTATGTAAGCCTTGATCAAAATCCATCAGAGTCAATGCATACTTTCATTTTGATATACATAAGCACAAACATTTATACATGCAAGAATTTTGGTATTTACTTACTGAAAAAGAGAAATATAATAGAAAGGGAGTTTTCTCAAATGGTAGTACTTAATCTTTCACTGACATTTGTCCTAAAATTGAGATTCCTTACCACATTTTTTTCTGGTTCCTAACATGTCAAATCCATTTAGAAAATATATTTAACAATAACAAATCAGAAAAAAAGTAAAAATAACTAATTTCTACAATTTCTAATACTGCCAGCATTGCTATTCCATATTTTATACTAAAGTCTAAATTTTGAATATTCAGCTATGACTCAACTTTGCATTCTCACTTTGACCTCTTACTTAAAATCTAGGAGTTTGGAAAGAATATGAGCCAATGTAAAGATGTTAATTACAAGGATGCTGTCATATATATAAATTAGAATCATAGAATCATAGAATATCCTGAGTTGGAAGGGACCCTTAAGGATCATCAAGTCCAACTCCTGACACCGCACAGGTCTACCCAGAAGTTCAGACCATGTGACTAAGTGCACAGTCCAATCGCTTCTTAAACTCAGTCAGGCTCGGTGCAGTGACCACTTCCCTGGGGAGTCTGTTCCAGTGTGCAACCACTCTCTCTGTGAAGAACCCCCTCCTGATGTCAAGCCTAAACTTCCCCTGCCTCAGCTTAACCCCGTTCCCGCGGGTCCTGTCGCTGGTGTTAATGGAGAAAAGGTCTCGTGCCTCTCGACACCCCCTTACGAGGAAGTTGTAGACTGCGATGAGGTCTCCCCTCAGCCTCCTCTTCTCCAGGCTGAACAGGCCCAGTGCCCTCAGCTGTTCCTCGTACGTCTTCCCCTCCAGGCCTTTCACCATCTTCGTAGCCCTCCTCTGGACACTCTCCAACAGTTTCACGTCCTTTTTATACTGTGGTGCCCAGAACTGCACACAGTACTCGAGGTGAGGTCACACCAGCGCAGAGTAGAGCGGGACAATCACCTCCCTCGACCTACTAGCGATGCCGTGCTTGATGCACCCCAGGACACGGTTGGCCCTCCTGGCTGCCAGGGCACACTGCTGGCTCATATTCAACTTGCTGTCTACCAGGACCCCCAGATCCCTCTCTTCTAGGCTGCTCTCCAGCGTCTCATCGCCCAGTCTGTACGTGCAGCCAGGGTTTCCGCGTCCCAGGTGCAGGACCCGGCACTTACTCTTATTGAACTTCATGCGGTTGGTGATCGCCCAGCTCTCCAACCTATCCAGATCCCTCTGCAAGGCCTTTCCACCCTCATCTGAGTCCACAACTCCTCCAAGTTTGGTGTCATCAGCAAACTTGCTCAAAATACCTTCTATTCCTACATCCAGATTGTTTATAAAAATATTGAAAAGTACCGGCCCTAAAATGGAGCCTTGAGGGACCCCACTGGTGACCGCCCGCCAGCCTGACACAGCCCCATTTACCATAACCCTTTGGGCCCTGCCCGTTAGCCAATTGCTCACCCATCGGATGATGTTTTTATTTAGCTGTATGGTGGACATTTTGTCCAGTAGGATCCTATGGGAAACCGTGTCAAAAGCCTTGCTGAAGTCCAAAAAAATCACATCAGCTGGTTTCCCTTGGTCCACCATACGGGTGATCTTATCATAAAAGGAAATCAGGTTAGTTAGGCAGGACCTACCCTTCACAAACCCATGCTGGCTGGGACCAATGACTGCTTTGTCCCCCAGGTGCGCCTCAATAAGTTCGAGAACCATCTTCTCCATGATTTTACCAGGCACTGACGTGAGACTGACAGGCCTGTAATTGCTAGGGTCTTCTTTCTGACCCTTCTTGAAAATCGGCACAACATTTGCCAGCTTCCAGTCTACCGGGACCTCTCCAGACTCCCAGGATAGTTGAAAAATAATTGAGAGAGGTTCCACGATGACGTCCGCCAGCTCCTTCAGCACCCGGGGATGAATCCCATCCGGACCCATGGACTTGTAGGGATCCAGGTGGAGTAGCAAATCCCACACACATTCAGGGTCAATTGGGAGTTTGTCATCCCCACTGTCCCGGTCCTCCAGCTCAGGGCACCCTGGGTCCCGAAGCCCATCATCGGCATTGAAGACAGAGGCAAAGAAGGCGTTAAGCGTCTCTGCTTTGCCTATGTCATTGTCTGTGAGGAGACCTTCCCTATCAAGGAGCGGCCCTATGTATTCTTTAGTTCTCCTTTTTCCATTCACATATCTAAAAAAACCCTTTTTATTATCTCTCACAGACACAGCCAGCTTCAACTCTAGGTGTGCTTTAGCCACACAAATTTTCTTCCTACAAACACGAACAGCATCCCTGTATTCTTTCCATGTCACCTGGCCCTCCTTCCAGTAGCGAAAGACTCTCTGTTTCCACCTAATCTCCATTAGAATGTTCCTGGTCAGCCACGCCGGCCTCCTGCCCCGCCTGCCTGACTTGCGATATTTAGGAACTGCCTGTTCTTGTGCTTCTAGGAGGCATCGCTTAAAGAATGACCAGCACTGGTGGACATCGAGGCCTTCAAGAGCAGCTTCCCAGGGGACCTTGCTGACTAGTTCCCTGAGCAGCCTGAAGTCCGCCTTCCCCATATCTAGGGATAAGGTTTTGGTGGCACTTTTCCTTCTGTCGCCGTAAATTTTGAACTCAACCACTTCATGGTCGCTATGACCGAGGCGGCCACCAATCACCACATCTCCCACCAGGCCCTCTCTGTTTTCTAGCAATAGGTCTAGGAGGGCACCTTTCCTAGTTGGCTCCGTTAGCACCTGCACCAAGAAGTTATCATCTAGGTGCTTCATGAACCTCCTGGACTTGCTCGTGTCAGCCGTGTGGCACTCCCAGTTAACGTCTGGCAAGTTGAAGTCCCCCATAAGGACAAGGGGAGTTAATCTCGAGGCCTCTCTTAGTTCTGTAAAGAATAATTTATCGGCGCTATCGTCCTGGCCAGGCGGTCTGTAATAGACTCCCACAACTACATCCCCTTTATTCGTTCGTCCCTTGATCCTTACCCAGAGGCTCTCAACTTTGCCATCGCCGACCTGAAGTTCCACACAGAACTTGGGTCTGAGCAGACAGTTCCAGTGGTACTTTAAACTGACTTTGGACTAGTTTCTACTTGCGGAATATTGAGCAAGGGCTAATTTTTAGTCTCAGGTATTTGCTACAGGAAGTTCAATGATATCAAATCACAGAATCATGGAATATTCCAAGTTGGAAGGGACCCATAAAATTGAGTACAGCTCCTGGCACCACACAGGTCTACCCAAAAATTCAGAACATATGACTAAGAGTACAGTCCAAATGTCAGCCTGTATTCCTCTACAACAACAACAATAATATAATATACATATATATTTGAAATAGCATGACAACATTGCAATTTAATATGTGAGCTGGTTTCCCTCATTTTGTGTGTCTGTCACATTTTATTGTTATTTTTCTTTAATTATTATTATTATTTTGTGCACTTTTTCTTGCATTTGATTGTACGTAAGTGTTTAGCAGTAAAGTGCATAGTCAACCGTGGATCAATGTCACCAGGCAAAAGTTTATTATATTAAATATTACAAACTTTGCAGAAGAGCCAGTTGATAAGCAAATCTTGCATATGATCATTGAAAAACAGGCATATGAAAGATCAATGCTATACCAAAAGGAGTCGGAGACAAATAGCCATTTTTCTGTAAATGAAGTAGTTTCTTCTTTCATGTGGCACCCTCTTCTGCCACTCAGTACAGCCTACTACTCAGTACTGACAACGGATTTCCATTAACAAACTAGTATCTGCTGTCATAGCTGTAGTCACAGAAGTCCTTTCCAACCTCCTGCTACTGATTTCTGACAGCAGACGAGACAGAGAGAAAACAGTAATGTCTACAAAGCCAAAATGGTGAGTGGGAAACGGCAACAGAATGCTGTGGGGAAACCTGAAGCTTCCCCAGACTCCTGTTGCTGAGGCTCCCCAAAACAGTACTTCAAAGGTAATATTGAACAAAGACCAGAAGATGAACTGCCTTTATAAATCAGTTGTTCAAACCTGAACTCCTAAAACACACTTAGACCTTAGTTGGGAAAAAGAAATACCAGGAAAAAATGTTTTTATGTCAGGAGACTAGTCTAGATCAAAACTCATTGCTTTCTCTTTTCTTTCTCCTTTCTTCAGCCTCTTCAGCCTCTTCCCATATTGTGCATTGTTTTCTATTGCTATACATTCTGTGCCGACTGTCTCTCCTTTTTGAATTTGAAAAAACAGGAGCTTAACATATATATATATAAACTTTATTAAGCTCTTGTATTTAATACTCTGCTGTTGTGGGTGATCAGAAGGCTAGGCTGAGTAAGGGTTAAAGGGACACCACTTTAGACATTTTATATTTGCATTTGCATTTTATATGTCTTGTACTTGGTCTCACCTCTTGTCTGTTGGCATCACCAGCATGCCATCAAGAAACCTATGCATATATAAAAGAATAATAGGAAATACACAAAATATCAGGGCTTTTACAATCAGTCATCACTGTAGACCTCTACTAAACAGTAAGTAGTGAATGAGTTGTGCAAAGGTTTAGTTCACTGCTTTTTTTTTTTTTTTTTTTTTTTTTTTCCTGTGAGTATTCACCAGTTTCTGTCACTGTATTGCTGCAGCAGTTGTTGGACTCTTGGATGGCAGGCAGCAAGAAAGCTGACAAATCGTTGAGAATATTCTCTGCTGTTTACTATGAGGATGTCTGCAGAAACAGAAGAATGAAGGTTTTGACCTTACCATTTGACTTGCTTGCCCTGAGCAGGTTGCAATTACAGGCCACCTATCATTTCTCTATATACAAAAAATTCAGAGCACAAGTGCAAATGCAGTTAATGAGATCTTAGAAGCAGATGTCTCTTCCCAGCTACCACAGTGCTAGGGGTAATACCAAGAGCTCTTTATTTTCATTTCTGGGCTGTACAGCACATTCATTACTATCTATCTTGTGTGTTACGTTGGAGTCAGGCATGCCAAGAAAATTAAAGTATGATAAAGGTTAATTTCCAATAAGGAGCAGAGATGTCTTGCTTCTCAGACAGTGCCCACAAAGAGTAGATTCTGATTCAGACTATGGTGACTTAGGTAGGCCCACATTTTCATCATAGATCTTACTACAGGGGCTAGAGAAGTCCTTCTTGGATATGAGTGTCTTGGATGTTACCACCTCTGAACAGATTAAATTATGGGATTATGTATTATTAATAAAGAAAAGACCAAGAAGCATCTGGACTGCATTTTGCATGTCCTGCTGCAGCCTAAAATATGTGTAGTTTTAACCAAAATATTTCAACTTTTTCTTTTTTTTTCTGAATAAAAAGAAAAATAGATTCATTTCCTGAAATATAGGACAAACATTTCAACATTGGTTTAGACCAAAAGCTATATTCAAAGATGCAGGGTCATGAGAAAGGGTTGTTTTATTCAATTGGCATTTAAAGACATGAGTGAAGACTATTCCATGATTCTAAGATTCCATGTCTGCCTTCACAGAGATATTCTAGAACTTCCACTGAATCATTTTTTTCCTAATGTAACTGGGTTTTCTTTTGTACTTCTTTCCCTTTTAACCAGAAAAATAAATATTAAAAGTCTACTGTTAAAATAAGAAAGTCCTCAAATTTGAGGAAATGACAACAGTGAACTGATCCATGCAATTATGACATTTTCTGTACTCCACATGGCAATCTCTAATTACATATTATTATTTCTACAGGAAGTGGAAAGACTCTGTGAGGAAACTGAACAAATGGAGACAAATTGCATAATTATAGAATTCTGAATTTAAAGTAAATTTTGAAGAACATGTTCTATATCTCATCAATACAAGGAAATGATAGAATAAGGGGGCAGGCAGTTTCAGGAACCTGTAGATCTACATATATGACTAGATCACCAAAAGAGTAAACGTAAACACAAGTAAAAACCTTTCAGACAGTGATTCTGGATACCTTTGACAGACTGAGGTGGGGGAAGACAAAGAAAATACCACTAACAATTACATTCTTCATAATAAGCTGCAGTACATTATCATCTTTCCCTATTTGCTACAACACAGAAAATATAAGTCCAATATCCTTTTATGTATTTATGTGTATAATAAATATGCTACTAATTTATCTACTTCAGAATGTTATCCAAAACACAATTCTATGGAAATAATATTGACTTAGTCAATAGAAGAGTATTTGTTGCACTTCTCTGCAAGAGGAATTTTAGCTGACTAAAATCTTCCCACACATCCCAGCTCTTCTGTGACCATTTATCAATGTTTAGAGTTTGTGCAGGAGGAGGATTTAAAGCAGAAGGATCACTGCTCTTCTGGTTCTGTTTGAAGGAGATCTATGACCTGAAGGGGGAATAAACTGTGAGCAGCAAATAACACCCTCCTAACATGCTACTGCTCAGGACCCCAAGGTGTGTTACTGAAGATGCTCTCTCCAAGAATACCTCTAGGGAAGAAACTACCATGGGCACACCAGGCTTCAACTGTAAGCATCAGCCCCAGGCTAGCTGGGATGGAGTGAACCCTCTGGGCTTCGTGTACTTCCAGGTTGCTGAGGACAGCTCTCTGCACTGTGCATGGTGTGAGGTTGCTATGGGGCTCCCCTATGACTGGTTCCCTTTCAAGAGTGTGCAGGACCCTGGTATGTACACTTGCCACTGTGCAGGACAGGGGAGCCCAGGCACAAGCTGCAAGGCAGTCATGCAGACAACTATCAGGGAGGCAGAGCAAGATGTGCTCACGCTCTGGGTATGGCTGTCTCAGAGCCACATAAACACAGGCTTAACAGATCTTGCCTCATGCATGCAGTCCCCATGTCACAACACTATTATTTTTCCTTTCTTTCTTCCTATCCACAAGCCCATAATCCTCTTCCCTCATTTCTCCATCTCCCCTCTTGGTTTTGTTCAGAAACCATCTTCCTTTCACTGAAGTTTCCCCTTCTTAATATGTAAATGTAATAAAAGCATGCACAAGTAAAGCAGCAAAACAGCTAAGAAAGCAAATACTATTGCCATTATTTCATGTTTCCAATTAATTCAAATGGCAAATTTATTGGAAATCAATGCATTGTATTGAGAATAAATCATTCAAGCCACACAGCAAGCTTGGGAAAATAGCTTTGTTGATAATTGAAAAACTAACTGAGTAGGGTGTACTGTAATCGATCAATCTTATTTAGCTATTTAAAGGGTTCTTTTTTTTTGCCAGTCTGGGGGCCACAAAGAACATTGGAAATGCATTGTAATGTATATTTTAAATTTCAGTTAAAAAGGCCTTGAGAAAAAAAAAAGGTTCATTATCAAAGGTTATGCACAGAGTTTTTTTCCATTCTCCTTCTTTAGTATCTTTTTCTTTATACAATAGTTCACATGCATTGCATGTAACTTCTTTATTACTGTGGCCAGTCTGATCTACCCTCATCTAGGCTGTCAAAGATTTCTTAGGTCTGCATAGCAAATGTAAATAAAAATAAAACTGTCAAATAAAAATTGCTCTGGTACACCCTGCTGGTTGTGGACATGAAGATCTCTCTCTTTTCTGTAACCTTTTCTATTCACTCTGGACAGATTTACATTTTTCTCTTCAGTAATGCTTGAGAGGATTGCAGTCTCGTTCCTCCTTCTGACCAGCCTTCTCCTACTATCAATCCCTTTTTGCTTTGGAACTGCATCCATGGGTCACCCCTTGTGCCAGATAGGAGGATTAGCATTTCTTTAATCCTATTAACTTTAATATCAATAGGTTATTTTCACAGAGGCATCTTTTTCTAAATCCCTTTCTGTGCAGTATTTGAAGTTATTCCTTGGCTGTTTGCTTACTGTATAGCCTGGTGGGTGGGAGCTCTCCTCAGAGGTAGACGACCAATCAAATACAATTTTAGCTTCATTTGGAACACTCATGGGCACCAAAATCTCTGACCTTCCAGAAAGGTACTTTCTCCATCAAACTGCAGATGCCAGTCTCTTCTAAAGAAGTAATTGGACTTTTAGATAGTCCAAATCAAATGTAGGTGCATCAGCTGGACTTTGTCCAGCCCCTTCTTAGCTCATGAATAGCCTGGAAATTCAGGCAGGAGGAGAGTGGAAAAGTTAAAGAGGGGGTGTGGAGAGATTTGGCCTTTTAGGCAAAGGAGAAAGCTGCATTGTCTCTGTTAAACCCTGAGTGACTACTTTAATTAACTAATAGAAAAATTCCTCCTCTTCCTGAAATTTTGCACACTTAGTTTCAGTGGTCTTTATTTCAAGTGGCCACATTCATCAGTACTGCAGTATTTTTTACACTTACATTACAAATACTCACAGTACCCAAATAGATTATAGTACGTATAGACAAGTAAAACCTTTCCACTAGCAGCTTCAGTTTGGACCAATGTACTCAATGCAGATCTGTATATGATTTACACCTGGAGCAGGTGGGGGTCGTTACATCTTTCAATATTTCTTTCTTTTGGTTTTGTTCAAATACAATGTCACTAATTTCTTTATTAAACCTGAAAAAAAAACCTGCATTCATTACATTTTTTTCATTGACATCCAGTCTGATCTGACATTTGATTGAGATGTTCAGACTGTAGACTATTGTTTGGCTTGTGTTATATCTAATATATCCAATACCCTGGAGCTTTGCTTATTCCTTGACCCCATTTTATCAGTCAGTAAGCACACTGATTTTAAAATAAGTCAGATTTCAGCCAGATTTTGGTTTTCTGTTTGTTTGTTTTATTCCTCTATCAGTTCAGACAACAAAATGTATATTCCCTTTATTTTCCCATAACCATGCTACCATGTATCATGATAGGATGCATTCTAAAATTATAATTTTAATTCAGAAATTGGATGCTTCAATTCTAACTCCAATTTATCACACTAAAGGATTCTCTTGTAGCTGGCAATCTGTTACAAGTATAAGGCAGAGGGTGAGGAAAAATACAGAGAGAACAGAAAAGGTCTTTCAAACACAAATATATGAGATTATAAGAGACACTGCAGGAAGAATTTTCCATTGATGGGAAAATGAAATAGTATCAGTTTCTAAAGTTTAAAGAAATGGAGGAAGAGTATGAAACAACATCAAACTGTGAAAAGACTCTTTCAGCAGATTTGGGACTGGGATGGTGTTCAGTTTTATGTGTCCCATTTGTTTCTGAGTTTTTTGCTCTCTTTCTGGCTCAGGACATTAATCATTATAGTTCTAAAACAAAGATTTTAGCTACATCTGCACAAAACTTTTGTAATGAAACTAAAGAATTTCAGACTAACCTGTTTTGTGGTTATACACTTGCAAGCTGGAAAGATAAATTCAAAACTTAGAGAAAAAGACTGGGGAAAAACTGTGCTATATGTTTCATTTTTGATGTTAAGAAAAGTTCTAAGGGTTCAGATATGTATTTATTTAAAAATGGCTATAACAACTTCTGATGCTACATTTTCTTATCCTTTAATATCACTTTCTGTTGGAAATTGCTGCCCTTACAGCACAGAGAACAAAGCATGAAACACAACGGTGTTCCTGCCTGGTCAGTACACAGCCACCCAATTCATTCTGAAGCCACCAAGAAGTCCTCATATGAACCAGCTAAAATGAAGTTGTCTTAGCATCCCATTCTTAGGCAGTGTAATTTTAACTGCTCCAGAAAAAAAAGGAATTTGCTCACGTCCTTATTCACACCAATTTCATAATGTGGAAAGGTATGATCCTATGCAAGGCTGGCTGATATGCGGATATTTCAGAGAGTTATCAGTCTACAAGAAACCAAATTTCAGAAAAGAAAGCCCCAAACAATCATAACATGAAGAACAGCTCCGATGCAAACAGTAACCAAATGAAAAGTGGCAGATTTTGGCAGTCTTCTGGTTTTCTGCAGCTGGTAGTGTTGTTCAGATTCAGAACCATGTTCTTGGAAATCATCCGACTTTTCAATTACAATGAAGTTTTCATGGTCAATGTTCTAAAACATAATTGAAATGTAAGCTTCATCACTCCACATTTGCTTTGTAAATGAACATCACAAAAGCAAAGGTTCATTCCAGTTTGGACTGTACTGATAACCATTTGACAAGACATATATCTCACAGGTAAGAGAATAATTCTGTCAGCGTTTTTTAAGTTTATGTCTCTCTTTATAGCACAAATACCATTGGTAGTAAGTAATTAGTGAACTTCAGAAAAAAATGTTTCAAAAAAAAAAAAAAAGAAATAAAAGTAAAATAAGTTTTTTTCTCACTCAGCTATTTTAAGAACAGGCTCACCCTTTCTGATAAATCTACTCACCCTTTCTGATAAATCTATTCTGGGCATATATTACTTTATGTTAACTAGTTAAAGTATTTTTCATAGGTTTTCATTGTGCTCTCTGTGTTTTCTTTCATGGCCTGTTGGCCATTTGTTTTCTACAAAAGCCTTAGATGACTACCCTGAGGAGAAAAGGGTGGGAGCATTGTGCTCATATTCCTCCCAGTATGCTACCCAAGTATGGGAAGGATTCAGAAAAGACTCTTCTGTCCTCATGTCAGAGGTCTAGAGGACTGACATTAAAATCTGGGTTGGTTGTTCAGATTTTTTTTTTTAAAAATTGACCAGTTGTGGTGTGCTGACTTTGGCTGGCTGCCAGTTCCCAACACAGCCACTATTTCACTGCTCCTCCTCAACGGAAGATGAGAAAATAAGGACAACCTCAAGGGTCAAGTTAACTAAGGGTGATCACTCACCAGTTGCTGTCATGGGCAAAACTGACTCACCTTGGGGAACTTTATTTCCAACTAAAACTAGAGTGGGAGAGTGAAAACGTGGGCTGGGGCCAGTCCCTGAGAGCCCCTCTCTCCCACCCCTTCCTCCTCACACTGTGCCCTGCTCCAGCGTGGAGCCTGCCCAGGGCCTGAGGGAGGGAAATCCGTTCCAGCGCCGCCTCCTGCCCAGGAGTCACAGGGGTCTCTGCTCTGATGCCTGGAGCCCTCCTCCCTCCTCCTCCTCTCCCCCAGGTGCCGGCAGGGCAGCTTCTCCATTTTTCCTCCCTTCCTTCCTTCCTTTTTTCCTTCCTTCCTTCCTTCCTTCCTTCCTTCCTTCCTTCCTTCCTTCCTTCCTTCCTTCCTTCCTTCCTTCCTTTTTTCCTTCCTTCCTTCCTTCCTTCCTTCCTTCCTTCCTTCCTTCATTCCTTCTTCCATTTTTTTCTTTCTCCTGCCAGACAGTGTTTTGCCCTCCCTTTCCCAGGCTGTCCTTGAGGTGCCTACCCAGAGCAGCTAGGCCCAGCCATGCTCTGTGGTGGGAACATGTGGTGAGCTGGCTGGATGCCCGCCCATGCTGGATACCCATCACATTTCCTCCTGCAAAAACGTAGATGCTACACCAATACAAGTCAATAGACAGAAACAGATAGGTTTTTAGGTGAAGTTCATTTAACATGTTCATTAACAAGTCTGGTTCTGGGTGCAATTAATTGCACTGAGAAACATATTCCTCTTCCCTGTCTTTACAGGGAGACTGAGCAATTTGATCAAATGTAGATTTTCATATAGTGGTTTTCTGAAACTGGGTGAGAAGAATGCCTTTGAATAAGATCGAAATAAATTAAACATCTGCATGCAAACATTCTAGAAGAAAAATCGATTGAAATTATGCTCCCAGGAGCTGATGAGAATGCTTGCTAACATTATTTGGAAAATAAAGTCAAAATAATTGATACTGACAGTTGATTTATGTTCCAAGAAAAAGACTAAAGTGGGTTTTGGGGGATGATAGTGTACCCCATTCAGATGCTATTTTTTTATGTTAAAAGGTGTGGTGTATTTTAATATTTTATTTATCGTAACATTCTGACAAATGAAAAGACTGTGTTATTAAGATATAACATTTATTTGTTTCGAAAAACATATTGGTGGAAATTCACTTTTCAATGGTAAATTCAGAAAAGTTGGTCTATTCTGATACCAGTTGCTCCCCCGACACCACTACAAAAGCAGGCATATCCAGCTAACTTATCTCAAGATACACAGTATAACAGAAAAAGAAGAAGCCTGAAGCAACAACAACAAAGTTTGACAGATCAGAAAACCCATTTACTGTTGCTCCCAAGCATATGTAGGCACATTCTTTATTAATCTGTAGACATGACACAATATTTAAATGTATACAAAATGTATTTTATCATAATTAAACTGTGCAATGCCATTTTTCAAACAATATTTAGTGTTGTTGCATACTAATGGCCTCTGCTCTATCATTTCACGTTGGTCTACATATATTACTTTTATTAATCTCTGTTAATAGAACCAACACTCCTACCTGGAATAGTTTGATGGAATCCTTAGCTGATGTCACCCAAATTGAGCTACATATTGGACAAATCTTAAATAAATATATACTGTGTAAAAAAATAAAGTAATAATTCATTTTAATGATTAGTCTAATAAAACTGTGTACAGAAAATTGACTTAATTTATCTGAATTCTAAACCAAGTATAAAGTTTGAGGAAACTAATATGCCTATGGAAAAATGTAAAATAAACAACAGTGGGGGATAACCCATTTGAACAATCTATGCTTAGAAATACTTTAGGTTATATCTTTGTGTAATTCCAGTGTTTAAAAGCTCCCTTGTTGACATTCTGACATTAGCACTCCATAACAAGTACCCTGGGAATAGGATAATATTCCTCAGCAGTCACAACAGCACTTTCTTTCTCAGACATATCAGCCTTTGTACACTTTCCAGCCTGATCTAGCATTAAGTAAATTCAATGTCAACTATGTCGAAGTGTTCTAACTGCAAGTGACATTGTCACTAATGCCCAAAGGTTAAGGGGGGATAGGGGGGAATAAAAAAAGCAGTGCAAGATTTGACAAACCAGCAAAAAAGTTGTTATGCTCCTTTGTAAATCATTTTGTATTTCATCCTGTTCTAACAACATTGATCTGAAGTAATCTCAAAGTATGGACATAACAGTTCTATAAGTCTGGGGGGAAAGTGCTAAGGCAACACTAAGAGCTTCACTGTTTTTATTGGCAGCATTGAGTTTTAAGAGGAAGTCACTATGGCATTATTAGCCTCCCTTCCATCTCATTTTTTATTATTTTATTATTATTATATTTATTGAAGAAGAAAAGGGGAGAGACTGGAGTATCATCAAAGCTTCTAGATTTAATTTTCCTTCTTCTTCAAAATGTAGGTTTTATGGTTTTGCACTATCTGCATGGAAGCACCTGACCTTGCATTAACACTGTGCAAATCCATTCCCTTAACGTAGCTAATCTCTGACTCAGCTTGATGCCATTTCTCTAGGTAACACATACCGTGCAAAAGAATTGGTTCTTGCAGTCGGTTAAACAGCTATTTGGTAAACTGAATATTCTCTCTCTGTTTTTAAATTTCAGATGTGGCTAATTCCTCACTTATTGGTATTTCCTCACCTGTAATCAGTTAACTGTTTTTATTTGGTTAAATACTCATGGTGATGGATTTGTTTGTGAAGAAATTTTAAGTAATCATGACAACCATTACAAAAATATCTCTCTTTTAATATTTGACATGAATAGGATACTTAAAGAGTCAGTTCAACAGCACCTGTTGTCTGCTGATGCACCAGGATAACCACTTGCTCACCACTTGGTGTTTTGCACAATGTCTGGGCTCCTCTCTGGACCCTTCCTCTTCTTAAGGAAGACTTCATTGTGTGAGACTCTAGAGTATTGTGAAGATCTCTGCATAAGAACTCCAATGCCTTTTTCTCAGATTAAGTATAACACAGCTAACTTCAGTAAAACTTCCGCCAAATTTCAAGCATTTAAATAGTTCTTGGGACCCTGCTGAATAACCCTTCTCACCCCTTAAGAACAGAGTATGTTGAAATCAAGCATGGTGAAACTGCTTGATCTGGTTAACTAGCTCAGAGAGAGAAAGAAGCTTGAGCTGTTTTCTCAGATGTTCCATTTCAACCAGAAATGGAACATGACAGGGAAAAAGCTTGCAATGAAATGAACAACAAGACGAAGTACATTGGGAATGAGCAGAAATAAGAGATGGAATAAGAAACACACCTTCATGAGCTTGGCCTTTAGGCAGCAGTTACAACCAAAAAATATTAAAACAAAACAACAAAAAAGTGATATATATTGAGAGAGAAACTGGATTTAATGAAAAAAATACTTAAAAATATTATTTTCTTGATTACTGCAGCATATGATGTTAATCATGTTTTTAATAACATGCACATAAGTCAATATTAGAAGATCCTAAAAAAAAGTAGAGAAGTAGTTTGAGGTGTTATATAATCTCATGAATAGTGGAACTACTAGAGGACTACAGAAGAAAGTAGAATCCTCAAATCTTTTTGTTGTTGTTGTTGTTGTTGTTGAAGAAGAATCTGCTGTGACAGAGGAGAAGGCAAACCAGATGTACCTATAGGTAAGTAGTTCATCATCAGGAGAAGTAACTGGGAATCATTAAAGACTTAGAGGAGACTTTGGGAAAAACTGACAGCGGATGCCAAAGAAGAAAGGAAAAGAAAAGAAAAGAAAAGAAAAGAAAAGAAAAGAAAAGAAAAGA
>CM021732.1:77904705-77928263 GCA_011075105.1 Heteronetta atricapilla | reverse complement strand
AGAAAAGAAAAGAAAAGAAAAGAAAAGAAAAGAAAAGAAAAGAAAAGTGCACGAACTGTGGAAACTTCAGCAGCCCCAAGGAACTTAGGCAATGTACAGAGTCTGGAAACATCAACTTTCAAAATAAAACATTCTGCAATGATCTGCAATCAGTAGAAGCACAAGCAAAACAGCGGAGCGTCACAGGTAGACACACATTGTTTAAACAGTCAGACACACATCGTCTGAAAAACTGAAAATAAGGGAATGGACTTTGATGTTTCCTTAGTTAAGGAAACTGAACACTTGTGCTCAGCTGTTGAATAAATAAATAAATAAATAAATTTGCAAAATAGAAAGAATCCAAAATACTAAGAGGGAAACAAAAATGGGGGGACAATTTTTACTTGGAGATATCATCTTGTTTAATTTCGTAAATGAAATTAGTTAGGCGTATTATGCAAAACTATGTTGAAAAATATGCCAAAGCTTGTGTTTAAGATTTCCCATAAGAATAAAGAAATACACATGGAGACACAAATCTAATTAAAAATAAAAATGCAAAATGTGTGGAACCTCAAGAATTTCACACGAGAGTTCACTAGAATGTCTTTGAGCCATAATTTTAAACAAATATGTTTACATTTAAATATATTCTCATTTGATGATCTATTGGCCCTATTACCAAAATTGCACTGCATCTCTAATTGGACAGCTATTTATATATTTAAAATTTTACACCTCATGAAGAATTTTATAAAATAAATCCTAACTGTATCTCATTCATCTTCTAAAGGGGTGTTTCTGATTTCCTTGCATGTAAAAATCTACCATGTGACTAAGATAGCTAAATACAAATTGCAATCCATAAGGGGATGCAAAACAGGCAGAATTGAAGAACAAGATAAAATAATCAGCAAATATTAAGCTTCAAGAATTTAAACATGGGAATTTCTCCATTAATACCTCATGATTCTAAAAGAATAATAGGAGATGTTAGTGTAAACTATTATTTAATAGCTTGAAATAGCTTTTTGAAGGATTTTAAAAAGTTTTTAAATTAAAACAAAAAACAAACAAGCTTAGCTGAACAGACAGAAGGTAAAGGGTTGAGAGAAGTCAAAGATTAATCTGGATTAAAGACAGGCCACACATTAAAACTATTTTACAGCAATGAATAATCTGCTTCTGAAGTTCATAGCCCTGCTGGATAGCCAGTCTGGTATCTGACAAATAGACAATTTATTCCTTCCTGCAGTTTTTATTTGTTCATCTCTTTGCGAGGTCATAGTTTCAAGGCTCCACTGTTACTGAAATTTCAAGAGAACATGAATAAACTTCTTTTGAATTTGTTTCCTTATTCTTGTATATAAATTTCAATGATCTAGAAAGCATGACAAATAAGAGTAGCTAAACACAAGCATTATATGATTGTCCTATATTTCTACCAAAGTACTTCAGTACTGATCGGTAGCAGTCTTTTCTCTAGTGTGACAATAAATGCAGCATTCTGTGGAACTACTGAGATAGTACTTTATTTATTTCCTAAAAACAAAAATAAGCTACTTGGAGACCTTTAATATTGTTTCATGAGAGAACAAACTACATATTGAGTCCTGCTGGTCTTCAGAAGTGAAAGCTAACGTATTGAGCTGATACAGCATTCCAATATGCAGAGTACCAGTTTATGATAATTACTTTTGCATCTGCATTTAGAGTACCACATGTAATTACTGAAATGTATACTTTCTCTCAGCAATGGCATGCAATTTGCATTAGTGGTCTTGGCAGTCATGCACATGCATTACAGGACCTCTAAGTAATCTGTAGCCCCTTGTAATTAAATGCAAAAAGAATTACAGGCAGTAGAACATAGTGAACAATTCACAACCAATAACTTGTCTGATGAATTTAACCTATTCTTATGTATCCAAACAGCCAGATACTCTATCTTTTCTTATAAATTAAATTACTTAAATTACTCATTTATTGTATCATTCATCTGCAGTCCTTTTGCAACTTTTTGCAATGTATTTCCAAAATGCTACTGGAAAAATGTTGATTAATTACATAATTTCTGACTAAAACTTTACACTAGGATTTTGAGAAAAATGGTGGAACTTTGTAAATTTGAGGCTTTTCTCTATTAAAAAAAAAAAAAAACTCTTTGAAAAAATCTATTTGCATGTAAAGAGGAATTCAATAATAACTTAATGTCTTAAACTATTTGCACTAGAATTACTTGAAAAGATTAACAGAAATTAATCCAGTGGCAAATTCTCATGTTTTAAAATTATTTTCAATGTAAGGAAAGATCTCCTTTTCAAGTGGAAGGAGCCTTGTGGGCCTTTGAATAATTTCTTTCATACTGAGGCTTTCCATATTATCTCTTTAATAGCTTACCTGCCACCTTCTTAAATGCCAGCTACATTGCTTTCCTCACTACAGTTTCATCACAACAGTCTCATATGCAAACACATTTGCTCTTCTGTCAATTTAGTATTTTATTCAAAAAGTTCTTCTATTCCTTTGATGATCTTAGAGCTGGGGATTTGGAGATTGCAGCTATTTCTCTTTCAGAATGCATTTTTCTGGTCTTAAACAAAGAAAAAAAAAATCACCTCCTCGCTTTATCTAGATGAATCACCTTGTATCTAATTGGCTATTTCCCTGCATATATGACATCCCTTTTCTGCACTTTTATTCTACGCTCATTTTTTTTTCTCAAAGATGAGTGACTGGGATTTTACACAGTATTACAAATCACATTTCATGAGTTCCAAAACAGTGACAAACTGTTGGATACAAAACAGTGTGAAAGAAAAAATTTCATAAAATTAATGTTTGAGTAGTTACAATAGTCCATTATACTAACTCCTCTACAGAAAAACGCCATGATACCAAATTCAACTAGGAAATTTTATCAGCAGAGGATGAGAAGAATATAACTCCACTGAAACAATGTAACTGCCTAGGTAGTATCAGAGGCAAAAAAAAATAAAAAAATAAATAAATAAAAAATACTTAGTCCTTTAGTAGACTTCACAAGAACTTCACAAAGTCAAACAATGAAAATACTCCCATTTAAACCAAGTATGTTGAAGTGCCATAGCAGAGATCAAAGACAAAAGTGTAAGGTCCAGAAACAAATCGTTCAAAATCCTGAATAATGTTTTATGCACCATTAATTTTATTTAGATTTTCTGAAGAGAAAATGTCAATCAAAGCTTTTCACAGAAAAAAATCAGTTTTATTAAGTCCACTTTTCTAGCATTACCATCCATACTTATTAAGATCATTAATATCTAATCAGACAGATCAATACTTTCTATTAATAAATTCATTTCAATTCCATCATCCCTGTTGTAGAAACAATGTCTCAAATCATGAAAATATGTACCAGTAAAACTAATAATGTCTGCTATTTTATGTATAACACAAAATATGAATATGTACCTGAGTAAAAATTTTTGGTTTTGGTGCTGTTGTTTGGTGATTCAATTCAGATGTAATTCAGAAAAAAAGAAAAAAATTGTTCTGTTTTGGTTTTGTGTGTGAACACATATCAGTCTAGATGTTTACTTACTAAAATAATGCACAATTTATCATTTAAGTTAATTAATGTTGCTTGTGTTCTGTGATGAATAACAATGAGGTTCTGTACATCAAGATATAGTAACAAGTCAGTAATGTGTCATATGTTCATGGTGTTTCATAAATAACTTGTTTTCATAACACATTAAAAAAATCACAAACCATCAAATTATGGAGTACTCTTCCATCAGCCAAGATATTTTACTATTCCCCTATTGGTGCAGTGCAATTACAACTTCTGTGCATGATTACACACTAACTCAATGAAACAGAAGACATACTTACCCTTAAGAATGAGTAATCGCAATGAAAATCTTATTTTAATTCTAGTTAAAAGCAATCACTAGTGCTTTGTTAGAGCAAAATTTTGTCAGTTGCCCAGAAGAAAGTCACAAGTCCAAACCCTAGACCTAATATTTAAAGTTATACAGAGAGATGGAAGTTGTTATTTTCAAGGTCTTGATTTAGTTTCTCCTTTTTTTTTTTTTTTTTTTTTTCCACTCAGTGTGTCTTAGACCAGCCTTGGGAGTCTTTAAATTTATAATTAATTTCTATTGTTACATACAATTGCATACAATAAGTTTTAACTAACACACATTTAAATATGTATCCACTGATTAAAAAAAAAGAAAAAGAAAAAAAAAGAAAAAAGAGAGAGAGAGAAAAGAAAAAAAAAACATACTGACATACCCATAAAAAAAAAATAAAAAAAAAAATCAGAGTTCCCAGGGTGTCTCCTGTTCATTTTTATTCTGTACTGGAGAAAATTGCACAGGATGCAGGTTAGGTATTATTACTGCACACCACAGTATTTCAGGCCATTTAAACCACTGTATCATTCAGAATATATATCAATGACCTAGACTGTGGCTCAATTACAATTGCTTTCAGAATGGACATGAATTCTGTATGTAGACGTTACATGCACTGAGTACATAAATGTGCATGATACTTACACAATAAAAGGACACAAAACAAATGGTCTCATTGATTTTAAGGCACTAAATATCAACGTGTCTGTTACGTAAAACTGAAATACCTAAGTACATGGTTAAAGCATATGGTTAATTGCTTTGTTAAAGTAGAATAAAATAATTATATACACTACTACCTCTGTGACATGAGAATTAATTACACCGTTATGCTTTTGAACCTCTGTAGGGTTCAGATTTTCCCATTGACATTGCATTGGGTTATTATTTAGAGAAACATCTTTTCAATGTTATTGCAATTGGTATGGGAAGAGTTTAAAATAAGGAAGTTATCTGCCTGTTTTGAATACCTGCCACAACCTCTGTTTTTAATAAACTTAGTAAATGATACATGGAAATTTCATCATTCTATGAATCTTTTTTGGTAAAAAGGTAATTATTTTGAAAAATCTCTCTATAAAAAATCTACATTAAATTATTATCTTTGGGGGAAAAAAAGGTGGAATGATTAATCAGTTATTTGATTATATGACAGACTAATTATATTACTAATATTTCTAGTGGAAACCCATTAGTAACTGAATAAATCTTTTGTCATTGGGGAATTTATGAATTGCAAATGCATACATATATATTGAATTTCATTTATTTTTGGCAAGTTGGTTTCAGTAATTAGGATCAGGAAAAAGACACCAATTCCGCTTTTTTTTTTTTTTTTTTTTTTTTTTTTTTTTTTAATAACAAATTAGATTCCAAAAAGATCAACTGCAGCAAATAAAGATTTTAATAATATATGAAATTGCAAGGCCAATACATATTTACTATATGATAAGAGAAGGCAGAATGCATTCTGTGACCCATTTAATGAAATAAGTGCAAACAGTCCAGGTAAGGATAAATCTAGATAGCATTCATACTGGCATAAACTAGGAATTCTATATAATTCTATTCTTACCTGAAATAATTTTTTACTTTTCAATGCAAACTTGACTAAAGCCAACTGAAACTAATAGAGTTTCATTGACTTTGGATCAGACTTTGAGGAATGGTACTTTTTTGACTCTCAACACAAAGTATACATCTAATATGTAAACCTCCCCCACGACCTTCCTTAAAGGTGCTCTTCCTAGTCTCAGGCCTCTGTTTCACTGCAAAAACATCACTCAACAAAATTGAACTAAAGCTGAAACTATCAATGCGCATTGAAACACCTGTAAGATACATTACATAGTATTTTCTCTACGTATCCTTTCTACCGTTGTCCATGGCAAGCACCATTTCTTTGTGCATTATGTCTTGTTTGTTTTGAGATGTTCTGTGGTAAGACCTGTCTGTATCTGTAATAGGGAAATAATGTAGAAGTCTTTGGGAAACATTAATGTACAAATTATGAAGTCCTCCCAGACATAAAGTCACTCTATAAACTTGTCTGGCTGAAAAAAAAAAATACCTGCACTGAACTGCCTCCTGAAGACTGACCGTGGTGAATTCTTTACTGCAGTAAAAATGATTCCCTCAAACTCTTTTCAACCTACATTTAAATGTGGTAGTGTTAAAATATGGAGAGAATCTTCTTGAAATAGTTTAAATAGTTTCAAATCTATGTGACGTGGCACTGTTCCCACTACTATAATGCAAATAATAGGTGTGGCAGAATTAATGTAATAATTTGGGACATCCCAAATCTTCAGTAAAGCCTCATCTGTTCTGGGACTACGTGCGTATCAGAATAGTACAGTTTGCATTAAAGAGTGTGTGAGAATTGACCATGTAAAGACATAATGGAATGGATCAGTCATAAACTTAAAAAGTATTTAAATACAATTTCTGTATGTTACAGTACAGAACTATACTTAACAGAAATTCATTTGTATTACAGTGGAAACCACACATGCTGTTACATTTTCAAAAGTGTCTCTGGATAAGGAGTTTTTAAACACCTATATTACTAGGCCTCTAAATTCCAGATGCATATGAATGTCCATCACTAGCAAAGCATAGAATTATTTTTTTTTTTTGGGGGGGGGGTTCCCCTATTGAAATCTCTAAGTTTACCTAAAAAAGGTGTTTGTGCAAACTATTAATCTCCTGAGAGGATGACAAGAAATGTTTGTTACTGTGCTTCTTCTTACTGTTCTCAAATGGTTACAGTAAATGTGAGTCTTTGTTCTATCTAATAAAACCTTATTGTGTAAAAATGAAATTTATTTCAGTTGGGAATCTGGAAAGGCTGATAATATTGAGTATTCACATTGTGCATACACAAAGTGTCTTATAGCCTGACCATTTAAATATTTAGGTAGACTGCTAAATACTGCATTGTAAAATGTAAAAATACTCTAAACTTATTTGTCACTATACAAAATATGCACATTTGACACTGCTCTTTTTCCATTTCCAAATTAATAAAAGATTGCTTAAGGGAATCTCAATGGTTGTGTGGCATTCAATAGGGTACATGAAGAACCAGAATCTGGTTAGTAATTTATTTTAGTTTCTCTTGCTCTATTATGTATGTCAGAAAAAAATTGATTTAATGTTTCAATCACTTTAATTTGTACAAATGCAGTAGACTTACATAAGATACATTTTTATGTATCATTATTCCCCCTAGATATCAGTTTCTCTTTTGCTTCAGTTCACAAGAATCAGTGTCTCTAATTTTCCAAAGTAATTCACCCACATGTCTTCTATCACAGCTAGGCTTAGTTTGTAGCTGGAGAGTATGCTAAATTTTTGAATATGTTAAATTCATAGTCATTAAGATATTTGCAAAAAGAGTTGTATTGTTATGTGCATATCAAAAATGTATTTTACGTACTACATTGATATGGTACTGCTTACAAGAATCAAGCAATTATGGGAGCTGTGAAAAGAGTCAATAGATTTGCTTAGAGCTGAAGAGTTAGTAAATCTAAGTCATTTTGATCATCTCTAAATCAACCTTAAGCATGCTTTGGTGTCTCAGTACATTTTTAGTTACCAATATTTGATACCAGGTCTGCCAAACACTGGACTGAGATGTTTGCAGCTTTTAAAATCTTTTGGGATATATGAAAACAATAAGAACTCTACATATGAACAGGTAAATTTTCAAAATAATATATTTTGCAGAGTTTTACCATGCAACTTCCCTGCTGTTCTTAGTAGCATTTATGTGTATAAATCCCCATTCCCTGCTTGTGAGTGTACTGCTATGGGAAGCATCCACCCGAAGGCAGCATGGATTCTTCTGAAAAGTGACTCTCTTCTATTGCTTCAGGCAGCAAATGGTGTAAAAGTATCAGCATGCAAATCTTTGCTTCCTTTGCTTTGAAATAAGGAAGTAACACAGAACACCAAAAGGAATATTGACATGCAAGATCACTGCCCATCATTAAAGCCATGAATTCTACTCGGTAAATCTGACCATCAGTTCGACCAACATCTTTAGGACATTTTTATTTCACATTCATGTGGTACTTCCCAAGACCTCAATGGACCTTTCTGCACTGATTAATGCTTTGGTGCTGAGAGTGAATTTATTTTCCTGGACTTAACAACTCCAGCTGTCTGCCACTGGTGATAGATATGGATGACCGTCATTCAACTAATTAACCACATGCAAACTTATTTCTATGACATTAATGAGTCTTATATTCTAAAATGAAAGTAAAATTAATCTTCCTGGATTAACCTATAGGATACTTTTACTAGGGAGTCTAACTAGCAGATGGGGAGATGTAGGTTGCATCATAATTTACTGCAAAATCTTACTTAAAGAACTACAGAAAACATGTATACATATTTGTGGAGTAAGACAGATGAAAAAAGAAGAGAGAAAAACTCCTTGCATCATCACAATGTATGGGGAGAGCCATAGGTGAGCAGGGAGTACAGACTACAAATGTTTTGTTTTGTTTTGTTTTGTACAGCCTTTCTAAACATCCCAGATCAGCAGGAACATCCAAACTCACGATTAACTCTGCACACATGGCTAAATAGCACTGATTTCTTTGGACCCCAAAGTCCTGCTTAACTGCTTTTCCAAAAGGAAAGTGATAAGCTAATGCTTGAAAGTTCAACTCAGTTTCTGAGTTTGAAAGTGTTTTGCTTAATGCAAACCTAGGCCATGGTTGGACAGAGAAGTTGACAACCATGATGATACTCTTTGTTTGGTTTCCACAACTTTTGCCCCATAGCTTTAAGTAACACTAATGCAATGCATTGTTCCTCTATTTATTTACTGGGCTCCATACAGGCAGTCAGCAAGTGCATTTTATATATGTGTGCAATGTTACCAAGAGATGACAGCTAGAAAATTTATGTGTGTAACACATACGCACACGCATATGCACACCTTGCACATGCCTTTATTGATTTATAAATTCTTATCTCCAGCCTTCTGGGAAAAGCCATAAGGAAATAATAGAATTAATAACTGCTAAAATTAATGCAATAACTTGCCTTCAAGATGTGAATTAATACAGGGATGCATTTTTTCATGTTAATGAATTGACCAGTGCTCTTTAGCCTCAATATCTTATTTTTTTTTTTATTACAATTACACATAAAGAACAAAAAACCAGGGAAAACTATTCAAGCGTCACCAATCATTCTTACATATTAGTTAATTTTCAAGTTAAAAGGAACATACTTCAGATTTCAGAGTCTATCAGGGCTATGGAGATCTTATCAGCATTCTAGAAATTGAAAGAAGTTCTTGCTAGCAGTAGCAATTTGATACGTAGACAATTTAAAGCTGAACTGATTGCACCTGAAATAAGAAATAGGCAGAAAAATGGATTTATGATTGTGGCCAAATGTTAAAAAAATAACAATTCCACTCTAAAAGATTCTAATATGTTCAGTTTCTAACGACTGCACTTATTTATTTAAAATTTATTTATTTAAAATTAAACAAAGAAGTCTAGTATAGCTTGAGATCATTAGTTCAACTCAAAGAACTTCATACAATTTTTTTCTTTATGAAAATATATTTTTTTCAGTAAAAACAAATTGTAGCTATTTATATATCATTATACAATTTGCAGGGATTTAACAAGCCAATTGGCTTCTGGCCACCAATACTTCAAGATTTTCATTCTGCCAAGTAATGTGCTCTGTCATATCCAACTCTGTAAATAATCACCTTGCAGTAGTATCGTTTGTGTTTTCACTAAATGAGTTCTCTAAAACTACAAAGAACTGCCACCTTTTGTGTGTGTATGTGTGTGTGTGAAACAGATGCTTTTAGAAGAGGAAAAATTACTACTGCATAATGCTGAAAATAGAACTTTAATAGTACTACAGGGTTTTCATACAGCATTATAAATAGGGTTGTTTTTCATAGTACAGGCCATTTCAAATAAAATCTGTGGATTTACAGTGTAAAGAGATGGTTCTTCAAGAATAAACAAAATCTCTTAATAATATAGAATGTGTATGTTTCTTTAACTCTGGAGATTGCTCTTAACATTGGCAATATTGCTGGTGAATTATGAGCCTTTATGCACATGGGAAAAAAATAAATAAAAGAGGTGGAGGGTAGGGGAGATAATGAGTACAATAATCCACCTAATCATACCACAAGCTGAACTTCAACTTTCAACCTGTCTTCAAAGTTAAAAGTTAGCTTCCAAAGCTTTTTAAGAGGCTGCTGCCCTTTTCAAACCATGTTTCAGGTGCATCATTCTTACTGATTTATACATACTAAATGCTGCGTGCCCTATTCCTTCTGCATAAAGCCAGAGAAGGCCATGTAATTTCATTTTGCACCCTGGCAACCTCATTCAGCTCAGGCTGGTCAGAGAGTCTTAAGGCTAATTACCAGAATATTGGTTTTGGTCTGAGCTAGGAATAGATAGGACCTATAGCTATTGGCTGACACAGACACACAAGATACAGGCAAACCTGATCTTTTTCTGTGTAACAGTTGACATTCCCTTCCCTTCATTCAGAATGACTGAGATAATAAAGCAGCAAGAAGGCAGGGCAATGGGAATAACAGTAAAAATTCCAGGGCAGCAGTCCAGGCAGTCTGAAGCACCATGAGCAAAAGCAACTTTATTGGGTTTCTTTTTTTTAAAAAATTAGAAAATTAGATTAATCTAATTAATTAATCTAAATTAGATTAGAACTGCTTGAGGATTAGATGATTCTGAATTATACACTTGGCATATTTGATAGAATTAGTAGATGCTATAGAATATACATAAAGCTGCGTACGTTACCTGTACATGCACAACATGATTCAAGATATGGCTAATAGAAATAATAAATTGTTAACACTGTAACAAGACCCTCCAGCAGAATGGAGCAATAAAATGACTCTTCAGTGGATAGTACTAGGGCTCTATATATGTTGCCTTCTTGAAAAGGGTAACATTTTGGGGAAATTTATAATTTGTTTAAAGCTTATTTCTTATACTATTTGTATTGTGGAATTTGTTACCACATCTGACACTGTTTAGATAGATTCAAGTTACATGCCAATTGAAGATCAGATTTGAAAGGAAATAGCCCTAGTCCTTTCTGGTCAGTTCTGAAATACAACAGCGTAGTAATATTGAGAATCTTGCTTTTGTGGTATTATTATTATTATTATTATTTAAAAAAGGGATTAAACTGTAAAGGGACTTCACATCCAGTTCAGTAATGTGTAAGTAATTAGAAATGAATCCAGTAACTGTTTTAAGTTTATAATGCAAACGTGTAACTCTCTTTTACTGATTCAACTGACTTTCAGTCTCAGGCTTACAGAGGTGTTTTGAAAATAACAACAAGAGCAACAAAATATTAAAGTTACAAAACGTAATGTGTTCCCACCATTTTTAAACACATGATTTCCAGTCATGGTATCACAAACAGATTAGCAAGGAAGAGAACAGAACATTGAATTTACTACTGGTGTTTATACTCAGGAAAGACATGATTTCCTGAGCTATATGACATTAATTTTTAACTCTTTAACTCTAAGTATATAGTTGTCTGGGCCAGTCTAGCAGACAGACCACTGGTTGGAAGCATGAAACTGTGTTCTGCTACCAGTTTGCTATATGGTCTTATAGAAGACATTAAATCTCTCTGCATCTTTGTTTCCCCTTTGACCTTCTGTTGACTCTCTGTTTCTTATTCATCACTTCTTGCCTATTTTCGTCATGACAACAGTAAGGCATACGCAGATGAATGGCTGCCTTTTTTTGTTTGCTTTTAATGTAAGACCTTGTTGGTTTGATATTATGCTGTCTGCAAACATTTTGATAACAAGAAGGGGGTACTTGGAAGGAACTGTAGTTCTTGCTTGCAGTATTCTAAAAAAACTTTTTTTTTTTTTTTAATATGAAATTGAAGAAGTGATAGCAGTGACTTAAACAAGGCATAAACGGTTCTGCCTAAGGAAAATGCAGCTGGTTGTATAGATGAAAGAGGAGTCTACAAGCACTTGACAGACTGATTCTTTGCTCTGTGTGACTGTGTCACACCTGGTTCCTGTAAGGTATTTTGGAGTAAAGAGGTCCAGCAGCTTCTCAATGAAGAACACAGATATCACAGACAGCAATGAAAACTGTAATGGAAATCAGGCTCATGGGGAAAGGATCCTTTGGAAACAAAGGAAAAACAAGCTAAGGAGACAACCACAAAATGGGAATTTTCTGCCTAGCAATTTCTGTGTAATCTTTATGTCATTGCTGGGAGGTGATTTGAATGAAATAGGACCTGCTTTAAACTCTGCAGTCAGCTTCCACACTCCTTGCATCTGCAAGCAGAGAGGTATGGCAGATATCAGTACTTAAGTACTCAAAATCTAGTGCTGAGAAATTTTTCATAAAATAAACCATACACATCTAACCTGGTACACATCTTTAGATACAAGAGACAGTATTGGTACCATGAATTTCTCTACTTACCTAGCTTTTGGGTCAGGACATAAGATCGCACAACACGAGCAATGAACTTTGGATAAAAATCTGTGAATGCTGACCTAAAGCACAAGAGCAGAGAGAGTGAAGATCTCCCTTCTCCATGAAAGCACTGTACAATTTTCTTTCATGTATAAATAATAGCCATACTGAATAAAAGGTGCAAGATAGATCATCGGTAATGGCTTAAAATAGCAGCCAAAAATAGAATCCTGGGATTTTTTTTTTTATTTTATTTTTTTTTAAGTCCTTTTAGCACATTCTAGGACAAAGCCCTTGTCAAAAGGAATAGACATTTTTGGACGAGCCAGCACATTTGTTCCCATAACCTCAAATGGAAAATCTCAACCATCCGTGAAATCAAACAGAAGACAGGTTCCTCCTACAAGAAGACATTTGTAATTATACTGCTTGGGATCAGACTTATCTCACTCTGTTTTATACTCCTACTCCTCCTATTCTTTCTTGTGATCTCTCACCAGATCTCATTATTAGAGAAGAATATCAGAAGGGTGGACAATAAACACCAAGAATGCAACACTTATCTCACTCATTTAAGCTGACTTAACAGTGTAAGAAATATTTCAGTTATGCAGATGAGATTTCATCTGCACTTACTGAACAAGTAACAAAATAACATTTCCTATAAAGTAAATTAAAAAAAATAAAATTACTCTGCACTAATTAATGCAGAATCAGTCAGAAACCTTGTAACCTGCAGCAATACATAGTTCCCACATTTGTTAGCCAGATATAGCCTATATGTATTATATTATAATTTAAGCTGATTTCTTCTTTACTGTAAGTTCAGTAAAGTTCAGGCTCTGAAAGAAACATATACTGTCGTTAATTACAGAAAACATGGAAAGGACTCTTCCCTGGAGTTGAAATTCTGTGTTTACTGAATGCTCACCGAACTGCTACAGTTGACCATGCCTGGTACAGCACAAGCCTTTAAGATTATAAATCAAATGAATTGCATTGCACATAAGTACACTGATGGGACTTCCAGCCTACTATGTTTCATATCAGCTGAGTATTTCAAGGGAAAATACACGTATGTTCCCTTAGTGCCACATAAAATCACAGCCTCCCTGCTCTCACTGAGAACAAAGCTGGAAGGAGAGCATTGTGCTACAACCTGCTTCTGCTACAGGAAGGAAAACAAACAGAATCTAAGTAGATCTGACTAAAACTCTGAAATTAAAGAGAAAAAAAAAAAAAAAAAAAAAAAGCAAAAACACTACAACAACAACAAACAAACAAGATTTTAAGAGGAAATAAATTACCTGTGCATGTTCTGGTGAGGAAGGAAGTCAGCAGTTTAGGAATGGAGAAGAATTGGGAGCTCAGACTAGAGCAATGAAATAGGTAGATTATGGGTAAAAAAATAGCTACTACCTTGTATTCTCCCTTCCTTGTATGTGTGTACAGAGTTACATGATGGAACAGGTGAATGAAGGGCTATAAACTCTATTTAAAGTTTGCAATCTGGTTTATGGCAATGTTAATAGCTGTTCTGTTGGCAGAATCAAGGGAGTGCCCTTTCAAACCCCTGCATGTATAAGGGGATTTGAAGGGTATTTGTTGCACTTGTTACATGGAAAGATACTCAGCAGCACTCTTTCCATTTCCTGTATGAAGCCGACTACCGAATTTCCTGAAAGTAACCTAAATTAATGGCTCTGAAAAGAGGAAATGCAGATAAAAGGTGATTGCCACCCTGTGAAATATGGGCAAACAACTTCAGTCAGTTCCCAACACAAGAAAACTTTCTCACCTCTTTACTGCCATAACCTACTTAACAGAGCCTGTCAGGTATTTCAGAGAAAGCACACGTCTTTATTTCTATTTCTCTTTCCCTTCCCTCCTGCAATCCTCCCAGATTCTTTCTATCACAAGCACAGTGCTGTCAACTTGTTCCAACTAATCCCTGCATCTATTCAACATGGCTATATCTAACAAGGTGTTTGCCTCTGGAGCATCTGCAGATAATTCCCATGGACTGCTCCCAGAAAGGCAGAGATCCTGTACTTCCTGGCTTTCAGATATTAACACTCTGAAAAGACGAAAAACATACCAGGAAACCTTTCAGCTGCTAAAGCTTTTGGCCTCTTCTCATTGAATATGACAACGATGAATAAACGCGCTTAACGTGAAATCAAGTTGAAATACTAACATTTAACATAGAAGACGTAGGTAGATGTCCAAATGGACAAAACAGTTACTGGAAGGTTTGTACTGAGCCAAGAGTGACTGCACTGTCTAGCCAAGATAGGCATTCAGAACAGGGCAAACAATGCCAGCTCAGTTGATTGGAAACTGTTTTGCTCTCAACAGATAAAATGGGGACATGGCACTATTTTTTGTACTTTTATTACAGGAATACCAAAAGGCTCCAGTTGAGATAAGATCTTTGTTCTGTTTCCTCATATCTATCTGCACATTCCAATTAGCAAGAAATGGGCAATTATCATTTTAGAGATCAAGAACTAAAGTCCAGTGGCAAAACCACTTTTTTTTTTTTTTTTTTTTTTTTTTTTTTTTGTGTGTGTGTGTGTTTGTGTGAAAGTCTGCAGCAGAGTTAAGGCAAAGAACTGAGATATTTTGAACCCCAAAGCTTAGTGTAGAGCCATCTTTCCCTGCTCTTACTGCAAAAGGACTTGGCATTTCAATTTGATGAGGCATCATTTTATTTCTTCATCCAGTACAATTAACTCCCATGATGAATTTATGTTGCTATTCCTACAGTGGGCTTGATACATCTTCAACTTAATAATTTCTTATCTGTGTGTTTACTAACTGAAAGTGTTTGTGAAATCTCACCTTACTGTCTTGTGTTACAAGAAATGCATTTAGAAGACAAAGATCATCCCTTTGCCTTTCCCTTGCCTTTGTGTGATCAATGAACTTCAGGATATTATTTTAAAAATTGATGCTGTGATTCATTTTCACAACATGATAGAGGGGTCAGTTCTCTAAAGTGTTAAGTGACACCTTAGTGAGGCACAGATAGTTTAAATCTTTTGCCATCTTATGAAAAATGTATCTTCCTTTGACAGAAATATTTGTTTAATCTGTATGAGCCCTTATGGAAGTTTTGAATAGTTGAATTCTTACAGCCATACATGTTATCAAGCAGGCCTTGTGTGATGATAAGTATTTGTGAGCCACAGATTTTTTTCCGTATTATGAACAGATGCTCCGACACCTTCCATTACCTTTATGTGCTAGTAAAAAAAAAAAAAACACAACACAAACCATAAAATCCAATGAGATCACACTACACAAAATTTACTTCCTCTTTCTCAAAAGCAGATGAATTCTAGTTCTGAATCTATTCATTCCTTGGATCACCTTTTGTTTTACCACCTCCAGGGATCCCAGAATTAGATCATTTGTCATGAAGAAAGTCCACTTATGTCCTGGTTGCTTTGTAGAGCGTGGAAAGAATTGGCTTATTAAAGACAAATCTGGAATAATTCTCCCGAAGTAAATGTGATTTCTCTGATTTTATTTTATGTTTTTTCTTTTCAGTATGAATGAGAGTAGAATATATCTTACTTATGAAAATTATGGTATCTCTGCATTCCGAGTCTAAGAAGGGCTGAAATGCAAAACTCAAAGGTGAGACTTACTGTATACATGCTTAATGGTCTGTAATCTAAATGAGGAACCCTAATAATGCTCTTCTGTGCCTGTTCTCATAGCTATTTACATCAGTTTTATACTGGCTTCTTTCGTTTCTATCAGTCCTTATTATAATTTAACCCACTGAACAAGCAGCTGAACTGAAACCTGGAAGGCAACAAAAAATATTTGAAGCAGAACACTCTTTTGCTCCATCAGTGACAGTCCCCTGCTTTGCCACACTGGAATATGCATCTTAGGGACAGACCTGGATCCTTAGAAAATGCCACAAAAGGCAGTAATTCCAGTAATTCCAGGGGGAAGTAATTATATTTATTTCATTGTGTTGCTGTGCATAATCTGTCAGCCTTTGAAAAGAGTAGTTTGGGCATGTGTATTAACTAGAATAGCTGTATCGCCTCGCACTTGGACAGGAAAGCCTCTGTGCCCAGATACAAATTTTAAGATTGTATAGTATTTGTGTCATAAGGTGTATATTTCTTGATAGGAGCACCTTATTCCTCATCATGCAATTTTATGAGACTAGGATAGGACCAGGCCTTTAGGCTGTTTCCCCGGCATTGAAATGACTGCTTCTTCTAGCCCAGAAATAAGGGTTATAACATGAGCTGTTCCCAGTCCCTCTATGAATATTACCAATGTAAATAAGAGAGCAGTCTTTTTTTTTTTTTTTTTTTTTTTTTTAATCATTCCTTGTATCCATTTCTCTTCTGTTTCTAAAATTAATATTATTTCTAAGTTATTTTTCTGTTTGACAACGTAGTATTCTGAAAACAAACACTGCATATTCACATAGCAAAGGAACATTGCACTCCTGCAAATCCTTCACCAGTCAAGAAACCTCACAGACATTAGTCAGAATCTTGATTTCAATAGGATGAGGTACACCAGCAATGTGACAAACATCTCAACCTGGCTGGGACCAAATTGTTGCTGAGTTATACTTTAACCCATAAATAGTCCCACTTAAGTCAAGAGGAATACTGCTTTTTTAAAGATGTCCCCAAGTATCAGAGAGAGCCTTACTCAAGCAGGTCCCATCCCTTTAATTAATTTTGTGGAATTGCTACCCTACAACCACATATGGCCCCATTAGCTTCAACTAGGATCCATCAGGGGCTCATTGCAAGACTGGGCTTAAAGGCAGGCTGCTCAGAATGAATGGTTTAACCAAAGGCATGATGTTAAAATGATTTAGATTGACAGTTATATTAAGTGAAACTACCTGTGTAGACACACACTAGTTTAGTATGCCCTTGTAATTTACAGTTTGAAACCTCAGTAGCACCCACACACCACCTCACATGGGCTTAACACTGCAACAAAACAGCCTTTGTTTGCTAACAGCACTCAGGAGAGCCATTCTACCTGAAAATTTCTCCCTGCTTTGTGAGTTAAGAAGTCTGCAGCATGACCTATGCCTAATGACGAGCTTTTTTCCTTTATCAGGACAATGCACTGGTCTGGCCTGGCCTGTCTACTACCTGCATCCCCTGGTCACCTTGCACAGCTCTGCTGGATGGCCAGTTTGTGTCTGACTGAGTTTATTCTTTTCGTGATCCCACTTGATCCAGAAGGAATAAGTGAACTTGTGAGCACTCGTTCTTGAAATTTCATCGGACATGCTTCTAATGTAAAATAGGCTTTTTAAATTTCACATAAATAAAATACAAGATCTTTTCCTGGCCTCTCAATCTTACACTATATTCAGTGAACTCTCTTCCATCCCTTGATACTGCATATTCTAAAAACCACTCAGAGATACCAATGTTGACCTCAAGCCCTCTGACTGATTTTACTGAGCTGTGGAATAAAGCCAAATAGCAGATAATTTGTTGCAGATATGGCACAATGAACTATTGTTCAAATATCTGTTTCTCTGGTTTGCTTGTTTAAATTTGGCAACAAATTGCTGGCCCTTAATCTTGTGGTTCTTAATCTGTCACAAGCCTGTGCCAGCAACACACAATATCCGTAAACCCAGACTATGCTCTGGTAGGTAGCTCTGTAATATCTGTAACTTGTAGATAACCTAACCTGCTTTTTTTTATTATTATTTTTTTACCCACCATAAAAAAGGTTGGGAACCGTTGTGCTGTGTCCTCAGAACGGATAGGAGAAAATAGTGAAATAAACAAGAGGTTTTGTTTGCTTTATTTTCCCTAACATCACTCTCTCTCCTACAAAAAACAACAACCAAGCAAAAACAAAACAACACAAACAAACAAAAAACAACAACAACAGAGCAGACATTTCATGCTGATTGTGTTAAAGACTTGGAAGGACACTTAAGAGTGAAGACAGGACACAGCAATAATTCAGTCGCATAAACTTCACCCTGCTCTCACCTGCAGTGATGCATATATGTCATTTAGTTTCACAGTTAATAAGAGTTCATTCTAACTAGAGTTTGCAAGAGAATTTGGCCCAGAAGTGTCAGGTTAAAAAAATAAATCTAAACATAGAGAAGTATAGTGTTAGGCTTTTTTTTTTTTTTCCCAACTTTTTAAATCTCTTATTTCTCCTCTTCTTTTGTTTTCTTTGATCTGCGTTTCCATGTGTTTATTACTTCCCCTTCTTTGTTGGACACACTGGAAAAAATGTCAGGTAAAGTTCTGTATTATGCAAAATATCATAAAATGTCCAGTATCTCTCAGTTATATACATGTTTCCAGGCAAAATTGGATTACGAAACATTGCCTGGAACCTGTGGCCACAGATAAGCCAAAGTGATCCAAGAACCAGAATAAGAACAATTCCTTAGAGAAATACAAATGGCTCTAGCAACTACATAAGAGAACAAGAATCAGCTAAATTCAAATGGTGTTAATCAAATTGTTTTAATTTTCAGTGATCAACAGTCATCCATTTGTTTCTCTTAGAAATAGAAATCTGTGATTTTTATGTTTACTTAAACAAACAAACAAAAAATCCTAACTTTTTTTTCACTGGCTGCTCTAAAAGACTCTAAAATTCAGGAGACTATTGCTCTAAAATTCAGGAGACTATTTAAAGATCTCATGAGCCATATTAGTAAGCTTAATATCTACAGTCTGGTGCAAAATTAAGCAAATGCTTAAAAACTTCCCTGAATCAAAGCCAAAGTTCCTGAATCTGGTATTGTTTTTCAATTCAACCATCCTTTAATGCTGTGGAGTCCGTGAAGTGTACCTTGAAGAAGAAACTGATATATAAGAGAAATACAAAATGAAAATAAAAACATAATATGAAGAAGAAACCAATACACAGAAGAAAATTATATATGTATATATTTTAGCTTCTAAATTCCCAGTGGGACAGAAATCATTTGGTTCTATTAAGCACTGTGTAATCAAGTAGATAAAGGAAAGCTGATTTTAATCCACCCACTTTACACATTTTTAGTATTTATTGAATCAGTATTTAGTATTTATTGAATATATATTGAATCAGTAAATTTAGTATTTATTGAATCAGCCCAGCAGATAACTCACCGTGTACTATTTATAGTTAGGGATCAAACACCTTATGTTCTAAGCCTGCCTAATTTCAATTTTTTATTGACAGGAAAAGTGCACAATGTTTATAGTGCTGCATTCTTTTAGGAAAAAAAAAAAAAAAAAAGAGAGAGAAAAAAAAACATCTCTCTAAACCCACTCACATCTCATCTCATCAGTCATAACCTACGTGAATGATAATAGGTTCTCAAAGCTCCCTAGTTCTCTGTGACAGTTCTAATAATGCAGTGCCAGATGTTTGAAATGCCTGCAATACCCAGAGGTTGCAGTGCAATGACCTCCATGGTCCCCTGTTCAGTGGAAGTGGTTGCTAAATGTAAATGTAATTACAGTTCAATCTATTTATAATAGTCATGATTATAATATAGCAAAAAAAAAAAAAGTACTTACCAAACTAAATACATTAAATTAAATGTATTGTTTTCTGATTATAATAGACACTTTTTGGGTATTATTAATATCTCCTATGGACAGAATAGGGAAGGAACTTTGAGCATATTTGAGAGATGGAAGAATGTCAAGGAATGCAACCTCTGTGCTTTCATTCCCACAAGCTGTGTAAACCTTTCAGTTAAAACAAATATTTCTAAAAAAGCCAGGACTGTTACTTTTTAAGCTAAGCCTTTGCAACAGCAGAATGGGCATTTTCTTACTGTCCAGAGTACTTGACAGATAACTGGAACAGCACCATTCCACTTATCACATTTCAGCAGCAAACTTACTATAATAACATTACATTCTTGCTTTCAAAATTAATTCAGTAAGCATGTAGAATTAACACATAGCCCTTTTCAAGCCCCGAAGCCTAACCTAAACCAAAGAAAAAGATCTTCTTTATTCTGAATAATAATTCCTGTCAAATAAATAAATAGACCTTATATCAGCCTATGTAGGAGCATGCTAAGTATGTAAGTAATTATGCTAAGTTATGTGAGTAAAACCACTAGTGTTACTGAAACAACCACAGTATACTTGTGGTCCTGCATAACGTTATTGTTTTTCATTACCTACATCTATGTGTTTTGCTGACTGCATTAAAACATGCTGGTGCTGAGAAGCAAGTGGAATCTTTTTCCTGGGGAGGAAGAAATCTGTCTTTAATCTGCTGCCCCCATCTTCTTCCTTTATCCCAGTTCTTCTTTTGTAGCCTGAGTCATTTTGCTCAGATATACTTTCTCCTCACTAACTCCTGACCCAGCAGTTCACTAAATACAGTTTTGAGCAAGTTGGTGTGGTTGGTAATGAGCATCAGATTATTTTAATTAGCTATTGTGTCTATAAAGGTAGCAAAATTTATGACTGTTGTTTTCATCTTGCTATTATTATTAGTTTATTACAGAATATTATGGAAAAGGCATTTGGTTGATTCAATATTTCATCACATAGGAAAGCAAACTATTGGCATGTTATGGATCACATTTCAGTGCTATTGCAGTCACCCCTACAGTCTGACTACAGCAGAATTTAGGTGTCCCTCAGCTGAGCAGATGCAGGTGATGTGAAACAGAGGAAGCTGGTAGATTAGGAGGACAGGGCAGGAATTCCCTGAACTGATTCTTCTTATCCACCCTGTTCCTCGTGAAATTTCTATGAAGCAACTTCCCAGAGCAACTCAGCAGACTATGGGCTGTTCAGACATATCCTGTCCTCTCCTCTGTGGAACACAAAGGATTAATTTAATATAGTGACATCTTTCTTATGTCCTAGAGGCAAAGTTCCCACGACCACACTTGTGAAGTGTTGCCCTTCAATTTTTCAAGCACTGATAGTGTCTTTCACTGTGGGAGTCTTTGTCTCATTTCAGTCCCAGCCAAGGAGAGTGTTCAGACCTTTCCCTTCCTCCCTAATTTAGTTATATTCTTAATACCATGACTCGGAGGTGCTCACGAGAGCCCCCTCCTACCTCCACTGTCTGCCTCACTGCACAAAGCAATTGCAGTTGACCTGGTAACCTATATCTTCCAGACTGTGACCACCTCTCATTGCACTGCCTTTCCCATCTTCTCTTAGTTACAACAGAGCCAGGCAAAGTGAACTCTCACAGCTAGCTTCACATCTACGTGGACACAGCTGAGAGCAGCATTTTGCCTCCTTCTGCTGTCCAAAGGCATCTGCATTGCCTACCACATTACAGGCAGAAACAGTGACTCCTCCTTTCCCTGTGTAAAGCAAATGGATATTGGGGCACTTCTCTGCCCACCAATTTTTACTATTTTCACCAGGAAACATGCAGCAGTAGTCTTAATTGAGCTTCCACATATTAGAAAGAAATGGAAGCCCTAGAATCTGTAGAAACTTTCCAAACACAGCACAGAATACTTCAGGCTTCTTAACCATCCCTTGTAAAGATCTGTGACCTGTTGATCTTCTTTTCCTGTCTCCAGACATAGCCAAGATGTTTTGTGTTATGTGTTGCTGCTCACTTGGATTCAGAAATACATTCATTGTATCCAAAAACTCATCTGTCTCTCACTGTCCCTTAGTGGGAGAGACAGATATTTAGATACTTCTTGTATAGATAAGATATTGAGACTTATGTGGATAAGTCTAAAAGCAAGTAACTTTAATTTTGTTTGCATAGTTAAAAATTATCACAAAGTCAGAAATTTGGGCCTGTAGAAATTGAAACTGAACTCCATTTTTACATCTGTGAACTACTTCAGAAAGCTAAAGTTTGAGGAAAAAAATGTGTTTAGTTGTTGTTGTGTGTGTTTTTTTTTTTTTTTTTTTTTTTTTTTTTCAAATACATCAATAATCTTCTTTTTAATTTATATAGCCACAGCTGTCGGCTACATCCAAACCCTCTTAGTGCAGTGATATGGAAACATTTTTACTGAAAACTTCTTAGGAATACCTCAGAGAGTTCACATTCATATCTATTTAAGTGAGCAGATGAATAGAATCTACCTAACTTAATTGGGGGAGAGAAAAAAAAAATCAATAGAACAAGCTTTCTGCTTATCAACTGTATCCTATTTCTTGTTGGTTATTGCTTACACTTTGGCTTATTTGGAGGAAACCTTTGTTCAGACTTCAATTTGTTCTGTTCATTCCATGGTCATATCCCCTGGTTCAGTTTAATAAGTAAAGAGTAATATATAGGAATAAAACATTATGAAAGCATGTTGCTATATCCACCTGGAAAACAGAGTTTCATTGTACTACTGAAAATCTAGAAGTGCTTTGTCATAATGGGTAACATGTTAACTCTTCTATTTAATTAGTTAATGCACATCAGAGGGATTATAACTTTACCATACAACAGTAGTTCCATTTTTTTTTTCTAGGATTGTTATCTAATCTATTTTCATTTTTCTTTCAAGGTCCTGCATAGTGCATCTTACTCGCCTACAGCAATTCACGGTGTCTGTGAAGGTCCATGCAAAAAAATGGGGTTCATTAACACCACAGCCCACATTTACCAAAAGGATTCATGAGAGGAGAAGGTGACTTGGCTTTGGTTTTGTGTGTGTTCTCTGTGTTTCTGGAAAAATTAAAGTTTAAATTAAAGAAAAATAAAGTTTCTGGAAAATTCCATCAGTTAAAAACTGCCTAACCCTGTACCCCAAGGTAGGGATTCAGTTCCCTGAAGTCCATAAAATCTGAAGGACACCATCAGCTTTTGTGTTATCACCTGCCTTCCCTAGCTTCCTCCTGGCGTTGTCATACTGGATGCTATGCAAATCATATCGCTACAGCATCTTCTTTTGAGGCATTGCCTTTGTGAAACTACCTGAACAGAGATGGAAGTCATACAGATGGTGGTAGCTACTCCACATTAAGTATCCTAGTTTTGAATCAATTCTGAGACTGTTTTGAATACAGAATAACTACGTCATCAGCTTCTACTATGACAAAGGAAAGGAATGTGCTGTACTTTACCCTGCAGACCAAATTCTCAGATAACACCAGACAAAGCAGAAAATGCAGTATTCAATCTCCCTGGCTTCCCCAGGCCAGCCACATGATTCAGGGGAAAAAAAAAAAAAAAAAAAAAAAAAAAG
>CM021732.1:77850302-77895077 GCA_011075105.1 Heteronetta atricapilla | reverse complement strand
TTTTTTTTTTTTTTTTTTTTTTTTTTTTTTTTTTTAAGGAATATGTGACTGCTTAATATTTTCTGGAGGTTGTATGTATAAAAAGAATGTTAATTTCATTCTTAACTCACAGGAAGTATATTATAATTTTAGTATATTGACCTGAGAATGTCAATGTTGAGAATGTCTTACTACAGATAAGCTGTGAGCCTTTGATAATATTTGCATTATAACCTGATCAGAAGAGATAATGATATTAGAAGTGCATGAAAAGTCTTTCTCTTCACATCAATCCAGTCTACCCAGCATTTTTAGGTATAAAAGCTATTCTACAATTGAGCTCCACAGCATGTCCTTGATCTACAAGGTGGGGTTTTGGTGTTCTGACGATATCAACAGCAGACTACTTGAAGAGATTTCTGAATCTAGCCTGTAGTTTACTTTTTCCCCTTCCTTTAGTATGAAGAAAAGAGCAGTTGCTGAACTTCAATGTCAATATTCTCTAAAGTTACAATTTCTATGTCTAGCATAAGTAGCATAAATTTATATAGGTTCCCTAAATGTGAAGATGGCTGGCTTAGACTCCCCCCACATCTCCCAGATTAATTGTTAATGGATGGTACAAGGAACTAAATGCAGTATTTGTTATGTAACTTCTTATTTATATGATTTTGTGTTTTACAGGCATACCAACTTGTGTCAAAATCTATGCAGGCCTGCATGTATGTCAGTTTACATCTTTGATACTAACATTTCTTAAAATTTAAAGATAACAGGTGCATGCTTTATACAGATCAATATAAAATGACAGTACTTCCAAAATCTGCTTTTACATTAAAAACATTACCCCATCTGTCACCCCTAGTTTTCCTACACCAAAAATATCCAAGCATGTTGGGCTTTGAGATACAAAATATCTAGAGATTCAACTGACAAGAATGTTTTATGAAAGCTCAGAAGAGGAGGAAAGTACAGGATATCTACACCCCTGTTGACATCAATGTTTTTCCAGAGATCCATGAAAAATACTATATTTGTTTGCTGTCTCCTTGGCAATGAAGTTTTTTTTTGTTTGTTTTTTGAGCTGCATAGTTTTATTTCCAGTTGTCCTTTGTCCACTTGAAGATACATAAGCTTTTCTGCAATATCACAAACATGGGCCATTTTGGATGGGTTAGTCTTTCTCCCACCTAAAATCCACAGGGCTAAGTACTACTTTCTATGCAAATGCCAGACCAGTCTCATTCAAACCTGCTCTTACACAGGTCCTGAACTGTACAGATCAAATAGCCTAGTCTCTAGAGGTGAACAAACAGTGCTGCAAAGGATCTCCTGAGATAATCTCCATGCTGACTGGAAGAGAATTACTTATAGATAGAGAAGACAGAGAGTGCAGGAAGAGGCAACAGGGAGGTGGATGACAAGAGCTGGTCAAACAAGCTCCATTCGTGTAAGCAACTCTTAATTGGTCAACTAATCTTAATGAGGACACTGAAAGTGGTGGCATGAGTAAAGACCATATAAATCAGAGCTACATACTTGGGGGATGACAAGTGATGAAAGTAATGATTCAAGGCATCGGGCCTTTAAAACATGTGGAAATGGCAATTTGAGACAGACCTTAACCTTTCACAGACTGACTCTTAATTATTTATAATTCTGAAGAATCACATTGCTTGGTTTAAAGGTCTCTGAACACAAATGCTGATTTAGATGAAATAGGAAAGTATTTGGGAAATGGTAAAAATACTAAATTAAATGAACTATGCATTTTTATTTATCTTTTCATTTAGCCAGGAAGCACAATCCCTAGCAAAATTATGTCCTCCTAACAACCTGATTCATTTTAACCTACAATTCACAGAAAGCAAACATCACTACCCTTCATCAAAGGTTTGAACCAGTATTTGAAGAGCAGACAGCTGTGATCTTGTAAGCCTCTGGATTTTTTCTTGTCTCAGTGTGCTTAAGTAAACAGAAGCAAACTGTTTGCTTTATGTAAGAAAAAGAATTGTAAAAATGCCTTAGCTCTGCTTGGAATTCATCCAGACGAAAGAAATTAAGTTTCTGTCTGTAGCAAAACTGACATTCCTCCTTCTTCACCCATCAACCACCTCCTCCTAAAATCTTAAAATGTCAGCTTGAGTCGCCCACCCCTACTCCTTGGAATTTTATTAGGTTAGCTATCAAAACTGCATTCATTTGTAGCTGTTTGATAATTCCTATGAAGTAGGAGAGGAACATATGCAGTTTGCTGAGCTGCCATTCACAAGAGATGATATGCAGTTCATATAAGAAAGTATTTTACTTGCACTCCCACAACCTGAAATATAGTCCTTTTATTTTTTTATTACTAACATGTTGCTTGTTCTTTTCATGCTTTTGTTCCCCATGGGAACACCATACTTTTTCTTCTACAGGGAATTAAAGTAGAAGATCAAACAGAAGCAACAATAATAGAACCAGCCTTCTTTTAACTTCTTGATTAAATAATAATAATAATAATTAAAAAAAAACACAAGCCCCTTCCTCCCTTCCTTTGACAAAGCTGGTCTCAGAGGAGCCCTGCTCATGGCACAGTCACAGAGATGAAATCTGATCTGTACAAGTATGTGTGTGCTAACATACAGATTCTCCTGGCACCATGAAAACATATAAGGAACTGTCAGTGTGTAATGCTTTACCTATATCACCTGGAACAGATGAGGCAATAAAATAGAAAAGAGATGTGAGTGTGCAAAGAAACCAGGGGCGTTTCCTCCCTTTACTGGTTCAGTCTTAGCCCCGTGAAGCTCAGGCTAGCTGTCAGGCTACTCTGAGTTATGCCTTGCTTGAGCTGATTTTGTGCTCTGGCATCAACAGCACAGGTAGAGTATTGTAGCGCACTGTATAAAAAAGTAGTCATGTTAAATAATATCCTTTAAAACACACAAACACCCTCTCAAGCTGTAGTTTCCTCTGTTTCTGTTTAAAAGGTCTTTGAATGCTTTCAGTTTTCCCTGCCTTTATTTGTATCATCACTCATGTGTTCTCTGTATGCTACGCTATGCTGACACGTGTGAATGCTATGTCAGCTTTGTCATTTAAAAGTACTGCTAATCTTTAAATAGTCAGCCTTGAAAATCCATTTCAGGCAAGAGCTTTGCATAGGAGATCTTAGCTTAGAAGATTAAAACGCGTTGCCTAATTGTTCCATACTCTTCCCCCCCCCCCCAAATAAGCAGTCACACACACTGTGCTGATTCAAAGGATTAGTTTTTACCATTTTTACCAGCTGCAGAAGGAGAAAATTAAAAACAAAGGTGGACATAAAACTTCAAAGCTTCCTTTCAACTCTTACACTTAGCTGTTTCTAATTTTTCCAGTCAAAATATAGGGACTTCAATTTGGCTTTATTTGCTAGCACAATGACTATTTAATATACACTTAATCATTTAGCCTAATATCTGATAGTCATTATACCTGCCTTGCAGCACTGGCATCTGTGCTTCTCCAGCACTCTTGCATTGTTTTATGTTCTGCAGTATATCTAGGCAGTTAAATAATTTCTTGACAATGAAACAAACAGACTAAAAGACCCCTGATCCCCTACCCACCCCCACCACAATTAATACTGTGACTACATCAGTGCCTGTGAAACTTTGTTGTTTTCAAAGAAAGAAAAAGGATACCTGAAAAGAAGTATTACTAGATTTCCTCCTTATGCTGAATGTTGCAAGAAAAGCAGGGCTCTTCCTCACCTAACACAAAGTATAAACAGCAACTACAAAATTAATTTCTTCATGATACTCATTCAGCATACCCTGCAGAATGAGAAATTAACTTTTTCTCAGCCTGTTAACACCAATCCACAAGGGACATCTTATTTGAATCTGGGTTTCACGTGCTTTTAAGAAAGGGTTGTAGCTGTAGGAAAAGGAAAACTGTGCACATTGCTTCATTCTGCTGAGTTCATGTTCTAGAAAGCAGTAAGAAAATAATTTTCTAAATATGTTCATGTCTATGATAGAAGGTATTATTGGCTTTATCTATTTATTCTCAGCTTATTATCAGCAGAGTGCTGATATGGATTTAATTCCCCTTCCTGGAGGGAAGGAGAGATGCATCTGAGAAACTGCAAAGGCCCCTCTGGGAGAGGAGCTTCCATATTTGAGGGATGTCAAGTAGGAAAAAGACCAGTATTATATAACCTAGTAGCCTGCTAGCCATGGAAAGAACTTGGGGAGAGGGGCACAGCTGCATCTCTGAGAGGACGGAAAGTGTGGAAATTTGGACTCTTACAGGTTACTTACATTCTGAACTAATGTTCATTATACATTGAGGTAAACTTTAAATAAATATATATTTTTATCATCATAGTCAATTGTGTTAAGGAAAAATCACTTTTCTGCTATATTTGCAAATAAAAAATATCATCACAGGGCTTCTCACCAGGACTACTCAGTGTTTCAGACATTTTCCAGAACAATAAGATAGGACACTTGTCCTAGTGAGGCAAACAGAGATCATTCATTATGTCTAGCCTTACCATCAGACATACTCTAGACATATTTAATTTTTTTTTCCTACCTCCACCACATAAATTATCTGAAGACACTCCATAACAAAGAACTATAAAACCATGAATGTACTGATCAAGATTTGCAAGTCTCTGGATTTTACCTTACAAGTGTCTAGTCAAGGTGACAGTGGTATTTGCTGGAGGTGAGTTTGCCCATAAAAGTCACTGTGAAAAGGCCATGGCAACATCTAATTTAGACATGTAAGACAGTATACCAATTTTAATAAAATAAATGGATTAAACATAATTATTTATTTAAATTTGTTCTTATTTGACCATTTTGGTATTATTCATACAACTATAGACGTGTATGTGAGGTAAAAGGTCAATATGTCGGCTAGATATCCCACAACACTGCAAAAACATTTAGGAAGCTGTCTAGTTTGTATGAGCAAAATGTTTCAGGTGCTCTGCTTCAATGAATTCATCTTGAGTTTAATATCATCTTCTGCTTCAAACTCCCCCCAGTTTTTTATTAAGCACACTTTTACTAATTTGAAATATCTAATCAAATTGAGTAAGGACCCAAATTTTTTTGTCTCCACTTCTAATGACTCCCTTCCCCTCATCTTAACCTTTTATATAATTATACTGGCTTACCAAAACTTTTGCATGCAAAGAAGATTGAGAATGCCACTCAAAGAGGTATTAATTCTTTAGGCTACTCTGAAAATCAGTGTGTCAGACACTTTGCCACTCTTTTCTGAAAACAGCCTTTGCTCTGTGGGTTAGAAAATTTAGAGGTTAATTTTGGCTCAGGCTTTTCTAAGAAATGGAAAGTCTAAAAATACCTGATTTAGAATTATCATGGCAGGTTAAGAAAACAGCAACAGCCATCTTCATTTCAATTCACTTCTCTCCTTTGCCATACTCAAGGACACAAGTAAAGGTTAGGATGGATAAAGGAAAAGAGATCAGGGAGGAAAAATCCACATGCTGTAAGTAGGAATAAACACAGATTAAAAGAAAAAAAATGTCAGCTGTATCTCTTCTGTGGCTTTGGACAGCTTTACACCAAGTTAATTCCTTTATTTATACAAAGATGTGAGATGAATCCAACCAGTTCAATCATACAGTGCATAATCCAAACATTTCAACTATCTCAGGTCTTCTTTCCTATCCCAGAAGGATACTAGAAATTCCCTTTCTGCTCTGACAGTTTCCAGTAGGAGAGGAATCTTTTGCTCTTTATTTAGCCTTGTATCTTACCTTCTCTCTGCTCCTGACCTTTCAGTGTGCAATGATTTATGGAACAGAGAGAAAGAAGAGAATGCCAAGCACTGCTCAAACAACAGAAGCAAACTTCAGCTGACCTGGGCAATGTGAGGATAACTCCTTGTTTTCAGTTCACATACAAAAAGATCGGTTAAAATCTAATTATTTAATAATATTTAATAATTATTTAATAATCTGTCCTCTCCACCATGAAAAGCCCAAAGTTTGGATAGCATATTAGACAGTATGAATAGCACAGATCTCTGCTGATTACAGGATTTCACAGCTACAGAAAAAGTAGTTCTAGTTAGGTAATGGAAGTTCCTTATTTTGCCAAATGCAAAAGGCTGGCATACTCTCCATTGTCTCCATTGTCTCAGCTCAGTATACCACCAGAAATGAACAGCATTTTTATCTGCAGCCGTAATAATGTAAGCTCTTCTGAGCCCTTACCTCTCTATGTGGAAGCTCTAGATGAACTTAATACTAAAATTATCAGTAACCATTACTACATTTTCCTGTGTTCCTTGAATGATATTTAAGCAAAAATGTTTTGCCTGAAGTAGCCTTCCTTCCAATCCAGTATCCCACTAACTACATTTCTCTGAGTTCTTTTACTGGGGCAGAGGACCACACAAACAGACTAGGGCGAGAATGCAATTGCCACAAACATAATTCATACTTATGCCTTTCCTCTCTTTTACCTCCCCAGCAATAAAGATAGGCCTCACTGCTCTGTTTTACATTGTCGCCATTTTTTACTCTCCTATACACAGAAATTCTAGGAAATCAACCTCACCAAATAAGCCATTTTCCAGCAAGCAATAAAGGAAAAGCTAGTAAGAGATGGAAAAGAGAAAATAAAATAAAAATAAAATAAAATAAAATAAAATAAAATAAAATAAAATAAAATAGAACAAGAAGCGAGCATTTAAAGTTTTCAGAAAAACTTGTTTTAGGTGATTTGGGCCCACTGTAACAGGCCAGGAGAATAGCTGTGGAAAGAGAGGTACTGGCTTTGCTCTGTACTCAGCTAATACAAAGTGGGAGCAATGTTGTTGATCACAATGAGAATTGTGATCCCCCTTGTTTCAGAATTTATTGATACCTACTGAAGAGTTGTACTAAAACAACCCATCTTTTTTGTATTATTGACAGAGATAAGAGCAGAGAATTTTCTTTCTCTTTCAGAGAGTTCTTAGGTACATCAACAGATATGCATCCCACATATATTAGGTTACTTTTCTGCTGTCTTCTTTATTTTATAATGGGGAAATAATAGAAAAGGCAGAATACTTTCCTCACATCCACTTCTCTTGATTCACCTGCTTTGACCAATGTATCATTTGGGATCCAAATTCAATTGCCTAGCATTCTCAAACTGAATTTTACTATAAGATCCCCAAAGTTTCATAAATTCCATGCTGGAAATACACAGTTTTCTACTCACCAATGCTATTCTTATTCCACTGTTAAAGATTTCCTTCTACAAGAAAAAGAACTAAAAATGACACTTTGCAGTGAATGGCACAGTAATACACAATGCAACAAACAATAAACATTGTCTTAGAAAGAAAAGCTAGTGAGTTTTTTTGCAGTCCATTTGTGAACCACAAGTGAAGCACAAATGTGAAAACCTGATTTTGATCAATAACCCTACTTATACTAAACATCAATCTTGTCTCTGAATTCAATGAGCAGAATTGCAGAAGACTGTAATTTCCTTGCCTTATATCAATTCTAATGAATTTGTCATGATGGAAAATTGCTAACTTACAACCTTAAGCCCAATTCTTTATTTTCTACCTGCAGTGGAAAGTTTTACACAATGCTTAAAGATCTATAAAATATACTTAAAAATTTTGGCAGATTTTGGAAAGTGCTACACATTCAAAGAGACCACTCAAAGAGACCACTGGCAGAGGACCTGGCCAAGCTGCTTACCATCATTTATCAGCAGTCCTGGCTATCGGGGGAGGTCCCAGTTGACTGGCAGCTAGCAAATGTGACGCCCATCTACAAGAAGGGCCAGAGAGCAGACCCGGGGAACTATAGGCCTGTCAGTTTGACCTCAGTGCCAGGGAAGCTCATGGAGCAGATTATCTTGAGAGTCATCACGCAGCACTTGCAGGGCAAGCAGCTGATAGGCCCAGTCAGCATGGGTTTATGAAGGGCAGGTCCTGCTTGACGAACCTGGTCTCCTTCTATGACAAAGTGACGCGCTGGGTGGATGAGGGAAAGGCTGTGGATGTGGTCTACCTTGACTTCAGCAAGGCTTTTGACACCGTTTCCCACAGCATTCTCCTCAAGAAACTGCTCTTGGCTGCTCTTGGCTTGGACTGGCGCACGCTTCGTTGGGTTAGAAACTGGCTGGATAGCCGGGCCCAAAGAGTTGTGGTAAATGGAGTCAAATCCAGTTGGAGGCTGGTCACTAGTGGCATTCCCCAGGGCTCAGTGCTGGGGCCAGTCCTCTTTAACATCTTTATCAATGATCTGGATGAGGGCATTGAGTGCACCCTCAGTAAGTTCGTAGATGACACCAAGTTAGGTGCGTGTGTCGATCTGCTTGAGGGTAGGAAGGCTCTGCAGGAGGATCTGGATAGGCTGCACCGATGGGCTGAGGTCAACTGCATGAAGTTTAACAAGGCCAAGTGCCGGGTCCTCCACCTGGGGCGCAATAACCCCAAGCAGAGCTACAGGCTGGGAGATGAGTGGTTGGAGAGCTGCCAGGCAGAGAAGGACCTGGGAGTGATGGTTGATAGTCGGCTGAAGATGAGCCAGCAGTGTGCTCAGGTGGCCAAGAAGGCCAACAGCATCCTGGCCTGTATAAAAAGCAGTGTGGCCAGCAGGGCTAGGGAGGTGATCGTCCCCCTGTACTCGGCTCTGGTGAGGCCGCACCTCGAGTACTGTGTTCAGTTTTGGGCCCCTCATTACAAGAAGGACATGGAGGTGCTTGAGCGAGTCCAGAGAAGGGCAACGAAGCTGGTGAGGGGCCTGGAGAACAAGTCTTATGAGGAGCAGCTGAGGGAGCTGGGATTGTTCAGTCTGGAGAAGAGGAGGCTCAGGGCGCGACCTTATCACACTGTACAGGTACCTCAAAGGAGGCTGTAGTGAGGTGGGGGTTGGTCTGTTCTCCCACGTGCCTGGTGACAGGGCGAGGGGGAATGGGCTTAAGTTGCACCAGGGGAGTTTTAGGTTGGATGTTAGGAACAACTTCTTTACCGAAAGGGTTGTTAGACATTGGAACGGGCTGCCCAGGGAAGTGGTGTAAGTCACCATCCCTGGAGGTTTTTAAAAGATGTTTAGATGTAGAGCTTAGGGATATGGTTTAGTGGGGACTGTTAGTGTTAGGTCAGAGGTTGGACTCGATGATCTTGAGGTCCCTTCCAACCTAGAAATTCCGTGTGAGTTTTAAATTTGTAATCAGGCAGACTGACTTTAAAACTTCTTGGCACTTCAGTCTCCCCCATTTCTCTCTGGGGACAGGTGCCAAATATCATTGTACCACAGAGGGCCAGAGAATCCTTCTCACAGTGTAAAACCTCATCCCTCCCCAGGCATATTAGGGTTTATGCTCGGAAACCAGATCCTTCTCACTGATATAGTGCCAAAAATGTCTTTTCTACTTTTTTTTTTCCTTTTTTTTTTTTTTTTTTTTTTTTTTTTTCAGGGTTGTTCCTGCTTTGCCTGTCAACTTTTATGGAGGAGTAAATGAGTCAGCTCAGAAAGCATGAAGGAGTAGGAAATTCTTTCCCAAAATTGTCATATTATCTTTTTGGGCACCTGGCCTGAAATTCAGACACAATATACATTTGAGTTTGGTATTTTAAAGCTAATACCATTGCTACTTCAAGGTAACGAAGGACCTTTTCTGACTTTTGGGGGGAGATGGAAAGGAAGGGTCATCATAATTAAGACTCAAAAGACGGCATTACTCTGACTTTGACTACATATTTCATTAGAAATGTAGTCTTTAGAACTACATAGGGTTCATAACAGGCTCTGAACCTTCCCCATTTTTCAAGAAACACAGTTCTTCAAAATTTCTGACTCTTGTCACTAAAAGTGAGCAAGGAATATAATAATCACATCAATTCTTTATGACTTATATATATATATGCATATATATAAATGTGAAAACATATTTTTCCTGACCAAAGAAAACATGAGAGCTTTTCTACAGAAATCAATGTTTAAAAAGAGAGAGAGTAGTAGTAAAATTAAAATTAGCAGTAAAAATACATGGTAATAAAATGAGGTGTTGATTTGATACTGCTGTCACTGCACACACAACTTACTGGAAAAGAAATATTCAAAACACTAATGAGGTTTATAATGAAGTCTGTTATATATTGTGTGATACACTTCATAGGCCTCTGGCAAAAAAGCGCAGATTATTCATTGAAGTAATTGCCTAAAAACATAGGGTATCACTAAAACACTACAGTATCAGTTTAGTATCAAATGGACCCAGGTAAAACTGTAAACTGCCTTAATAATTGGTTTCTTCAAAGCTGAGACATTAGTATGCACAAAATAAATGTAACTAGCTAATTGCTAAGAGCTAGAAAAGTGAGAGAATCTCCTTCTTTGCTTCTTGCTGTTTCAAACACCTTGCTAGTATTTGTGAAACAATTGCAGTGAGCTATTACATCTTTATATTAGCCAAAAACACAGGAAAACACATGGACATAGAAATCCAACTGAAACTTTTCATTAAGCACCATGAAAATTAATAAGGAAAAAAAAAAAAAGCGTGGGCATAAAAAGAACTCTTTGGCAAGATATGCATTTTATCAATGGTTCTGTACATTGCCATTCATAGATTTGAGTACGCATGACTTGTTGTTATTTCTAGGACACTAGAGGAAGGTCGGGAGTCATGATTTATTTATTTATTTTTTTAAACAAGGCTGAGGAAGTTAGAAAAGAGGCAACTGGATGGTGTGCCCATTGTTCCTTGATGCAATTTTAAGAGCTTCAGCTGAGCTACTTCAAGATTAATTCTGATCATAGAGGATTACTCTTAGATATGTACACATTTAAGGATTTGAAGAAATGCTCTGTAATAATTCCTGTTCCAATGAAAAATTCACTCCTTGCTTTCTCTCTTCCTGCTCCAAAAGGTCTATGAAGGTGTTTGGCATTTTTTTTAGAGTTAGTTAGAGAGTTAGTTAAACAATTTTGGCTATGTTTCTGTGTTTTAGGTTTCATTTATTACCTTACTTCGTTGCTATGGCTACTGCTTGTAAATATTTTTACTGAAATGTCACTTAAGTCTAGATAGATCTCCCTTCTCACCTTTCTCTTCTACATTTCAAGTTCTTAAAATTAGGTTTATAGTGTATTTAGTAAAACCTTAGCATGGAGAAAATGACAAAACAACAAATAAACAAAAACAACTACAGAAGGTATTTTTTTAAAAAATGTATTCTATATGGAAAGTAGCTTATGTATGGAAAACAGCTTCTACAAGATCCACTTCACTTGAACTGCTGGTTATCCTCTTGCTAATCCAGCCAAGTATGCAGACAGCCTTCATGGCTGCAAGGGTGCATTACTGATGACTCCTGTTCATCTGGTTGTCCACCTGGATCCCCAGTCCTGCATTCAGCAAAGCTGCTTTATGGTTGTCTGGACACAAGACTGTAGTGCTGAATGGGTTTATTCCATACCAGATGCAAAAGTCTTTATCGAAGCTGAAGTTCAGGAGCTTCTTGTCATTCCTTTTCTTTAGCCTGTGAAGTCTTTTGAATAGCACCCTTCCCTCCAGCCTTTCTTCATGTCTCTATCATCCAGAAACATACAGAAAGTGCACTCTGTCAATAAAGGATTCCCTGGCCAGCGTGAGGCCAGCGTAGTCCCCTAGATTCTTCTTGTTGCCCATCCTCAAGATGGTGGTATTGTTTCCCTTTTTCCAATGATCTGCAACCTCACAAGGACAGTGGATAACTCCTCCAGCACCCTTTGGTGCATCCTGTCTGGCCCCTTGAGAGTGCCCTTCTTTGATCTTCCTCTGTTGTGGGTAATGCTTTCCTTGCATAGACTCTGCTAACAGGCTCAAGGACCTAGGATGCATGCAGGCAAACCTTACCAGTCAAAAAAAAAAAAAAAAAAAAAGGTAAATATAAATTGGGTACCTTGGCTTTCTCCGCTTTCTCCATGCCATTTGACACTAGCTCTCCATCCCCACTGAGCACTGGCCCCACATTTCGTTTGCCTCCCTTTGGTGCCAGCGAACTTATAGAAGCTCTTCTGGCTGACCTGCGCATCACTCTTTAGTTCCAACTCCAGCTGTGTGTTGGCTTTCCTAGCTCCATGCCTGCATATTTGGGCAATGCTTCTGTATTCTGACCAGCTATCCCATCCCCACTTCCACCTTCTATGTTTCTCCTTTAACTATTTGAGCTCGATCAGGAGTTCCTTGCTGATCCATGCTGGCCTTCTGCCACAATTGCTGTGATAGTTCTTGAAATATCAGTTCTCACATTGGACAAGTTTCTCTCAATTTCTTTGAAATTTTAGCTGTTGAAGATATGCTTCATTTTCCTTTTCTTTTTTTTTTTCTTCTTTTTTTTTTCATTTTAATTTAAGATAATTTGATTTAGCTACTGTTATAGCTACAGGGAAATCAATAAAGTTACACAACTGTGAAACAGGAGTGACACTGCAACAAATAACTTAGCACCACCTCTTATAATTGCCTGACACTTCTCACAGCCTACTGCTTAGTTAAACAGAGCTTTGCGAAACCTCTAATGTTTCAACCTCCAGTGAATGTTTTTCAGATTCTTCAGTTTTAAGAGAATAAAACTAGTTAAAAAATAGCTTTTTATAAAAAAAAAAAAAAAAATCAGGCAAACATCTCTTTGAAAAGCTTTGTGCTTTGATATGTTTAGATATACAATTTATCAGATGTCAGTTTTACTCTTCCCCCAGAAATCCATTCAGATACTGAAAAGGGAAACAAACAAACAAAGTTGCCGATCACTGAATGGGACTGGAACTGGTAATCAAGGCTGACCCTTCTGAGGCAAATGGTGAGCAGAAGCTAAATATCTGCTCAAGCAAAAGCTCAAGGTAGGTGTGTTTCCAAACACAGGAGCACTAGGAGATGTCATGTTACATTGGAAGCAAGATATAGCTGACCAGCATCATCTACTCTAAAGCAAATACTAAGAAAGCTTAGTTTCCTGTGGGATAATTGCCCCTGTGGTTGAGACTTGAGCTTCCAGCCATGGTAAGGGTGTGTCAGGAGCCTGTTTCTCACAGATCCTACCTGCCAGCTGCACTGGCTGCTCCACAGTGACTGGGGAATCTCAGGAGGAGCATTTGTCTCCTTGCTGTGCAAAGTAGACTCTCTGGTTGAACTCCTGTTCAAATGCAACCCACCAGAAGTGGAAAAAGCTCTATGTTTGTGTTAAAAAAAAAAAAAAAAAAAAAAAAAAAAAAAAAAGAAAAAAAAAAGTGACAACTACCACAGGCACCTCTGGTCTCAACACTGCTTATGCTGTTTCAATATGTACCATAAATATGTACATGTCAAAATGTTTTCTTAGGCTAATCCCACTGTTTCATGATACAGTATTTCCTGAATATGGTAAGAGTAATTTGATCTTAAACTCCACAACCTGGAGGATCAATAACGTCCCTCTAAAAGAAAATGAAAAGGCTCATCAAGATGCCTCAGACACTGGGCATTTAAGAAAGTAAATAGTTGGGAATATTACTTTAATGTAACAAAGCTGAGGAATTTCATTGCACTGTGCTTGAACCATGCCTCAGCATAAATGCACACAGATGCCTAGCTTTAATAAAACACAGCTTTTTAATGACATCAGTGGGGTAATGCTAAACTACTTCTCCACACAGGTGGAGAGTGCAATTTTTAAGGCTACTGAACACTGTGAATCTCCCAATGTATCACAATTATAGAAACACCTGTGTTAAATAACTTTGTGCTGATTCACTATGAAAATGCATGGTGTTCAATAGTCCTTAGAATTAAATGCCTTGCCAACAAGCCACAGGTGTACACCACAGGAGCACATGATAATATAATTGTGAAGGATGTGATGACAGCTCTCCATCCATAATACCACCTTCCCAAGATGCAATCATGCATCTATTTTATATTTAGGTATTTTCTAACTGTATCTTTAGAGTCATCTAAGAAAGCAGCATTGGTTCTAAAAGGAGTGCTATGAAGAAAAGAAACAACAAAGTATCATATAATTCAGATTTAAAAACTTGATTGAATCCAGGCCAGAAAAAAAAAAAAGGGGGGGTGGGGGGGAAGCGGGAACTAGTGAAACTAATATTTTGCATAGACAGGATAATCTTGACCTTTAATATTCTTATATTGAGGGTTTGTCAAATGCTTTCCTTACAGAAAATACTACAGAAACGGCTCATAAATAAATACTTTGAATCTATTGATCACTGTAGCAGAATTTATTAATTTATTAAAGTTGAGAGATTAGTTTAAAAATTCCATGTGTATTGTACCTTTCTGTTATACAAGGACATTTTGAGTGATTTTTAAAGAAATGTATTCCTATTCTGTAGACACTGACTGACATTAGTCCTATTCTTTGGCATGGAATTTTTGCAAGACCACTTCCGAAAATTTTGGGGGAGTTAAATGATATGGAAATTCCAGAAACTCTCTGGAGCTTTCAGCCAGAGGTTTGTGAACATCTGAGACAACAGCAAGAACAGCTAGTAGAGAACCCCCTTCTAGATTGTTTCAAAATTAATAAACAATAAGTATATATTATATATGAAGTTTTTAAATTAAGGAACAGAAAACTATAGTGTTAGTGTCCTAAAAGATTCTGTAGAATGCTAAAGCTGTCTGTAACAACTATGAAATCACACATCTATTCAGATCCACATAAGTGTATTGCCCTTTGTTTTAGTGTTTTAATGGCATGCAAAACCTAAAGGTTCAGTCAAGAAAATTTAATTTTCTGATGATTACAGTTACAAGATCCTGTACTGCAACAGTGGACGATGGGAAGAAGGTGAGACTATATGTGACTTAGAAATGCATGTGAGTTTGGCTAGAGTTAGTAAGAGGAGGTAGAAAGCCAAGTGGACTCATTCTCCTCATGCTTCTCTCTGCTCTTGTTGTGGCTTTTGATCTGAATCTTTTCTACAAGTTTCAGTTAGCCCAGAGCTACAAGTACAGGTACAGAAATTTGCACAGCATCTAAACTGTACTGAACATTTGCACTAGTTGGTATACTTTTGCTTTGTTTTAATTCCAAGTCAGGGGTAGCATTATCACAAAATACTACAAATCTGTGACAAGTTCAGTCCAAGATCCCTGTGTTTTAGTCAAAACTTTGACCTTCACTCCTTCCCTCATGTTTGTCTATTTGCATAAATGATGACTTTCACTCACCTCTTACCATGACTATTAAAATGTTGAATAGAAATTCCATGGGAATAAGAATGAGCAAATCTGACATCCCCCCAGTATGCTAAATGATTGAAGAAAGGGGATCATAGAAGAAATTATTTCCCTCCTCAATAGCCACTGTCTGTCAGATTTGTGTCATTTAATTATCATAAATGTGAGTCAGTAACTTCTTCCATCAATTTGTATCTAATTGTTGATTTAAACCTGGTGCAAGCTTTCTCCTCAAAGTACCGAATATTAAGTAGTACTGAGATTTCCCCTCATACTACTACTTTGTTAATGCCCGCTTTCTGTTCTTCTGGCTCTCATACATAAAGGGCCTTTTTAACTCCTCTGTGCACGCACACACACACACTGGGTCTCCTTAACAACAGAATCCAGAGCATGTTTTAGAAACAAACATTTACTATGTCATAGTCTTCAAGGTACTATGATTTTAATAGCTATCAACTTGACTGATACCACGATTTAGCAACAGAAGACTTCAAAGAATTAACTATGAGACTGGAGCTAAAAACCCAGGGTCTCTGGCTTTTTTGGTATGACTGCAGTAAGAGTAATGCTCACTGATATGCACAGTGGTGGCAGATAACACAAACTGACCAGTGGATTATGCAGCTGCCTCTTGATCTCAGTGAATTTATTCAGAAAACTATATATATGCATATATATTTATTTATGTATATATATATATATATATATATTTGTCCTTTTATTCAGCTCCACACATGGTGGATGCATTATCTCTGTCCTTTTTTGTTTTTACAGTATTGATATTTTCATGTAACACATTCTGTTTTTTGGCCCAGATTGTCTTTCTGCTTGATCTTGTAGTCAAACCCTAATCCTGCTCTTTTGAACACCACAGCTTAAAGTGAATCAGTATTATGCCTTCCTTTCCAAGTCATAGAATAAGATAAGACAGGTCATGAGGAAACAAATCTTTGCTGACAAGTAAATATCTTTGATAACCTAACTGCCAAACATGACAAAAGTCAAGAGGCACACAGAAATTGATTTAACTTAGCAATATTTCAGTTTGGCTTGCATGCTTCTGATCAGTGATTTCATTAGGATATAGAATCATAGAACAAAGTTTCCATCCTGGATCAGATGAAAAACTAAGCTCAACAACAAGGACAAAAGTGCCCATACTTAAATGTATCTATAGTGTAGTGCCACTTACTTGAAAGTGCATAGTTATAAAGGCTATAGTTGAGCATGTATCTAATTCCTTTGAGGATCATGGATATAAGCCAAATCAATGGTACTTTGAAGTTAGTGAAGCTGCATCAATTTTTTTATCCATATTGTCTAGAACATAAGATACTCTCAAAGTGTGGTAAAGATTTTGAGAGGAATAATATACAACATACTATTAAAATTTCAATGCATACCACCCATCCTGAAAAACAAATGTTTGAGGATCAAGTTAAAACACACTGAAGAATATAAACTATACTCAATAATATAGCTGTCATAGAATTATGTGTACACTTTATTAATTTATGAAAACCATCTGTTGACTACATTACTGAGGTGGTTTAATTTAAGGTGTCTGGAATTGAACAGGAAAAACATCGATGGTGGTGAGGTAAGCTAGTCTTCAAGCCAATTGATTTGTTCAAACAAGGCTGATTTATTAGCTTTCATAACTTTAAGTTGTCCCCATCTACCCATCTAGAAAAAATAATATTTTCTGACTTGCTGCTCCAGAATGATGAAGACAAAAGCGGTACTGAAATTTAAATGATCGTCCCTTTTTCTCAAACAGATGAGTACTAGACAGAAATATCCCCCCCCCCCCAATTTTTGGTTGGTTGGTTGGTTGGGATTTTTGTTTGTTTGTTTGTTTCTAATTCTGATGCACTCTTGATCTCTATGAGGGAATTAATAACTTATACAGACTTTTATGCAGTCTCCTTTATCTGCATTCTTTCTTCAGTTAAACAAATACTATTTGATTACAAAAAGTTGACTGACTGTATTCACAGGCTTCTGTACATGAGTAAGTACAACAGTATGCATACATTGTGTTTAAGGTAATTTCTGATTTAGAACTGGTAAAAACCGGAAAATTGGTGCTACAGTGGATGTGCTTAAAGACACCAAACGGACAGCAGATGTACAGATAGACCTGTAATCATGACAACAGTTAAAAACTAATTCAGCCTGTCTACATGACTGAAATTTATTCTGTGTCCAGGGACTACAGTGCTAAATGAGTTTCAAAAGATGCACTGCATCATAAGACACACTGCACTTTTGAGTCATTTTAGGAAGAGACTTATCTTAAAGTAGCTGGATAGCATTTTCTCCTGTAGTAAACAAAGATAGAAGTAACTAAGATTCTCTGTAATTCATTAGATACTACACCAATTGCTTTGATATTTTCTGAAATACAATCTATATGCAATTAAAGGTTGTTGTTTGCACATTCCCATTAGTCTAGGGCTGCATGCAGCTACTTCTTGGGGAAGAAAACATGAACACTGCATTAGCGCACAGGCTCTAAATACCTGTATAATGGCAGCATGTCCAATGTCTACGACTAACATCCAAAGCATTGATTATCAGGACCTTCCTTCTTATCAAGTTTCCAGAGAAGTTTATACCTAAAAAGACAGATGTATAAGTACAGGAGCAAACACTCTGGATGACGTTAAGCAGAAGATTAACTCATTTGCTGTTTCATTCTGTATATCTGTATTCAGTTTCTGCTAGTGAATATCAGCCATTATATGGTTTCATCTTAGTCTTTATTTGCAGCTGTCAGAAAATATTGGTGTTACAGCCTGATTCCCTTCAACAGATGACCAAGATTATCTTGTATGAATCAGAACTGAAATATGCATGCAAAACTGTGAAAGTTTTGAACATTGCTATTTCTTCTACTCCATGGACATTAAACCCTTGGAAAATATCTAAAATAGTGAAATCTCAGTGAAGATAAATATTTCTTGATGATGGATGTATGGGGAGTTTCTGTTCTCATAACAAACTGGTAAATTGACAAGAAAGATGTTTCTTTTGTAGGAAATTCTTTTCACTTTAACTTAAAATTACAATGAGGCAGGAAAAAAAAAAAAAAAAAAAAAAAAAAGCATGAAAATTCTCCAGTCTGCTCCACGTATTAATGTATCTTAACACTATACTATTTTCTGTTATCACAGAGAATCCTACAAGAGAAGTAGGAAGCCTTGCTGTGTAATTAATACCATTTGATTTCCCATCATACTCAGCATTTACTGCATCACCCAAATTGTATTCTCAATATTATACTTGAGATGTTGAGAAGGTACCTAAGTAGAAGACCACATACACACTTCCCCACACTTCTCTCCCCGTTATCACAGAGTCACAGAATAGTCTAGGTTAGAAGAGACCACTAAGATCATGTATCATTATGTATTAATATATTAAGATCATTATGTATCCCTGTACCTTGGTTTTAAAAGAAGGAAAGCAAGCCTGGCTCCCAGGACCGGAAGGGAACTGCAGTGTGCCCAGACAGCTTCCTAGTCAGGATTCTGCAGAGAACACATCAAGGTACACATCGGGTACTTAGCATAAACCTAACCTTAATTTTCCTGTTTCTATACACTTATTTGGCAAGTGTTAATACCTGGTGGAGGCAGATATATTCACAACAGTTAAGTATCCCTTCATAACAGTATTTGAGTGATCTGTCTCTTACTGTTACAGACTTTTGATTTGTTAACTAACTGCACAAGAAAATGCAGCATCCAAAATTAGGTAATCTAGCTTGGTGTGCAGCCCTGTTGCTGTTTTGTGCAGGTAATGCATAAAATTATAAACTATGATGTTGGGGATTTTTCTTTCCTCCTTTTTTCTCTTAGTGTAGAAGAAAAGTCCTCCAGAACAAATGTGAATAGCTGCCTCCGTGTGTGTGTGTGTTTACAGAAAATGATAATATGCACCTTGGTAGCCTTCATATAATCTTTATGTGCTGTGAGATTTAATAGGGTTTTCATGCTGATTTTGTAATGGCATGTTTTTAAGTCTTGCTGTTTTTCTTTGGAAGCGAATGAGCTGTGGCTGCAAGAACCCTAACTTAATGGCACTGTGTTATCTCCTGACCATCCTCCAAGTTAACTTGATTAGCTTGTGGCCAGTTATCTGTGCATACCAAAGTGATATGCAGAACACCACAGCTAAACATTGTGGATTCATTTTATATCTATGGCATCTCTGAGTTACAGGTTTGTAATATTCATTTAAATGTTTCGGTAGATTCTGAAAGACAAGTGATGTCCATAAAGCAAAACCAAAAGCGTATTTACTTTGGTAAGGGAAGAAAGAATATGTTCTTAATATTTCTCAATTGTTATATACCTCTTTTTCAGTGGATTAAAAAAAAAAAAAAATCTAGTAGTGAGTGGAAGTTGCAGGACTTTTAATACACTCAAAGAATTATTTAAAAAACTAAGTGTCCCAAAGTCCCTGAGACCTGATGTAAGTACTGAGACTGAAAGGACAGACAATTTACCACAAAATTAGCAGCAGAAGCATATGACACTGAGGTCATACATATATAGTCATTTTATGGTTTGTCCACCCCTACCTTGGCCTTTCCTCCTCCCAGATTTATTTTTCTTTTTTTCTTTATATATATATTTATATAAATTATGTATATAATATGTCAATAAATGCATATATGTAATATATAATATGTACAGTATCTATATTTATAATAAATACATATATAAGGCAAAATATAAACATAAATAGTATATGATATTAATAAACACATGTAAAGAAATAAATATTGTATGTTATATATATAAATATAATACATATCTAATTGTGTATTTATATACGTCTAAAGAATTTTTTTTTTCAGCCATGTATATATCTATATATATAAAGGAAAAAAATAAAAGAAAAAAGTAGTCTGGGAGGAGGAAAGGCCAAGGTAGGAGTGGAGTATATTCTTTTGTAAAGCATGAAAAAACACTGAATAGCATGCTAGAGAGTCTGAAATTTCATTTAAGAGTGACAAGATTGTTATTATTATTTTCTAGTTTCTTTGTTTTTGCTATTTGTTTGTATTTAATCCATCAAACTCTTATCCATGAAATTTTCCTGCTTTAGATAAGGAGCAAGTAAAAATTTTCTTCACAGACAAAAGTAGTTCAGGTTCTTGTACCTCTCACTTACTTTCCTTCTTTCCTTTTTTTTTTTTTCCGTTGACAAGGACTAGATAACATTTATCAACTCTCAGAGAGCTTGATCCAGCACTACTAGAGTCAATAGAATTTTTTCTAGTGACCTCAATAGGCTGAAGATCAGACAGTGAAAGAAATGTCTTGTGTGTGTGTGCCAATAATAACAAATGCATCCCATACCCTAGGAGTGTATCTGATCCAATGTCCTTCCCCTCCCCAAAACATAAAATGAATTGAAAGATATGATAAGCATGCAGCTACAGCTGTGACATCTTAATGGATCTCTTGTCAGAAAATAATACAAAGCCATTAAAATGTTCCAGCATAAGTCATTTGTTACTGCAGGAAACAGAACATCACTACTTACACTTTTACAAACTCCTGTAAACAATAGCATCTCCACTAAGATACACACCTGTGCATTTTAGGGTATTAGATTTACCATCTTCCCTATGAGCAAGAGAAATAATACATAATCGACAGATGAATGCTTATTAAGCAGAAAATAGCAGCCAACTGCAAAAAGATGCTTCTGTGGTAACTGTTGTGCGACTCCACCAAATTTAAAGGAGACAATTAAAAAGACAAATTAATAATGGTTAGTTCCCTAAAATGGCAACTCTGCATTAGCTGGTGCAAGTCATCATGGTAATTGATTCTGCTCTTCAGCTTTTCACATGATCATTATATTGCAGATGGAAAACAACTTTTTGCCCTTTTAATTTTAGAAGATGTCTGTAACCAGATAAATAACTGTTCTTATTCTTTATTCATGCAGTTCTAATTATATCTTACCTTGGCCATGGCTATAATATTTGTGCTTGCCTAATTTCTTGCATTTAAATTCAACACATAAATAAAAAGCTAGAGCATCCGCTCTGATGTTATTTAATTTTGAGAATTCAAGTCTCAATTAAAAATGAAGTATTTTCTAAAAAAAAGCATCATGTCATAATAACGTGTGAGCTTTGTGTAACCTATGTGTTAAGTTTTTCTTAAGTATATTTACTCACAGCAATGATTTAATGTGTGTATATGATACTAATAATATTCTTGATATTCTTAATGCATTGTACAATGTCTCTGTTTAGTGACCAAGCATAAGATTACAAAAGTCTACTACTTCAGAGATGAGAGCTGTGTTTTAGCTAGATCATCAACAACCATTTAATAGATTTCATTATTTTTTCACAGTAGGATTTAATCTAAGGGTTTATCTTGGACTCATTTGTAGTCTAAGTTTAATTTAAATATGTATAATACTAAATGTTTAGGGTCTACTTGTGAACTTCATATTGACCACAAATCAAATGCTATATAATGTAGTTGGAAAATTGCTAACAGATTGTGACTATGCTCTTTCAAGACATTACCTTTTTTACATAGTTTTTAGGATGACTCTACTGTGAATTTTCTCAGTAGCTCCAGACTCCAAGCAGAGGAACAAGGACTGGGGTGGCAGGGTGAATATCATTCACTGCTTTCTCTCCATTTGTATTTATTGGACTGAAAAGTTCTCATCATTTCTCTAAATACTGTTAACTTTCTACACAGAGGATTTCACACAGGATCATGTCTAAACATTGCATCAGGGCAGAAACCTGCAGAAATTGTATAAAAATGGTAAGTCAGAAGTGATGAAGTCTATAGGTTTACATCACTCTAAAAGCCCATATATTGTTTTTAAAACTCCTGACAATGAAAATCTGAGAGCAGTAATGTGTCACACAAGGGGACTTGGCTTCATAGACAATAATCTCTGAACTATATGAGTTGGTCTTAAGATGAAAGAAATAAAAGAAAAATAAAAGATACTGAAATGATAAAGACAAACCAGAAAATATGCGTACATTTGTGCATATGCTTGTACCCAAGTGTATCCTTCTACATACACAATAGACATTATTTTGTTAGAACACTGCACTCAGGAGGTTATACTTCTGCCCTAACCAGTTGTCTATACAGCAGTCAGATCAAAGCGTCAAAATGTCACACACTTCATGCATGAAGTCTTCAGTATGTTTTTCCCTGTTGAGCTGCTGAGGCCGAGGAAGAAGATATGCCAGTTAACTTGGGAAATATTAAAGAAGAATTTTTTTTTTAATTCACAGAACCATTGAACTGACACTGCAATAATTAAAGAAGACAGGGCTATAAAGGATACATTTGGACTTCACTAAGGTTATTTCCTGACTTAGCCTGAGTCCTTGCATGTTAGGAAGGTTTTGTTTGAAAGGTCAGTTTACCTTCTTTGTTGTTGTTCATTTACTTTAATCTGTCATTTGTGACTGTCTCTCCATGACTGACTTAGAAGCCCAGAAGGTATGGGGGTTTTCATGTCCTTTGTTTTGTTTGCACCTTTCCCAGCACTCTGATCATACACAGAGAGGAGGTTTAATTGCTAGCATTTCTTACCTGAAATAGAAATCATTTGCTTTGTATTATTAATATATCACTAGGGGAAAAATATGTTTAGACCCATCTACTTTTCAATAAAAGATAATCCAAGAAAATACAGCCCCTGCGCCGTTCCTACAGTAGGAGCACAACAATGCATGGACTCAGAACTGCGCATATCAAAGGATCTGGATTTTACTTCAGTTTTCCTGTATCTGTGATTGTATTAATACTAGAGAGAGATGTCTTCCTCAGAGGCACACTCCAAATGAACAGAAACCTACAACTTCTGACAACAGGAAACTAAGAGCAATCCTGATTACTGGCATCTTTCCGCGCAGAATAAAGAATAATGAAAGGGGTCTGATATGAAAATCAGCAAGTTGGAAAAACTCACCCAAATAATCAAAGCCCTACTGGATCATGTGGTTATGGCTCCAGAAATAAGCAGAGGACTTGATAACTTGTCTTTTATTAAAATAAGTATATTTACTGCAGTAAATCATTTGTAATATAGATGTGAACTGAGCTATCTTGTTGGATGAAGCTTTACACTTTCAATAGAAACGAATCCAGTCCAATTTTTGAGGTCTTAAAGATCCCTAAAGCAATTGAATTCTGTGGTTTTTATCCACATTCCCTAGTGGATAGAATTCTATCTCTCAAAACTTCATACATAATCGACAAAAAAAAAAATCTGTCAAGCTCAATTCTGCAGACTGAATTATCTCTCACTCGGAAAGAAGAAACAATCCCTATAGGTCAGATTTGAATCATGGGTAGGATAAAGTTGTTCTGAACCTCTCTGCCACCTATAGTAAGCCCACGGATAAATATAAGAGTTCAATGTCCACTGCTTTTATAGTACAACAATTTAGCTCTATTCTTTAAAGAGGAGTCAAGGAGTCAATCACACTTTAAAATAATGATGGAAAAATGTGCTATAAGGCCTTGGGTACATAAATTGAGTATGCTAGGAAAGAAACAGTTTGCCCAAGAGATAAAAATACTTTGGGTAATGTAATATTTTCAGTTAAGCTGGAATAAATCTTCCTGAATCTGGAAGTAACTATTTCACCTTTAGTGCAGGGTAATTTCTATTCCAGGCAAAGGCACAGGAACAGCATCTCTTTCCTCCGGTTTCCTCTCTATCACAGCAGTTTCATTCATACATCACACAGGTCTTTACCTGATGTAAAGATCAGGTAAAGATCACCTGATGTGTGATCTCACCAGCACATCTTTTTTTTTTTTTTTTTTTTTTTTTAGTTTATATCAAAGAGAAGATTTCAATTCCATGTCAGTATAACCCAACTAACTACAGCAATGCAGTGTTTTATGACAGAGAGGAGCACCATACTGGCAAAGATGAAATATTGGCCCACTTCTCTCAGATCATAGTATGCATGTGCCTTTGTTAGTGGATAACCACCTTGATATACCACACACCTATGAAGAGAAGAACCCTGGAGAGCATCGCTTATTGTGCCTCAAGTTGTTGGTTAACCCCCCCACCCGCACTTTTTTTTTTCTTTTTTCTTTTTTTACCATTTATTCTTTTGTTTAGAAAAAGAGGACAGGAGAAATATCTACACTAAAGAAATAACACGTAATTTTCATTGGATGAAAATCCACTTTTCTGTATTACTTGATACACTTAAATTTCTTTGCTGAAAGGTAAACTTGTTCATTCAAATATGAAAAAAACAATGTGATAATACCATTATACCTCTTTCTGTATAAACAAGCATGAGCACAAATATTCATACCTACTCTCCTAAACCTCTACAGGAATGTATTAGGAAATTCATTATATACTTACAAACACATCATCTTATTGTCAAAAATTGTTTTATTATAGTACTATGTTTCTATCTAGCACACCAATTTATCATCCTTTGTCCTTAATTCGTGATAATTTCCAATCATTTATTATTATTATTTTTTAATCCAAGGCTGTTAAATTACAAAGTGGTATTTTTAGAATTCAATATAATGGAAGGAAAGTCCAGAATTAATGAGAATAGCTAAGTGAGATATGGGAAGCAACTGAAAGAAGCTATGTACTGATGTTAAATATATATAGAGATAATTAACAAGATGATTGAGAATCCAAAAAGAGGAAATCATCTGTTAATAGGAGTAGTTGCAAAGAGCAGTCTGACAAAATGTTTTAAAAATATTTTGCAAAAAGCCCTAGAAATCTTTAATCTCCTAAAATCTCAGATTTATAGGAATTGCTGCTTTGATTTAAGTTTTAAGAATGTTGCAGATTAGTATTTTTTCAGAGCACTAAAGACATATGCATACATGAGGGACTGAAGAATAACAAAGGAAACAGTAAGAACAGTAAAGGTACCATGCAGAACAAATCCTAAAAGCAAATTCAGAGAGGACAAAATAATAACCTGAATGACAGGGAAGGTCAAAGAAGTACTATGTTTCTTTATGGAGAAAAGGTTAAAGAAGAATTAAATACTGAAGCACAGATGAGCACAAACTTTCATCAAATTAATATATATATATATATTTATTTATATTTAATATATATATATATATTTCCCTATCAGACTAACAGGAAGGAAGAAATAGGTGAGAGAGTCATGTGATGACATAATTGGCACAGTCTCAAGGCAAGGAATTCAAAAAGCATACTGCCCATAAGCACATGCATTCCTATGTTCTGCATTAAAATAATGTAAAAATAACATAAAAATAACATAGCCTTTCAAAAATTTCACCTACACATTCTATGGGGTTAAAATGGTGCTATTGGCACCATTAATTAAAGGCACAGATAGAGAATTTAATGGCATAGAAATGATGGTTGATTATGCACATTTATTCTTTTAATTAGTGTTAGGCAGCATTAACAGGCCTGAAATGTAATGCCCATTTGCAAAACTGAAGAAAACTTAAAATACCTTTCTAGGAATTCAGTTTTTTGATATAACTTTTTTTTGTTTGTTTGTTTTCATTTTGCCACTTCAAACAGTTAAAGATCATGTACAGTGGTTATAACAGCGTTGTTCTGATTCTACTTTTCCAGCATCAGAAGTACAGCTTGTGGAAAGGGAATTCAACACAGTTTTCAACTGCCCTCATATGCTCTTTTTTCCATTGGTATGAGTTCAGTATATGAGTACCTTTGCATATGTGCAATGGCTTGACATTACAGATGTAAATAACAGCACAATACCTCTGTGCAGCCACTGGCTGGCTGCTATGAGTCACCGGAGGTCAGGAAGCTAACCCACTCTTAAATATTGCAGTCACCTGGGAAAAAAATAAATAAATAAATAAACATTCCATTCCTCAGTTCACATCCACTTAACATCACATGAAATAACTGATTTCATGCACAACTTAAAACGGCTACAAATGTTAGGCCTTTTCTCAAACTAGCCTTCTTCCTTAAAGCTAAGCAGTTTAAGCTTGTTATACTTTGTGGGCATTGGCATGCATATGTATGTGTTGTGGGTTTTTTTGCCAAATCTGTTGAAATCTCCAAAATAGTCCAATATGGGCTAGATTTAGTGTCATTATCCGTCCGAGGGGATACAGCTGTCTTGCCTCAGAAGGAGCTATCAGGGAGGAACAATTTCTTTCAAGCTGTCCCAAGAAGATGGGAAGCAGGGGAAAAGCAGAGTGATTCTCTCTCCTCTTGGATACTCTCCTAAAAGAACAGACAGCCCTAAAGAAGCCATAAAAGAGCAAAGAGCTCTGACCTCTGCCTGCCCAACCTTTCTCTAGTCATCCCCAACATCCCACTCCCAGAAAAGTCAGAGGGATTCAGCTGTGATCTACAGACTCCATAAGGACAAGGTGTCTGGGAAGCAAAATCTGGCTAACTAGGCTGCACCTTTCTAAGAGTGACTTACAGCTTCGGATTTGGAGTTCACCTGCACTGGAAAGCACTAGAATATACATGTATCAGTGTGCCAAGAACTGTGCAGATAAACCTGTCTTTCTCACTGTTAGATGCCTAACATCAACCACTTGTAATTGGAATGACTACATGTTTGAGCCCATGGGAAATTAAAAAGTTAAAAAATCTTTTCTCATGGCAGGAATATAACAATTGGTATCTTGAGTCCAGTTTACTGAATTCACTGAATGTTCCTGAACAATAAATTTACTGGTTAGGTACTCCTAAACATGTTAAATTTGTTAGTTAATTACTGACAACAGTATAAACCATAACCACTCCTAAATGCCCTTCTTTCAGTAGTGGTAGACTTCAGATATGTTGGTATCAGCACAGACATTGAAATAAGTCACAACACTAAATTGCAATCAATATTCTATATGGCGTATATTCTATTCCCCCTTCTACTTTGTTTCAAGTACATATTGCTGACTGGGTTACTGGTGAGAGACATTAATTTTCCTCTGTTGCTTCAATAATATGAGACAAGGTGTTCCCCACTGGCTAAGGCATTTTCATCCTCAAGTGCTACTTGTGCACTTGTACAACTTGAAATATTCTTGAAGGAATGGTTGAACAATGCAGTTTTATCACACAGAAGTGTTTCTTGGATCATCAATTTTGATGCTTATTTTGTGGGATGGATTCAAATTGAGTAACTACGAATTTTTAATTTATTAGTGCCAAATCTGTTCTGTTAATCCTACAGGTTTTGTTACTTACATATTCTTATGATAATAAAATTTTAATATACTAATATACCATATGTTCTATAAAGAAAAGAGAAGTTTTAACCATCATGGATGAGTAAATTCTTCATGTTTCCAGGAAATTGTTTTCTGACACTTTTCTTATTAGAAATGTCAAAATCCTGCTTTTGCATTCTAGTTCATAACAAAAATACACTTCAAAGAACTAAAACGGGAAGTATGGAAAGACTGAACAACAACAGCTAAATAGCTGTACTACACTAACGCATACTCTTTGCTATTTCTGGTATTCTTCTAGACCTCAGAATTTCAGTGGCATTTCCACGAAGAACAGAAGTCACAAATTAATTTGATCATTCCAAATTTCCAATTTCTACAAAGAAATATCACAAAAGCGAATTTCCTTGAAGTCTATTTTTTTTTTTTGCTCGTTTGTTTCAACTAAGCTATAAATAATATAAAAACTAGGACACCTGTTTGTATACTACATAAAATGATCCCGTTATTAACTGCTGGAGGAGATTTTTTTTCATATTTTATCTAAACCAGTTTTCCTGCTCTTTCTCCTGGTCTGAATTTTAGTAAACTTTGAAGCCTTCTTCCTAATGCAATTCAGCTGAATTTTAAAAGAAATATAATGTTAACACTAACCCTTTCCCCAGTCACTGTTCTAAATTAATGGCAGCCTTAATGATCCCTGACTTGTGCATAATTGTGTCTGCAAACAGAAAGAATTAATACAAAGCAAATGTACAATATTTTGGTTTATGAAAATGAGCTCTCATTTGGCTGCTTTCAAAAATTTTCTACCAAAGAATGACAGATACATCATATCTAGTTGCTTTAAGGTCCTGGAAGTTAAATACACATTGCATCAATGTAGATTGTTGCTCAAAACATGGCACTGGGGGAAGCAGGCTCTATGATTTTTTTTTTTTTTTTTTTTTTTTTTTTATGTGTTTTATGTTTTTCTTATATGTTACACTTTTGAAGAAAACAAAAACAAGCCTCTCAGAAGTCCTTCTGACATGTCAGGACAAGTTTAATAACTAAAGCAGAACACACACATTTGCTAAAGGTAGCAACTCGGTCTCTACTCTGCAGAAGTGCCAGTGAGGCATACAGGCTGCACCCCAGTGGTACATTCCCTGACTGCACCAGCTGAGCACACGGAAAAAACTGATTTGTGGTTCCTCCATTCAGATGGCACTTAGTAAGTGAGGACACGGTTGGCTCCCAGCTGGCATCATCTCTGGTACCACCAACTCCCCTCAAGAGAAAAAATATGTGTTTCTTCATGTTGCCCTTTCCTCACTTTGAGACAGATGGACTTTCTCAATGTTAAAACCTTCCACTGAGTAAGATCTATTGAAGAAGAAGAAAAAAAAAAAGAGTATTAATAACAGCCAAAAGAAGGAAAAGACACAGCACAGGTCTCCAAAACGGTGTGTTTTGTTATTGAACATAATCATCTGGAATTAGAAGTGCTTACTGGAAGAACATTGTCAGCCATAACTTGTTTTGGCCTTCAGCTGAATATAACTTTGTACACGGTGTGAGTGCCTGTGTGTGCGGATGCCCAGGTCTGCATTGTTGCTGCATGGGCCGATGCCGGGGCTGCCCCGTGCCGGCCCCAACGGCCCCAGCGCAGAGCACGGCTGGGCCCAGCAGCCAAGATGGCGGCGCCTCGCCTCAGGGACAGCCTGCGGAAGGAAGGATGGCACAGCACTGCCCGGCAGCTGGCAGAAAGAGAGAAAGAAAGGAGGAGAAACAGCCCTGCCAGCACCCGAGGGAGTGGAGGAGGAGGACAGGAGGGGCTCCAGGCACCGGAGCAGTGATCCTTTTGCAGCCCTTGGGCTGGAGGCGAAGCTGAAGCAGGAATTCCTCCCTCAGCCGCTGGGCAGGCCCTACGCAGGGGCGGGGCACGGGCAGAAGAGGGGGGCTCTCAGGGACTGACCCCAGCCCCGGGCCCCAGCCTAGGAAGTGGAAGGAGAAAGTTTTGGTTTAATATTTGTCTTTGTTTCTCACCCTCCAGTTCTATTTTTTATTAGCAATAAATTATTTTCCCCGGTTCAAGTCTGTTTTTCTTTAGCAAGTTACCCAGATGGCAAAGTCCTGGAGGATTGGGATCAGGCAGGAGGCTTGTATTCATACAACCAAATTCTACCTTAATTCCACCGTTTCCAGCTGTTGGATTTACTGCTAAGAAGTTTAGTCAATAAGAAATGCTAAAGCTGTGTACTTAGTCTATCTGAATAGAGAAGAAATGGTTCACCCCTTCAAAGTATTAAAAAAAAAAAAAAAAAAAAAAAAAAAAGTCGCTTCCATGTCCTGTGACAATTTTATTTGATTTATACTGCACTATGAACTGCTACAGAAATTAAGAATTCCTTGGACAATATTTTACCAGCTAGGGTACAGTTCATGCTGCCCTAGATTTTGCTGATGTCAATGTATTTTGCTGATGTGCACGAGGTCATTTTGTTCTGGAAAGATTAAATGAAATGATGGTATGAAATAGTCAAACTGCTGGTGGGTTTGTATGGCCTGTCTATTGGGATCTGAGAATCCCGTTAAAGTTAAGATACATTTTAGTTCTAATGAATCGGGAATCAGGCATGGTTCATGAACCAGGGTTGCTTGTTATTAATTATTGATATTACATCTCCATATGTAGGTCCCAGCTAATAAGACAGTTCATTGCGCTCTATAACTACACATACCGTGAGACACTCCTCCTAAGCATTACAGTTCAAATGGAAAGATAGATAAAGGGTAAGAAGTGAAGAAAAACAACATTCAAATATGAAAGTACTTATGCTAGACCATACTCCAACATCAGTGGCAGAAATGGAGAGAAAATATGGAAGCTTTTTTTTTTTTTTTTTTTTTTTTTTTAACCCCTAGCCATGTGAGATTCATTCTGAGCCCAAATACTTTTGCCACGTATGGAACAGACAGAGAGTTCTCATCCTGCCTCAACTATAAATCGTTGTGATTGGTGAGGCCACTCCTGGAATACTGTATGTATCTCTGGGCTCCCCAGTACAAGAGGGATGTAAGAGAGTCCAGCATAGAGTCATGAAGATGATTAAGGGATCAGAGCATCTGTCCTATGAAGAAAGAGTAAGTGATCTGGGCCTGTTTAGCCTAGAGAAGACTAGATTGAGAGGGGATCTTATCAACCTCTAAAAATACCCGAGGGAACAATGCAAAGAGGATGAGGCCAAACTCTTCCCAGTAGTGGCGAGTGATAGGACAAGGGGTAATGGGTATAAATTGAACCACAGTAGGTTTCATTGTCATATGGGGAAGAACTTCAGGTGACAGAGCACTGTAACAGGCTGCCCAGAGAGTCTCCTTCTTTGGAGATATTCAAAACCTGCCTGGATGTGATCCTATGTAACATGCTCTAGGTGACCCTGCTTGAGCAGGGGGATTGGACTACGTGATCTCTGGAGGTCCCTTCCAACCTCAACCATTCTGTGATTCTGTATTCAGGCCCTGAAATCCCAAACACCTCCAAATGTACACACAGCTTTTTCAGTTAACTCTGTCTTCCTCAGCTAAATCCCAAATTAGTGTGATACTGATGGCTTCTTCCCATAAGAAAGCATTACCCTTCCTCTAAAGCAAGGCAGGCAAAACAAACTCATTACAGCGTAAATGGAAAATAATGCCGGTGCTTTAGCTGGTCCTCTAACTTCTCTGAGAGAGGAAGAAAGCAGGTACGTCCTGTATACCATCTTGGTGGTGACAGCCAAAGAGCAGCACAACAGCTGTATTTGTGTATTCTGCTTTATTCCTTGTAGATCTGTCTAGCCAGAGCATCAAACAAGCCCAGCTAAATGCCTTTCTTCCATTGAGGAAACTATGGTGAAGTCATAAATTATATCTGTTACCTTCTGCAATCACAGTTTTGCCACTTATTACGTAGAAACTGGATCTAGTGTAGAGATGGATGATTTAGCACATAACATAGTGAATAGCTTTTAACCAGATACTTTGTAATTTAATAAAGTGTCTGTGCTATATTTCTAAGTTGATGAGGGCAAACCCTGCTACAATTGAATTTTTAATTGAAACTGTTACCGCCTCTTTCCCATTTTGGTGTCAAATAGATCATTTGCATTTTCAACATAATTTCCTTCAATGTGTAAATAAACTCTCCACTTAATGATAGCATTTAAATAAAATTTTATGAAAAAGTGAAATATAATATATAGGGTTGAATCTAATTTTCCTGAGTTTCAACACACATGGAACATGCTCTATACTAAAGAAAATGTTTTGAACCTGATGGACTGTAAATTACAACCCTTGGTGTATATTCAGTTTTTAATTAATTTTCTTAGTCATTCTCCTTAATCCTTATAGTTGCCTGAAAAAAAAAAAAAAAAAAAAAAAAAAGATTGTAGTTGCCTTGGGGCAGGGGGTGAGGAAAATTGTACATTTACATTTCTGTGATATTTAACTTAAACTTCAAAACCAACAAATAAAGAAGATAAAATATTTCAAAGATACTGAGTAGAAATTTTGTTCAGGCTATACTTTCACGTAAAGCAAGTGCCTATTTTTTACTCCATGAACAAAGATAGAGATTTATTCTTTCTTAACATCCTAGAGACAATTAGTAAGTAAATATGCACTCTCTCATTGCATTTATTATGTTAAAAACTCACATTTAAGAAATATCACTGAAGTGGTTAAGTGGTTAAAGAAATAATTTATTCTAACAAAGCAGTCATACTAAATCCCAAGAGATGGCTTACATGTTTTGATGACTTAGATACCAAATCATAATTAGAGATAAATTAAATCGTTCTGTTCAGAAATTCTGCCACAGCTGGAACCTATGTAAACTTTGAAGAAATATAGTATATAGATGCCTGAGGTACGGTTTTTGCTTTTGTTTTCCCCAGCTGATAACACATCCTAATTGGACAAGATGTTTTTAAGAGCTATTTCTCTCTAATTGTGGATAACAAATAATGTCTTTTCCAAATATGATTGTAAACTGATTTTATTATTTATAGAAAAAAAAAAAAAAAGTTTGTGAAAGAATACAAAGATTTTTTTTGTCATCTTTTTTTTTTTTTTTTTTTTTTTTTTTCCCCACCAAAGGATATATAGCATACAAGCTCGTCCAAGAAACAGCATAATAAGTTCTCTGTGCAGTATAACTAAATGCAATACATGCCTTCAGCTGATGTTATTTTAGTGATCTAGAGCTTGCTAGCTAGAGTTCACAACATGTACAATTCACCTAGCTTTTCAGGTTCACTTCACACAAATACCATGATTCCAGATGAACTACAGTACAAACAAGATCCACTTCATCTTGAATAGTGCAATATCATCTGGGGACCAATTAAATTGACCTCTTTGTGGTAACACTAAGACTAGAGTTTTCCTTTCCTTTAACTGTAAGATAAAGATGTGAATGGTCAAGAATCTTGCTGTAAAGATGTATCCTTTGGGCATACATAGGAATTCTATGCAAAACGAATATCAAGTTGCATAACAAATATCAAGTTCTCAAGAGCATCCAAAGTCTCTTAAAAGAGCTGAATATTTATTGACTTTTAATAAGACTTTTTGTTGTAAGTGAAGAAAGTTTTTTTCCACCCAGGGAGTTCCAAAACATCGCAAACAAAGGGAATTACTCAGTTACCCCCACTGGGGTGGGAAGCAAAGCAGTTTTCTTAGGCTACCTCCAGTTCCCTTAGGCTAACTCCCAGTGCTCACAAAGTGCTACAACTGCCTGATAAACTTGTTGTGTCTTAGAAGGAATCTTAGAAGGAATTACTAGCACTGGACCAGTCTGGCTTCTGTACAGCCTTTGGTGACAGCAATCTGCAGGGTGGTTTGGGTACTTCTGTTTTCAACAAGAGACTGTGCCAAACTGTAGTAAGGATTTTTAAAGAACAAACCATACTGTGGATACCTTACATTATGAGAATAGAAATGTCTTTAAAAGGGTAGAAAAAATGATCATGGATGTTACAGACCTCTTTAATGAGTATCCAAAACTACAGAAAAAAATGTTGAAATAAATATTTGGTAAATGACAAGCAGAACAAAAAGCAAAAATGGTTTTAGCATATGTAGGTTGTGACATTTATCAGATATCTTTCTTTGGGGAAAAAATATATATTTATTTGTTAAGGATTTGCTAGACTAGGAAAATCTATGTAACTTAGGAAGGGAACAAACTACACTGCAGAAAACAATAACTCACCTTAAAAAGTGTCATATCAGACTCAAAGGCTGTTGCTAGCAAAGTTTCTGAAAGGTCATAGAATCATAGAATATCCTGAGTTGGAAGGGACCTATAAGGATCATCAAGTCCAACTCCTCGCACTGCACAGGTCTACCCAAAAGTTTAGACCATGTGACTAAGTGCACAGTCTAATCTCTTAAATTCAGACAGGGCTGGTGCAGTGACTACTGTTCCAGTGCGCAACCACTCTCTCAGTGAAAAATCTCCTCCTGATATCTAGTCTGAACTTCCCCTGCCTCAGCTTCACCCTGTTCCCGTGGGTCCTATCACTGGTGTTTATGGAGAATAGGTCACCCGACTCTACACTCCCCCTCGCGAGGCAGTTGTAGACCGTGATGAGGTCTCCCCTCAGCCTCCGCTTCTCCAGGCTGAACAGGCCCAGTGACCTCAGCCACTCCTCATAAGTCTTTGCCTCTAGGCCCTTCAGCATCTTCGTAGCCCTCCTCTGGACACTCTCCAACAGTTTCATGTCCTTTTTGTACTGTGGTGCCCAGAACTGCACACAGAACTCAAGGTGAGGCCGCACCAGCACAGAGTAGAGCGGGACAGTCACTTCCCTTGAACAACTAGTGATGCCATGTTTGATGCACCCCAGGATATGGTTGGCCCTCCTGGTTGCCAGGGCACACTGCTGGCTCATATTCAACTTGCTGTCAACCACAACCCCCAGATCCCTCTCTGTGGGGCTGCTCTCCAGCGTCTTGTTGCCCGGTCTGTACGTATAGCCAGGGTTGCCACGTCCCAGGTGCAGGACCCGGCACTTGCTTTTGTTAAACTTCACGTGGCTGGTGATCGCCCAGGTCTGCAGTCTGTCCAGATCTCTCTGCAAGGCCTTTCCACTCTCATCCGAGTCCACAACTCCTCCAAGTTTGGTGTTGTCAGCAAATTTGCTCAAAACACCTTCTAGTCCTACATCCAAACCATTTATAAAAACATTGAAGAGGACTGGCCCTAAAATGGAGCCTTGGGGGACCCCACTAGCAACCATCCGCCAGCCAGATGTGGCCCCATTTACCGCAATCCTTTGAGCCCTGCCCGTCAGCCAATTGCTCACACATTGGATGATGTTCTTTTTAAGTCATATGCTGGACACTTTGTCCCGTAGGATCCTACGGGAAACTGTGTCAAAAGCATTGCTGAAATCCAAAAAGATTATATCAGCTGGTTTCCCTTGGTTGACTAGATGGGTGATCTTATCATAAAAGGAAATCAAATTTGTTAGGCAGGACCTACCCCTCATGAACCCATAATGGCTGGGACCAATGACTGCATCATCCTCCAGGTGCGCTTCCATAACTTCAAGGATCATCTTCTCCATAATTTTACCAGACACTGATTTGAGACTGACAGGCCTGTAATTGCTAGGGTCTTATTTCTTACCCTTCTTGAAAATTGGCACATTTGCCAGCTTCCAGTCTATTGGGACTTTTCCAGATTCCCAAGATCACTGAAAAATAGTTGAGAGAGGTCCTGTGATGATGTCAGCCAGCTCTTTAAGCACCCTGGGATGAATCCCATCAGGGCCAATGGATTTGTATAGGTCCAGGTAGAGCAGCAAATCCCGCATACGTTCAAGGTTGGTTGGGAGTTTGTCATTCCCACTGTCACGGTCCTCCAGCTCAGGGCACACAGGGTCCCGAAGACCACCATCTGTCGGAATGGGAGTGACCCAGAGTAATGATGCAACCTCGATGCGAGTATAATCGTTCTCCTTTAATGAGTGTTCTAACAAGGTATATATATGCTACCATCACAGCATGCGCAGACAACGACTTATAATTGATCTAACTTCTATGCACACATCTCTAGCACTAATGTAATTGATACAACAGTGCCGTTGCTCCTCCCGAACATAGTTCCGCATATTTTAGCTATAACATCACTCAAGGTTATCAGCCCTGGGCCTACACTATCTTCACAGTACTTCAAGGCCTGAGTTGCGCACTTTAATTAATCATGCCCCTTCTCATTTAAACATAGCTCCACAACCATCAGCGTTGAAGACAGAGGCAAAGAAGGCATTAAATGTCTCTGCTTTGCCTTTGTCAATGTCTGTGAGGAGACCTCCCCCATCAAGCAGCAGACCTATGTTTTCTTTGGTTCTCCTTTTTCTGTCCACATATCTAAAAAAAACTTGTTTTATTGTCTCCTACAGACATGGGCAGCTTCAACTCTAGTTGGGCTTTGGCCACACAAATTTTCTCCCTACAAATACAAACAGCATCCCTGTATTCCTTCCTTGTCACCTGACCCTCCTTGCAGCAGCGGTACACTCTCTTTTTTTCACTTAAGCTCCAGTAGAAGACCCCTGGTTAGGCAGGCCGGCCTTTTGCCCCACCTGCCTGACTTCCGATATTTTGGAATTGCCTGATCTTGTGCTTTTAGGAGGCAGTGCTTAAAGACTGACCAGCACTGATGGACACCAATGCTTTCAAAAGCAGTTTCCCAGGGGACCTTGCTGACTAGTTCCCTGAGCAGCCTGAAGTCTGCTTTCCCCATATCCAGGGCTAAAGTTTTGGTGGCAGTTTTCCTCCTGTCACCAAAAATTCTAAACTAAACCACTTCATGGTCACTATGACTGAGATGGCTGCCAATTGTCATGTCCCCCACAAGACCCTCTCTGTTCTCCAGCAACAGATCTAGGAGGGCACCTTTCCTAGTTGGCTCCGTTAGCACCAAGAAGTTATCACCAAGGTGCTTTATGAACCTCCTGGACCTGCTCATGCCATCCGTATGGTGATCCCAGTTGACATCTGGGAAGTTGAAATCCCCCATAAGGACAAGGGCAGTTGATCTCAAGGTATCTCTCAGTTCTGCAAAGAATAATTCATCGTCATTGTCATCCTGGCCAGGTGGTCTGTAATAGACTCCCACAACGACATCCCCTTTATTTGTTCATCCCTTAATCCTTACCCAGAGGCTCTCAACTTTGCCATCGCCAACGTGAAGTTCCACACAGTCCAGCCCCTCCTTCACACACACCCCACCACCTTGCTTACCCTGCCTGTCCCTTCTGAAGAGCCAGTAACCATCTATTGCAGCTCACTAGCCACAGGACTCATCCCACCAGGTTTCGCTTATGCCGATGATGTAGCTGTGGGACTGGGCCAAGACTTCTAGCTCATCCATTTTATTCCTCATACTGTGTGCATTTGTGTAGAAGCACTTCAAATGAGCTTCCCTACATGCAGCACCTTGTGGAGCTGACCGAAGGACCTCACTGGCACACAGTCCCTCTGATTCTAGTGAACCATCCCTTAGGTCATCACCGGCATGCCTGGTTTTATCCCCTTCCCCCTTCAACTCTAGTTTAAAGCCCTATCAGCCCTGCCATCTCCTGACCAAAAATCCTTACCCCTCTCTGAGAGAGGCGCATCCCATCTGGTGCCAGCAGGCCTGGTGTCCCGTAGACCTTCCCGTGATCAAAAAAAAAACAAAGTTCTGCTGGTTACATGAGTCCCGAAGCCACATGCTAATGTGATGAGCCCACTTGTCAGTATCAATCCCCCCTATGGAAGGACAGAGGCAAACACCACCTGTGCTCCTGATCCTTTAGCCATTCGCCCCAAAGCCCTAAGGTCCCTTTTGATTGCTCTCGGACTTTTCATTACTACCTCGTCATTACCAGTCTGAAAGACCAGTAGCAGTTAGTAGTCAGTGGGCCGTACTAAGTGCTTGACTTTCTTAGCAAAGTCTCTCACCCGAGCCCCAGGGAGGCAACAGACTTCCCTGTGGGTTGGGTCAGTCTTAGGTTCTAAGTTATTCAGACCCTGCTATTAAATTTAGTCTGCTAATTCTGTTCATTATGTAAAGTAGAAAGACTGTCAATACAGGAAAACATCAGAATATTTTATTCTGGAAAAAAAAAAAAAAAGTAAAATAAATAAAAAATAATATAAAGAGCATATGGACTGGAATAAGAAAATGGCATGAGGTTTCATAGCAGAGTGCAAGGTCATGCTTTTTTGGGATTAATAACATGAATTTCCTCCTTCACATGGGAAGTCATTAGTTGGAAATGTCAGAGGAAGAGCAAGATCTAGGTGTATTAGTCAATTACAAGATTACTATGAACCATCACTGTGAAGTAGCCATGAAAATGTCAAAAGCAATCCTAGGATTTTTCAGGCAAGATATTTCACAAAGAAATATGGAAGTATTAATGTCATTGGAGCAGGCACTCCTAATATATCAACTGGAATGCTGCATATAATGCAGGTCCATCATGTTCGAGGAAGATGTATTGAATCTCAGGTGTATTTGCACTGAATGTTAAACCTGAGCTCACTGCCAGTAAGCTTACTTACCACTGCTGTGTAGTCCCCAGTCAGTCAGCTGGAGGGTGTTAGTTACTCTCAGCATCCTCTTCTTCTCCCTTTATGGAGACCATAAGACTCTTCTTCCTTGGAGTGTTACTAACTGGAGGGACTGTTCAGACAATAATGGCTAACCACAACCTTGAATGGGAATAGAGGAGAGTTACACTGATGGTCACAGGAGCAGAGAAATAAAAGATAATGTGTTAGTTAACCTAGAAAACCTGGTGCTGCGATGGTATATGTTAAGTTAGTTCATTCATTTATTCAAAATAATAAAATGAATATATTTAGGGCAGAAACTAGAATACATTTTATAATAACCAGAGTAGTGAGGGAAGCATGTTTTAAATGTGAAACTGGTCTTCCTTACCGAATTAGACCCTTCTGTTTTCAGACACTCTTTCCACATATGCTGTCCACCCCCCTGCAAACACATGCAATCATAGAGTGTACAGACACTCGACTAGCCTTTAATTTTAAATTTTAAAGTTTGACATTTATAAAGCTTTCAGTTGTTGAGATGACTCAATGAAATATGGTAAGAGCTGCATTTTCCAACTGGATTTAGCTGTAACACACGGTATAACAGCTGGCATTAAAATGTCACCATTGTTTCCTTTATTTAGGGTCTGCTTCCAGCCTTAAGTCTGCTCAAACATCCACACAAAGTAGGTAAACGTGACTGTAAAATATGAAACTTATTTTAGGTTTTATCTTTGCACATTTTATTTCAAGGGAATAACAGTTTCCCCACAAAAGGAATTTACAGTGTGTGTCTATAGCATTAGATTAATTTAAAATATTTGACTTCTCGAAAAATACCCACCAAGATATTTGCCACAGCTGGATAAGTGGATAATGTCTGAAATGTTAAACTAGAAGGAAAACCTTCACCACAACATAAGTATGGACCAAATAAAATAACTGGGACTTCTGCCAATGTATTTCAGGAATGATTTAAGTCAAATTACTTATTATTTACTAACAGCAGCTGTTAAATCTGAATAATTTGCAGTACCTTAAATGGAAGTTTCAAGACTTCAAGTGAGATACTTGTGAGCTGCACTACTTCAGTACACATGCCGCAGTAATTAATCTCTCAAGACTTTGTTCTTCAGTCTGTAAAAAGTATTGAAAAACCCTGGATGAACTGTTTTGGAAGCACTTTTTTACTGCCTTCACAGTCGTGAGCAGGAATTTGGAAGTAATGTTCTTCGTTGGCAGTACTGATGGAGGCCAATACACTAATGAATATTCCCAGGCATTTATGCTCCAATCCTGAAAACGCAGGAGAACCATTTTTCAAAATAAGAAAATAGACTCATTTCCTGTATGCTTCTCTTTGGGAAGGGACTGGGAAGACATGACGATGAATTGTACATTAATGGTATTTTCTATGGGGACTTTAGATTTCTTGAAGAAAATGAGGATTGCACACTTTTATTACAGGCTCCAAACAAACTTTTGTACTTAGGAACCGTTGCTGTTACTGAAAATCACAGCACAAAGTGCTTTATGTAGCACAACTCTAATTTGCAACATAAATTCTCATGGTAGACAGACAAAGTAGCCAGTATAACAGAATTTCACAGAAGCTAAGGGAAGCATAGGAAGAAGAAACAAGATCCTACATAGCAGAAGGGTTCTGTGGACAATCTTACTTTGTAGTTCCATTACACTTGATATACATGCTCACAGTTCCCCAGGTCAGCCACATGCATAGGGCATACACACCCACACAAGCACAGATTGCCTCACCACTACATGTTTCCACATTCCTGGCTGTGTCAGCTGACAGTAAACTTGCTATTAACAGGCCTAAGAAGAAAAGTGATTATGCATGTAAGAACTATTCCAATTGCAAAATTGTACTCTTCACTTGTGCAATTGTATAATTACCCTCAATCCCTTCCATTATTGATTCACATCAAAGCATTCAAAGTAGTATTTTCCATATTCCATTTCTAGCCATTATTTCATATAATCTACTCTGATTTTCTTCAGTAAACCATTCTATGAACCTTCAAACCTCTTCCACTATTAATACTCCCACATTTTCCATCTGCTAATGTTAACTCTACTGCTGATATTAAGGAGACAAAGGTAATAGTTAAGTATTAACTATATGTTATATAGGTAATTTAACTTTCTCATTGATCTGTGTTTTTTGTTGTTGTTTGTTTTTTGTTTTGGTTTTTTTACTGTTCAAATGCAAGAAGGATTGAGTGCTGTAATAAACAATTTACACTGTATAATTAGGTTTAGAATTTGCTATGGGAATATTAGGTAAGAAGTGCTGGGAATGCTTTCAACAGTTTAGCTTGTCGTATTGTAACAGAATAGAAGGTTATGCAGATTTTTCACAAATGTATTTCATGCAGGCTAATGTTTTCTTGTATGTAGTCTCTGCTTCAAGGTGATTAAACAATGATAACAGTAAAAAGTTCTCATGCACTTTCTGTAATTTGTTTAGGTTTTTGTAGCATCTTTGTTTCATTAAGTAATATACCCTGTCTGAGGTTAAACGATTTATTTTTATGATTAAGACAATTCAGTTTTAAAATATCTGTTTGGATTATGAATGAAAAAAGAAAGGGGGGGGGGGAGGGGCATGAAGTAATAGCATTTTGACTCCTTTAGTTAAGCACACTGAATGCTAAACCTATTTCTGTAGACCCTCATTCTGTTGCATTGTCATTAAGACAGAAAACTAATGAAGATTGAGACCAATATCTCAATTTTTTAATGATGCAATCAAAACAAGATTTTTTAGTATAGCAAAAGCTCGGAAGATAAGGCATTAAGAGAGTGACATCAAAACCCAGAGGATCTGCATCAAAGACTAAGATTTCACCAAGTTAAAGTGAGGATAAAAAACAGAACAAAATCAAACTTCCAAATAACTAATTAAAAATAGCTTACATTTCACAGCTTTAGTTACAATTTGATTATCTTTGTCAAAATTACTGTTGTAATATCAGATGTACAAAAGAAGGAAGGTTTCTTTTTGAAGTGTACTCTTAACAGTTAATTTCACTTGAGCTCAAATAAGCTTCAACCAGCCACTTTGGAAGATTTCTATTAAATGTCATGCATAATTACATAAAACTTGTAAAAATTTATAATCATCATACTTTTGGATGCTTTCAAGATTCTGGAGAACCTCTCAAGCATTACTAGCCTGCTACTCAGCTTTCCTGTTAAGCAGCCAGCTGCCTTGAAATTCAATTAAAAAAAATGTTTTTCATTCATTTTCCAAGTAATCAATTTAAACTTGAGCAAAAATATTGAATTGACTATGAAGAAATGACTGCTATGTTCCATAATAAAATAAGATAATTTGGCATGGCCTGTAATTAACATTGGTTTTCTTAAAGAGTATATCACAAAATTTTCACTTGAGAACAGTTTGTTTGTTTTTACTTTCCTTCTGTAGGATTAAGAAAAGTACTATATATATATGTATATTTTACATATATATAAAAGTACTATATATTTATATATAATATATATATATATTTTAAAGAAAAATAAATTATTTTCAGAAAAATGAGAAAATATTATTTTGCCTAAAAATGGCTCATCAAGTTCAAAGGAAGTTAATACGCTGTTTGGAGAATGAGTATTACAATGTCCTAATGAAGTTAAGATAAAAAAATTAAAAATAATAATTTAAAAAATCCTAATAGGTAGGTGAAGAGGATGTTTTAACCTGAGTAAAAATTCAGTTTATATTAAATATGAATGAGTATATTGAATATAAATGAGCATGTCTAAATCAGTGACCTCTTTAGTGACAGAATATCCAAACATACAGGGCTTACATAAATCACTTGATCTGTAGATATACTAAAAAAGACAAAGACTATTTCTTTTGCATAGTACACAGGGTGAACAACTTCTTGATTTCTGTGAAGGAGCAATAAGGAAGTGTCTTTTTCTTTATCTCTGTCTGTCTCTATAGTATTGCCCATTTTAAAATACATTTATTTTATAAATAAACTGTATTTTTGCATTTACTTTTTACATTGTGCTACATTTACCATGGCCTTCAAAGTGAGAAAAGATTATTCCGAGAGAACACCATGCAATGTGATTGGGAGCATCTCCATGTCACCCTCCTTCTCCGTTTTTCTCTCTTGGTGGTTTGGAATATATTTCATTAGAGCCCTGCCTAAATGTATACTAACTACTATGTAGGTAGGTAGATTTTCACAGCAGCTTGCATTGCTATGAAAATAGATTTAAAAATTCAGATTTGGAAATTAAAAGAGAGTAACAGGTGCCTCCAATTTTCAAGTAGCGTTAGTGAAAGGCAGTGGCAAACAAAGCTTTCTTTTACATGAAGAAGTCTTTTAAGTCAAATATGCCACAGCTGAAATCTATTCACACAAAAAAACTTGGATTTTATGAATTGGCTAAACAAAAATTTTGTAAGTTTTATTTTTATTATTTATTTAATTGAAACATTCTCTCTAGCCACATAATGAAGATCTTCAGGGTCAAGATTAGACCTAGTTTGAGAGACTACTGTGGAAAAGGGCTTCTAGCCCAATAGCACGGGGTACCGCAAGTCAGATGCAGTGTCTTCCAATGCCTGATGTTTTGCACAGTATGTCACTTTCTTTTATGATATTATTCTACATAACTATGAACATACTCCCTGATGTCAGCTACAAAGTACAGGGGACTGCACTTCCCATTGAACATCTGCTGACAAGTAAAATACTGGATGGAAGCAAGAAGCATTTACTGTAGAGGGTTAGAACTAGTCAAAAAAAATCAAATTAAATTAAGTATTTTTTTGTTATTATTCCTTCTTTCATAGTCTAGTGTGGGTGGTATTTTTGTGGTTGTTGTTTGTTCAGTTTTAAATAAAATCTTTGTGACATGGTCTCCCAAGTCACTTAAGTGTTGTTAAAATAGAGATATCAAAAATTTCTGACAATTTCATTTCTGATAAATGTTTCACCCTCTCCATGGACCTTTGACTTTCCACCTAATTATGGAAAAGACAAGACTTCGGTGTTTCATATTATGTTAGAGGCAGCTCATCAGTACAAGGGGAATAAAGATTTCTACCAATCATAATGCCTTAAACTGATTCCTGAACCATTCAGAAGAATCCAGAAAAAAAAAAAAAAAAAAAAAAAAGTGTTACATTCTCCTTTCAACATAATCAGGGTAGTCCTCTGCCATAATTTGACTTTGGACATTTTGCTTTTAAGAAGTCATTCATAGCTGGTGCACTGTTTCAATGCTATTTCAAAGATAGAGGGATCAGAAAGGAAATGTCAGGGAAGGGAAAACAACGGACAAAAGAATAAAAACTGAGACTCTTCACTTGAGAAACCTAGGAGTGAAGATACTTAGTTAACTTAGACAACACGGTGCAAACTACAAACAGAGAAATACTTCTGCCCCATTGACAAGACAGCTTTGCTGAAAGATTCTTTCTTGTCAAAATATACTAACTCTAAAGAAAAAAAATAGCAAGGAGAAAAATCAAACATCTCTCACTTATGTAAATATTACAGCATTTCATTTTCATTAGATTGAAATGTTTAGTTTCATTCATATCAGTTTGATAATTTTCATTTGATTGTTGTTTAAACTTAATGTCATATTTTAGTGTATTGAAAAAAGTCCTGAAGAAATTAAAGGATTTTATTGGAACAAAATGCTTTGACACCAATACTGAATCCTGCTATTTGCAGATTTGGCAAGCAAGAGTAGAAATTACCTTGAATCTTGGTTAGCAACATCAGCTTCAACAGAGAAATAGAAACCAAATTTCCAAAAAAGTTACATTACATACTCATGTAAGAGATAGTAATAATAATAATGGAAAAAAAAAAAAAAAAAGGAAGAAAAAAAAACCAACACAGTATTATAGTCAAAGATTATTTTACAATTTTATGATTGCTAGGCTTAGAAAATCATGGGGACAGTATTCAAGTATAAATATATTTAGGTGTGACCAGTGACCTGTAATGTCCATGAACCCTTCACTGTAGCCATGTTTCTTAAGCCTTTTGTGCCTTTTAATCTTCCTGAGCTCTTCTGCAAAGATTTCTCTTGACAGATGGGTAACAAAAGAAACAGTGGCCTTTTCCTAAATAAAAAGAAAAAAGAAAAAAAAAAAAAAAGATGCAGCTTCGGGCAGTCTGCCTTTACAAGTGCCAACAACATTTCTTTCAAAGGCACCTGCTGTTACACATCAACCCCAGCCTGCAAAGGACAGCAACAATGACAGCCTCCTTTTTTCCACTGTGTGAAACCAGTCATGAATTGTATACAGACAGCTTTAATTTATGGCATGAAAACTAGCTTGGGTTTCCTTAACCTTCAAAATCATGAATCGTAAATATTATCAAAGAGGGTAAGGGGAAACAAACCATTTCAATAGAAGTTAACTCACAAAACATTTGTTTCAGAAACATTCACTGCTTTTCCAATATACTTAACTGAAACTGAATTTGCAGGTTAGACTTCAGATACACAAAGCACAGATTAGCAGCCATTAGCATCTTTGCTTCTTTAGTCTTTATCCAGGACCATTGACTTTGCTTTTACATAGGGATGAACATTATGAAAACAGTGCCATCACAACGGCTGTATTTTAACAGTTCCAATTCACATGACAGAATGTCTGAAAAGACTCTCTTTGTGGGAACAGGAGGGTTCATCACTGTGCTGGCACATTTAGGATTATTATGGAAGCTGTCATAGAAACTTTTTTCTATCTTTAAAAATCTGTCATAATG
>CM021732.1:77743980-77845302 GCA_011075105.1 Heteronetta atricapilla | reverse complement strand
TCCCTTCCCTTCCCTTCCCTTCCCTTCCATCTTTTTTTTCCTTTTCATCTCTTTTATCTTTTTTCTTTTTAATTAAAGCCTTTTTTTTTTTTTTTTTTTTTTTTTCCCCACCAGAATTGTCTGAATGAATCTCTTTTCAAAAGATAAGTTAGTAGTGAATTTCAGTTTTTATTGGGATCAACATTTCCTTTATCTTTGTCCTGTGTTAGAAATGATCAGAAGCCTGGGCCCCGAACTGTTATATCACTACCCTGATAACTAGGATCTGCCTTAAAGGGTTACTGAATGTTCATAGGCTTAACATAAACTAACAAAAATGTGGGGTGCTTGAAACCAGAAAAAGGATTCCAAAATAAAACCCTGACATTTTAAGGTCTGATTTTTCTGCTTTCCCACTCTCAGCCTTTACTGCAGGCATCTTAAGAATAAGTTGAAGGACACTAATTATGGTTTTGATTCCTGAAACAGCAGCAAGATACAGATGTTTGGAGATTGTCATTTGGATGCCTGATTTTCTAGATACTTTTTTTTTTTTTTTTCTTAATACCTTTCTTGATTATAAGCTATATGTATTAGGTTTTTTTTTTCAGTAGACAGCTATTCTAATTTCTCATGTGAGATACTTCATAGGTTCTCTTTTAATTTGAAAAAAAATAACACTCATTCATACTCAGTGTTTACAAAGAAAGCATATGCAGCATATGCAGCTCTTAAGAGTTTGAAGATTTTTTTGTCCCTTGTCTTTTGGAAAGTCAGGGAAGTTGTATCCTGAAAAATGTCTCTCAGTGCAGAGTCATAACATTAGAAGACTCTATACTTCCTATGCGGCAACTTCAGTGAAAGGGAAAAAATAAAAATAAGTCAGCATGGATTCAAACTGTTAGGTGCCTCAGTTCTTGGAACCAAACATCTTACTGGTTTGATTACTTCTTTAAGGACTTTCTTCAAGGGTCACAATACTTTTCTACAGTTTGGATGGCAGAAGGGCAGAGAAGAGAAGGTTGAACAAAGAGCCCATCAGTAGATTTATCCTTATAGCAGTGCTGAGCACCACAGCGGAGGTAACCATTATGTAGACCATAAGGATTTCTAGACCAAATCAAATCCAATACAGCATTTCTGTAAAGCATAACCTCCTCATAATTCTTTTACATGTAGTATTCTGTGGACAGTGGACTTCTTGATCCCAGCTGTCAATTAATTTATTCCTTGAAGCAGTAAGATTGGGTGCTATGAATTAGGTAGTACAGCTGCAAGTGTTTTTGTGTTCATGTGGCTCTATATACATTTGGAATTTTATGGAACTGTCTAAACACTTTCCCATGACACCAGTTCTATGGGGAAGTATTAAGAGAAGTAAAAACAAAACAAAAGCCTAAAAATATTTAAAAATGACATTTTCTCAATTTAGTTATTCTCTTTTAGTATGTAAAGAGAACTTTTCTGCTCACTCAGTATTTCTATTTTGAAATATATTAATCTTTCTTGAGATTTTAGAAGGTCCTAATCTTTCATTACATCTAAATGAAGTACTACAAAATACTTGGATTAGCCTTTTTGAGCTTCCCAGTTTCTAATGAGCAGTAGGAGTGACAGTGATAGTAAAACAATGTACACATACAAACCACATGCATGCATGCAAATGCTCATTTTAAAATGTTCAACATACTCTTTCCAAAGCAATAAATTTTTTGGAGAATTCCTTTCTGTGTCATCAGAAGGAAAAAAAAAAAAAAAAAAAAAAAGACTACCTACTTTTTTTTTCTCTATGTTTTTAGTAAACATTAGCACTATTCCCAAAAATCAGTGGATTTTTTGAATGTTTTCTTTCACTTTCTTGTTAGTAAATATATAATAATAATATATATAATATGTAAATAATAAAGGTTAGCACAAGTATAAATAAAACAGAAGAATACATGATGAGCTACAGGGTTGTCTTCTTTTTCTAAGGATTCCTGAGCTCATGCTGAAATATGTAATCTTAGTCTGGAAAAGCAAGCATGTCAGTAAAAATGCTTCAGTCACATGATAACTTTGAAATAACTCTGGAATTTAAAGACACTATTTTGTCGTCTTTGAGAAAAAAAGAACAATCATAGGACAGCAACTATTCAGAGAATTCAAATATAATTTAACTTGATGTAGATATAAATATACTGGTTCACAATAACACGTCAGAAATATTGAGGTACAGCAGTCAGCTTGAAGCTCAGATTGTGTGCCTGCTTATAAAATATAGTAAATAAGAGCTATTGATTGTCTTAATAGCTTTGAATGTTGCCTGAAGCAGCTTTTGCTCAGATATGTCTTTATTTTCAAAAGATGAAAGTATGAATTTTGCCTACATTTCATTGTTATCTGAAAAAAAGATGAGATAATTTTATTCCTTTTATTTATGAATGAATAATTTGATAGGAAGATAAAAGGGGCATTCCTGCATTGAATCTTTTTTTTTTTTTTTTTTTTTTTTTGTCAAATTGACAGAAATAATTTCTAGTAACAAAGGGGAAAATGATGTATAAACTGTACTCAATGTTTACAATTCTCTGGTATTATGAAAGGCTGAAATATAAATCTTCAATTACTCATGGGACTAGTTTCAGTAATGGATCATTTTGCAATATCAAAGAACAATTAACTAATTCATTAAAAATTTAGAAACGTCTAATTTTATTCGTGAACAGATCTAACACTTATTAATTAAATTTCTCACTTGAGAAAAAAACTACTCAAGTATGAGCTTAAGTGTTTTCTTACATACTTAAATCTCTCTGAAGTCATTGAAATGTAAGCAGGTGCTTTCATAACAAGAAATATTACCTTGACTAGTGAAAAATCTTTTTAAAAAGAAGTAACATGTAAATAGCTGCCATATTCAGGGTTAGATTTCTCTAAAAATATGAAAAGCTTTTGTGAAATATGAAAAGGTCTGTGCAGTTTATCTTGCAAGTCATGACTGTATTACATTGACCAAAACATTAATATGCTTAGTGTCATCAAGTTGGAGCCTTAAATTCATTACTAAAGTTCATCTGGGCAGGTCAGAAAACATTTTTCCTTGCTAACATATTATCACACTTCAGCATTAGCACAAAACTATATCTGCCACCAGAGCCAACAAATAAACAAATTTTTACATACTGGAGACTTGTTGTAGGTTCCATGTACTCCCTAATTCTTTCGCAGCCTCTTCTATTTCAGTGTGATCTTCTCTGTGGATGCTCCCTATTAGAATCATAGATTCATACAATCATCTACGTTAGAAAAGACCTTCAGGATCATCTAGTACAGCCATCAGCCTGACCTACAAGGACCCATCATAAAACCACGTGCTTTAGTGCTGCGTCCACAAATATAAAAGTTTCCAGGGTTTGGAACTCCACCACTTCTCTGGACAGCCAGTTCCAATGCTTGGTCACCTACCTCCTCAGTGAAAATATTCTTCCTAACAGCCAATCTAAATCTCCTCTGGTGCAACATGAGACTGTTTCCTCTTGCCCTATCACTTGCCACCTGAAAGACACCAACACCAACACCCACATCACAGTAACCTCCCACTCTGCCTAACTTTTCTATAAGTATATTCTTCCTGGAGTTACAGCCAAATGCAATTTATAAGCCTGAAACTTAGTTGATACTGACTCCATTTTTTAGTCTACTAAGGTTTGAATTACAAATCTTATGCTACTGTAAAATTTGTATTTATTTATTTGAATTTATTTATTTTCTTACACAACAGGAAAATTTACATAAGAATTACATCATCTTGGCTGTGTCACCACAGCTGCTAGAGATCTACACAATAAACAAAAAGGCTGAAGTTATTTTTATAAAAAAACTTTTTTTTTTTTTTTTTTTTGATTCATTGATCCAGTCCATTGCATATCCTGTAAATGGTAAGATTCACGCAACAGAGCAAGGAGGAACTTTTTTAATGTACCTTACTACCAGCAGAAATATCTGTAGCACCATGGCCCGATGGACAAATACTATTAAGTCTTTCACCATTTTAATTGAATATACTTCACAGTATATATAAAGGGATATATTGTTTAGGATAAAACAGAAAAAAAATGTTAATTTCCTTGTAAGTTATGGGCCACATTCCGTCTTGACTGGCCATTGTGGATTTCAGTTGAGTTTGGAGAGATACAAGCTACAGCAGAATTAACTCGCAGGTCATAGAGCAAAGCTCCACAAGTTCTGACTTGATCCTATTTTGTGTGATAGTTTTGCATCCCTTTTTTTTATTATTATTATTTTTTTTCCTATGGATTATAAACATTTAATTACGTGTACCAGGCCTGAGAGTAACAGTGATCGCAGTGCAGAGTGATTTTCATACTGTGCGAAACCAAGAATCCTGCCAAGAAGCATAGACTTAAAATTAAATTAAATTAAATTAATTTAAAATAAAATAAAATAAAGAGAATCAAAGCAAATAACTAAAATATGCTTGAGAAGAACTTTAAAACATCATAAACTAATAGCATTGCTAATATGCTCTGGCAATTTATTTTGACCGCAACTACATTCACAATAAGGATGCTTAAACTGACTCAGCATTCTTCTTTTGCACTCAATGTTTTCCTCTTTTTTTCTCTTCCTGCATTTAATATTGACAATAAGAATTTCAACTCAAATTTGTAATACTTAAGAATGATCCAATAGTTCTTTGCATTTACTTAATAATACTTAATGCTATCTTTGGCATTGTAAATTTTTGATTTGGACAACAAACTGCTATGATGGAAATGATATCTTGTGTATTTTGTTCTTCAGTTCCTCAAGAATTGTTTTGGGACACAAACACTTGATCTTGATCTTGATCACTCTCTATCACAAAACTACTCCCTCTTTCTTCCCTGCAAAGACTGTGTGGTGGTCAGAAGATGTAAGATGACATTGCTGATGTAAGATGACATTGCTGATGAATAGCTACATTATGGGCTTTACTTGCCCATAATGTAGCTATTATGTACAAAGTGTAGAGTGAAGTATTTCATAGAATCACAGAATCATTTAGGTTTGAAGAGACCTCCAAGATCATCTAGTCCTAACCTCTGACCTAACAGTGATAAATCTTCCACTAAACCATATTACTAAGCTCTACATCTAAATGTCTTTTAAAGACCTCCAGGGATGGTGACTACACCACTTCCCTGGGCAGCCCATTCCAATGTCTAACAACCCTTTCAGTAAAGAAGTTCTTTCTAATATCCAACCTAAACCTCCCCTGGCACAACTTTAGCCCATTCCTGCTCATCCTGTCACCAGGCATGTGGGAGAATAGACCAATGCCCACCTTGCTACAGCCTCCTTTAAGGTACCTGTACAGTGTGATAAGGTCGCGCCCTGAGCCTCCCCTTCTCCAGACTGAACAATCCCAGCTCCCTCAGCTGCTCCTCATAAGACTTGCTCTCCAGACCCCTCACCAGCTTCATTGCCCTTCTCTGGACTCGCTCAAGCACCTCGATGTCCTTCTTGTAGTGAGGGGCCCAAAACTGAACACAGTACTCGAGGTGCGGCCTCACCAGAGCCGAGTACAGGGGGACAATCACTTCCCTAACCCTGCTGGTCAGTTCAACAAGACCAACTGCTGGGTCCTGCACCTGGGGCACAACAACCCCAAGCAGTGCTACAGGCTGGGAGATGAGGGGTTAGAAAGCTGTCTGGCAGAGAAGGACCTGGGAGTATTGGTTGATAGTCGGCTGAATATGAGCTAGCAGCGTGCTCAGGTGGCAAAGAAGGCATCCTGGCTTGTATAAGAAGCAGTGTGGCCAGCAGGGCTAGCGAAGTGATTTCTGGTCTTTTGTCCAACTATAGATTTGCTGAACCAATTCAGAAAAAGATCAACTTTTTTATTTTTTTTTTTTTTTTTTTTAATTTTCATATCGAAATTAAAAGTTTACATAGCTCTACTTTCAATTTTTTTAAAACTGCTGTCATTTAAGACTGCTGTCACACCTTGGACATGACAACTAACATTTTGGAAACAACAGTGTTCAAGAATGTCAGCAGTACATGGCTGTAAAGACTCTCTATATTTTTTCACATTTTTTTCTTCTGGCCATGGATATACCAGCTTGAGAAGTTACTGCTATACTTTGTCTGTTACTGGCCTGTGCTATATGCCATCTCTTCAGAACTTGTGAGCATGTTTATTAACCATTTTCATTGCAAATGAGTTAATTTACTTTAAAATGCTTAAACTGTATGTCATTTCATCTGAAACAAGTTTACAAGTAATCGCAAGAGCACCTCAACCAAAAGACCTGAATGGACTGGCATAAGCAGCAGGATGCAGGTAGGTCTGGTTAGATGCAGGGATCTCCCCAGAAGGCACAGGAAGAGAATTCACAATCAAGACCAAATCATTTTTTTTTTTTCTTTTTGACTAGTTCTCTTCCCCCTCCCCCCAAACAACAACAAAACAAACAAACAAGGAAAAAGGAGTATCAGGGGAATGCAGAGAAGCCTTAGGTTATGCATGAGCAGGTCTATTCAAATGTAATTATATATGTGCAAGCCAATAACGTCAAAGAACAGAGTTAAAGAATTTCAAATTCTTCCTTGGAATATTGGAAATGGGAAATTGAAAAGATCTTTAAGAAATGCCTATTTAATTATGATGATCAGTTATTTATTTAAGGTCCACAGAGTATAACAATTGTTTTTAGCTTAGTCAGGTACAGGGCATTGCTTTTATGAAAGAAAAAGTCTTAAAACCTCAAAAAGTACTATAGTGAAATGCAAGGAGACATGACCAGATAAATATACTTCCCTGGAAAGAATGCTATTGATTTGTTCTGCAGGGATTTTTTATTCAGTCCTGGCAACCATTCAAAATCTGCATTTAAACAGAATTTTTTAAAGTGATGATCCTGATCCATTTTCTCAATGTCAGGAAATAAAAGTGTATTCTTAATGAAAAAGGCACTCTAGATATAAAATATTTAAAAGCTTCATGCTAGAATACTTACTGGTTAAAAAATAAATAAAATGGGGTGGGGGTGCAGAGGATACATATTTGTTTTTGTGTACCAATGCCAACAAGCAATTTAGCCAAGAGGAGAGTTAAAATCAACACTCCACCACCATCCATCAGGCCCACATCTTTTATTGAGGGCGATGTTTGAAAATTATTGATGATTCAAGGTATAAATACTGTTTCAAGCTTCCAGTTTCCAGCTCATATGATGAGAATGTCACCACAAAGATGTCTGTTCATTGATTTCCCCCTGCTCCCTCTTGCTTCCCCACCTTCCCTAAAAACTATTTAGCTGTTAGTGAGTCTCACTGTATGTCAGGTACTAAACAAACAATGATGCCAGGTGGTTAGAAGTGTAGAAACTTATTGTTAAAAATAATATTTCTTTTCCTCACCACGTTTACACACTGCAAAGACTTTTTCAAATTCTTCATGGTTGATGCTATTGTAAAAAGGAAAAAAAAAAAAAAAAAAGAGAACAAATGATTCATGACTCTCACCCCTCCCTTTTGTTCTGCACATACTCTGAAAGTGTTTGATAGGCAAGCTACAATAAGGAGATTTTGCTCTTTGTCATTTGTTTGCAAATTCAGCTTTTATAGCTAGAGTTTTTAAGCTCAAAATCACATTAGATTTGTCCAAATATTTCAAACAGGTCTGGTTACTGCACCCACTACAGCAATTCTAACCTCTTGCATTAATGTAAAGTACACCACGAACACTTGAACAGCGGTAGGGATAACAGGATAAGGAATCAGAGCAAACACAGCACAATTGCCATCACAGGACAAAGACAACTGGAGGGAGTGGGGTGAAAGGGAGAGGGAACCCTTTCCCAAGAACAGCAGTGCCTACCCTGTCACACATACCTCCCACATGTAAACACCATTCCTCTTTCTTGTCTCTATTATTGTCCACCCCACCATTCTTTGCACAATGGCAAGGGCTGTATCCTCCTTCCTTGCTCTCTCCCTCCTTCCTTCACCCTTCTCTCCCTCTCACTCCCTCATTTTCTCCCTCCCATGGACAAGCAGCATGGGAGGCTCAGGGACCTGAACAGACTGGAATCAGAAACAGAAGGGAAAAAGAACAATACACCATGTGAAATACACCTTGTTTAAACTTGTCCTGAATCTTCAAGATCAGGAAGGGTTGCAAGTTGTCAGAAAAAGGAAAAATAAAAATTAAAAACACTCACCCTGCTAAATTCCCCATCAGTGTCTCAATTCTCAACACTTCCTCCCAGTCTCTGACAATGTCTGCTTCTTCTCCATCTACTTTTCTCAGCTCCTCACCCCTTTGTCCTACTGTCTCCTCCCTCTCTCTTACACTATAAACCACTGCTGTTAAATTGTTTTCATACATACTGTGGAAAGCCTTAAGATGCCTCTTTAGGGATCTGCCATGGTGAGAGAGGCTTTAAAACCTTTGTTAAATGCAGAAGCAGTTTGCCTGCTGCTGGCACCTGTAAGAGACATCATACTATCATTTACCTCATTTCTTGTCCTACCACTCCCAGTTAAGGAATTACAATGTGATGAAAAAGCAAGAGAACAGTCATAACTAATATTTCAAAAAAACGAAAACCACCCGCACAAACCAGTTCCTGCTACAGAGGAACTGAATGCCGCGAGTTTTCTGCTTGTTAGGAATTGGTGAATAGGGAGAGCCAGCTGTGCTCTTTGAGCTAAGTTCTACTGAAGCTGGGTGATGGGGAAGTGACACAACACAGAGGAAAGAAGAAGAATTCCCATAAGATAGCAGTGTTATGTTTCCAATTGCTTCATCAAATCTACCTTGCAATGATACTCACCTCTTGAAAAAAAACTCTCTCAGGAATATAATTTCATCCATCCCACTGAAATAAGCTTCAGCCTGAAATACGCTATGTCATTCCATCAAAGCTGATCCAGACCTCAAAAATGTTATTAACAGCAGCAACTGCAATACAAACACTAAAGATCATGCTTAGAAGTAAGTATATTTTAAAATAGTTTGGGATATACTACTGTGGTGGTTTTACTTGGCTGGGTGGCCAAGCTCCACCACAACTGCTCTCTGACCCCCCCTCCTCAAAGAGAAACAGGGAGAAAATACAATGAAAAGGACTCAAGGGTTTAGATAATGACAAGGAGATCGTGCAGTAATTATTGTGACAGACAAAACAGACTCAGCATAGGGAGACAGTAAGATTTATTGCTAATTACTAACAAGCTAGAGAAGAGACTCAGTCTATAGCACTTCTCCTCCGCTGCTCCTTTTCGGTCACTCTCATCCCCTGTGCTGTGGGGTCCCTACCACAGGATGCAGTCCTTGCTGAACTGATCTGTCATGGGCGGCCCACAGGCAGCAGCTCTTCAAGAACTGCTCCAGATATGGGTCCGTACCACAGGGTCCATCCCTCAGGAGCAACCAGCTCCAGCCTGGGTCCCCCATGGGCAGCAGCTCCTGCCAGGTTACCTGCTCCTGTGTGGTCTCCTCTCCATGGTCTACAGGTCCAGCCCGGAATCTGCTCCAGCAGGGGTCTTCCACAGGCTGCAGCCTCCGTTGGTGCAGGTCCACCTGCTCCACCATGGTCTCCTCCACCAGCATGGAACCCTGCTCCACTGTGCTACTCCATGGGCTGCAGGGGGACAGCCTGCTTCACCACAGGCCGCAGGGGACTTCCACTCCAGAATCTGGGGCACCTCTCCCCCTCCTTCTTCACTGACCTTGGCACCTTCAAGGCTGTTCCTCACTCCTCTCACTCTCCCAGCTTCTGTGTAGTGCAGCCTTTTTTTTTGTTGTTGTTGTTTGTTTGTTTGTTTGTTTTTCAATGTCTTAAATATGCTCTCACAGAGGAGCAAACAGCATCACTTATTGGCTCAGCTCTAGTCAGCAGTGGGGCCCTTACCAAACATGGAGCAGCTTCCAGATCCTTCTCACAGTAGCCACCCCTATGGCCCCCTGTTACCAAAACCTTACCACGTAAACCCACTACAACTACCTATTACATTTTTACTTCATCTTATATAAGAAATCTCATTGCTGACTGGGCTGTAGCTGTATGCATAAAATTGAGTGCAAGTTTTTTCTTTCTTTCTTTCTTTCTTTCTTTCTTTCTTTCTTTCTTTCTTTCTTTCCTTTCTTTCTTTCCTTTCTTTCTTTCTTTCTTTCTTTCTTTCTTTCTTTCTTTCTTTCTTCATTCCTTCCTTCCTTCCTTCCTTTTTCTTTCCTTCTTTCTTTCAAGATCAGCACCTTTATCATGTCTAAATACAGGTTTAGTCTCTTTTAACCATACAAAGTCAGCAAACATTCTCAGTTACAAACAGCAGGGAAAAGACAGATGTTATGTACAGGCAAGGCCTTAGTCTCTGCTAACCTCATTTTTCCTTGACTGAGGATTCAGACTTTGCCCATACTTACTTGAAAACAACACATTAAAGGATAGTCATCAACAAAATCTGACAATAGAATTAAAATTCTTCTGACAGCAAGCTATGGTCATTTTATTTTCCATTAGTGTCTTTCTGAAGTGCAGCACAACAGGAGATAGGACCAAAGTTGTTCAGTGTCACTTTGCAAGACAGTGCTGGCAGTGTGCTCTTCCTCAGTGGACAGTGATTTTTATATTATGTAATCTAATAGTGACAGCAAGCACAGTAACAACAGGTTGCTCTTCTGGCATGGGGCAATACACAAGACAGTTTTTAATGGGGATGCATGAAGTAGTCCACTAGGTAATTAAAAAGAAATTGTAAAAACATATGTAAAGAAAAATCCTAAGATCAAATAATGAGCTGATTGGTGAAGAATGAAGCAACAGGTAAAACTGTGGACTACTGTTATTAAAGTGACTCCTGAGAGAAATGGATGAGAGATCATTGTAGTTGCCCATGTAAATACAAGAAAAAATGTTCACCGTTGCAGACGATTTCAAGATTATAGTCTGCATCTTCTAGTGTTCTCTGTGGTGGAGAGGTAGGTGCCAGACCTACCCATCAGTACATCATTGGGGTTGCTTAATTAGTTAAATCACAAGGACTACCACTACCTCAAGGATTAAAGTGCCATGGAGTCTTTGTAAAATACAAAGCCAATAGGCATTGCTTTTATTTTAAGTAAAGTTAATAAAGTCCCCAAAGGCTTTTTTAGTCTCCCAGCTGTAAGTTCATCCTTGAGCTGAAACACTGGAAGCAGCTAAATCTAGCTAAGCTTAAAATCTTAAAGGGAGTTTGGTTACACTCACGAGAGGGTAAAATGGGGTTCTGGAAGCACTGGAGCAGCCCTGTTTATGCTTCTCCTTTGAAGCATCCTTGAGTTGCATGAAAGGAATACAGCTGATGAATTTTCTGTCTATATTCTTTTGGCTAACAAGAACCATGTAAACAGATGAGAAACTCCAGAATTTTTTGCAGTTAGCACTTACCGTTGCTCAACTTGGATTTCTTTGTCCATGGTATTCTTAAAAGTATTTAGTACTTCTATAACGATATAGAACAAAGAAGAAGAAGATTAAAAGATTTTTTTCCCCTTTTTTTTTTTTTTTTTTTTTTTTTTTTTTTTTTTAATTTGGCTCACATTTTACTGAGAAACAATCTACACTGGGAAACTACTTATTTCACAAAAGATAGAACTTAGATCTTACTGACAGAAAAAAAAAAAATCCCATAAAACATATGTCCTTATGAGAAGACTAAAAGTGAACACATAAAAATATATGAATTCAGGTTATTAAGAAATCATGCTTCATTTTAGTCTTTGAGTAATAGTAGCCTAGATTGCTACAGAGTAACTCTCCTCTGAATATGACAAATTTGCTCTTAACATTGCATTTATTTATAGATGACCTAATCAGAAATCACTGGGATGGCACCAGAGAAAAAAGGCTTAAAATGTTATGTTTGTTTGCACATGTAAGTTTGAGCACTGACTTTTTTTTTTTTTTTTTTTTTTTTCTCCTTTTCAGCTTGTTTAAAGCTTTTGGCTTTCACTGCTAACTAAATCATTCTGTTGTTGATAGTCCAAAAGGTAAAAATAGTTTTGTAGGACACCCTGCAATGGGTAATGGACAGACAAATGTTGCAAACAGCAAACATTTTCTTCCTCCTGGCAGAAAAGAAAGCATCCATGAAGTACACTGTAATACTGGCATTAAAGAGTCACCAAAAGAGTGCTTAATAGGAAATGAATCTGTATGCTTTTTAATCTTTTAGTCTTAAACAAGCATAATTGAAATCTTCTGTCTGGAATACAAACAGACCATGTTTTACCTCAGTAAGCAGACATGATTACTGCTGCTCTGTCAAAGCCCTGTTGCTTAACTGTCTTGGGTTTTCAAATCAAATTATACATCCTCTCCCTCCACTGCACTGAAAGACGATAAAATAAACAAGGCAGTCACAAAACACACTCTCATTCTTTTCTCCATTGGTCTGACAGATTCCAAAGCAGGATGATGTTGAAAAAGAGAGTGGATAAATCCCTCTGGACCCTTTGTATTAGATAAAGCAAGCTAACAGAGAGAGAAGTGATCACTTTACAGCAGAGATGAACTTCTCGCAGGAAGTTTGATAAATTGACATCATTCCAGGCAATTTGAGGTAATACAATCTTCATGTCTGAACAGTGTAATTACTGGATATGTTTCCAGCATTCAGAAACACTCTGTATCAGTCACCATGAATACTTTTAGCAACCATTTATTTCAGAAAAGGGGGGGTGGAGAGAAAAAGAGTAGGGGGAAAGCTAAACAGTAATTTAAGTGTCCTTTACCATTGAACATAATATAGCTGGCAGAAACATCTGCCACCTCAGTGAAGACAAGAAGACCTGATGCAAGTGAGATGGGCTCAGCAGAGATACAGCCTCATTGGTGTCTGGTAGGGGACTGTGTTCTAGCATAATCCAGCCTCTCTTCCTCACAGAATATGCAGCACTATGGATGCCATCAGTACAATCCCAGGCTATTTCATTCATCAGTCTCTGCACCTCCCAGGTTTGGCACATGGGCATTTTGCCCAGTGAGGTGAGGTGAGGTGTAACAACAGTCTTCCATTTTTGAGGAAGGCATGGTGATAGAAGAGCAAAACAACGGAGGAGTGGAAATAAATCCATTGTGTGTATACACCACAATAGGAGTGTAAGGAGGTCATTTTTACCATGTGCTCAAAGACAGAGGTAAGACAAGTCAGCTGCAACTGTAAAATTGAGAACTGCTTTGTTGTTGGGCTTTTTTCTCCCACCCACAGAGGAAATGTTTGCCCTACTGACATGCTGAATTAATTCCCAGCTGCATGTTTTCAAATAACTTATTTTTATTCAGTTCCATATGGGGGGCATGAGGTTAATTTTTCAAGCTACGTGTAAGGTTGCAATAATTCATTTTTCGTTTATAGTGACATTTATCAAAGTGGCAAGAACCACCACTAAAACATGTACTAATTGACTTTCCGTTATTTATAATGTCAGATAAGTGGCAAGCAATGAAAAATGATCTGCTGTTTCATATGGTCCATGCAGAATGTAATGGAGAGAAGACCAGTCATTGGAATTACGCTGAATATACTTTGGTTAGCCATGAATAGGTTCTGGACCACATTCAAAAATGTTTTCTGGACAGCACTCCAGCACTTTTAATTTCTCAAAAAACGGACAGGTCCAAGGTTCGTGGTCCTTTCTATGGCACATTCACAACACTACACTTCAATCAAGTCTGCTGCTTTGCATGTGTGGCAAACAGTTCAGTCCTGATTTTATTTTCAAATTCCAAGGCATATTTGTAAACAGGCACAGGTCTGCTGATCAGAATATTATAAAACTGAAATATAATGCCCAAGTTAGGATTTTTTTTTTTTTTTTCAAATCCTTATCTAGTAACTATGAAAGCTTTAGGCCCTGAACTATAACGTGAATAATGTTAATGAATTTGGGATTAATAATATTAATCTTTTGTGACAAAATAATATGTAAGCATCTGCAAGCAACTAAAAAAAATGTAAGGGATGCCTTTTTATTATTATTTTTTGTAATGAGCCTTGCTGTTTCTCAAGGAATCACATAGGGATAGCTTTCATTTCTGCAGACTCATGCCTAAGGGAAAGCAAGGAGGCTTTCTGTCATATAAAGGATATTCTTATAGTGCAAGCTAATCTAAAGGAACCCCTACTCAGTAAGGAAATTGTATTTTTATTATGTATTTATTATGTATTTTTATACATTAAAATGTGGCATATAATTGGTGTAGCACACTTATTATTTATTCCAATCTTAAATTCATTACCTAAATGGAATATCTTTGTGCTGATTATACAAAGACAGTAATGAAGAAGCCTAAATCTGTGGGCAAACCTAAGAGAAGGTGATGGGCTGCTACTACAGACAGCAGAATTTTGACCAAGTGTGGGGAGATGAAACATTGCTTCACTGAAATATCCAACACAGAATTAATATGCATATATATATTCAAAGAAAAAAGCAAAAGTAGACAGATTGAAGATTTCAGGAAGGAAAAGTGTTGATGGCTTCAAATAGTTACTGAGCTGCATGTTAGTCTACTGCTGGGCTCATGCAGACAGACTATTTTCAGCACTGTGATAAAATATTTTCTGAGGGATTTTGCATAAATGTTTAGAGACATAGCTTCAAAACGCCTAATAGGAATACCAAGAAAATTCCTAAGAACTTCTCTGCAAGCCACAAATATATGCTAGAAGGTGCAACAGAGTTATCTCATGACAAATCTGCATACAAATTATAATAATATATAGCAGAAAGTGTGGCCACAAAGAAAACTTTTCTTCACATTTATCCACATCATGTAGATGGTACTCCTACCTTTAATCTGTTACATACACCTTTATGAGGCTGACCAATAAATCAGTTTTACTGCAGTCAAATCAGTTTTTTGATGCAAAACAGTTTAATATCTGTCTATAATGCTTTATGTATTCCTAGAACAACTGAGACACCCTGCACTGATATTGTCTTTGATAAGAAAGTGTCTTCCCATAAATACAGTCTCTTCTAGCTTCTCCATTAGTACATTAGGCTGTTAGAAAGGTTATTTGGTGCTTATTGTTTCTTTAAAGTGGCCAGAAAATGAATTGAAGAAATACTGTGTTTAGGAGCAGGGACAAAGCTTTAGCATAAAATACAATAACAGAGAATGAAATTACATTGAGCTAATTGAGAATTTAACAAGGCACTTGTGTGCAGTAGACATGTTACATATTGGAGACAAGAGAATTGTGATTGAAGTAGCCTATTTCACAACCTCCACTATTAATTCACATACAGATATATTTATATAAACATGTATCCATGTGTGCATGAATATGTTCCAACTCTCCAGTAGTTTTAAGTGACAAACAGAAATACATAATCCATGAACTAATAAAGTATTTACTACTTAGTAATACAAGAATACAAATAATAAAACATATATTTTTAAAGTTTAAAATTTAAATATTTGCCTTTTGTCATATAAACATGGTGAACATACCTGTTGCAATCTTGCCAGAATCTTGAAACAGAGAAACCTTTGAGCTAACAGGAAAATCAATAATAATGTTTCAACAGAACTCAGACTGAGATTTTTAAAGCCATATCAAAGATTAGGATGCCCAAATGATCTAAGAATCTTTCTCCAGTATCATGTGCATAAGATGAGATGAGAGCTTTCTTTTGGGATGACCCTCTTTTCACAGAAAAAAAAATAAAAAATAAAAAATAAAAAAATCCAACTGTCCCTGCCAGAACAACTTTACTTCAAAATTATGTCTAGATACTATGTAACAATGTAAATGCTGATTTATCAGTGAACCAGAAATAAAATTTTGCTGGTTAAGGATTGTTCTTCCAATCTTAATCTGTTTATGATTTTTGCCTTATTTCCACAAACCTCAACACACTTGTTGGGACAAATCTCAATGAAGGCAGACTAATTTTCCAAATAAAGTGGAAAACTTTATTTGGAAAAGTTTTCAAAGTTTTTCAAAAGATTTCAAAGTTTTCCACTTTGAAATCCACATTTCACATATCTTTAAAATATTAAATTTAACCTAATTAAATTCATTTAAACAGCCTTTCCACTTCTGAAAAGGCTGAATAAACATCTGGATTGTATATAAGTTGCATGTGATTAAACTGAAGTCATTTAAGTGAAAATTCTACTTATTCTGTAGAAATCCTAAAAATATTTTCTGTTCTATGAACAACATGTCATCTCCTGAGTTACATATGTCTTTGTTAAAAAAGAGTTGTATTTCAAGGAAAATAAATCATCGCAGAAAAACATTTGGGAGGAATAAAACATGATTTAAAACATGTCTACAGGATTATAATGCACAGCATTATATATATTTATATGTATTTGCTTGTATATATTACATATATGCATCTTTTTTAAAGTGTATTCACATATATATATGCACATACATATATACATACTTAACATGTATACATATGTATGTGCAAACATGTAAATATATGTAAATATGTAAATACAATGTTTGCATACATATTTTTCTATGTATATTTCTATGTATATTTCTACATATTATACGTATATACATACGTATAATACATACGTATTTTTCTACACGTATTTTTCTATGTATAAGTGGCTGGATATACACGAATGTTCACTCTCATTAAATAGTTTTACCAAAACAGAAAAAGACATACCAATAAGGTGACAGGAATAGAAAATTCAATTAATGGTAACAAAAAGTGATTAGATGCATGGAGTCACTCTGATAGAGCTGAGGACTGAAAATGTTTAAGTTCTCTACCTTTAAAAGCAGCACAAATGGAAGCTCACAGAAGAGAGAATGTACAATAATAAAAGATATAAAAAGCTAAAGAATGACCTCCCTTTCCCTTTTCTTGTAATGCAAGAACAAGGTGCTACGAAATAAAAACAAAGTGTCAGTTTACAATGATTGAAATACATTTATTTTATTTTATTTTATTGACATCATGAAGAACTAGTAAAGATCCTTGCTCTATCACTTAGAACAAGTGATTGGCTAAATAAGTTAAAAATAAGAAAGATGAGGCATTTCTATGGTTAGAGTAACCATAGTTATGATATGTAAACCATTAGTCATGTACGAGTGCAGATTCATGCTATGTGCAAACTCTTCTATACTAGATTATTATAGAAGTCTCATTTTCAGAGGTGCATTGAAAGCTTTACATTTTTTTGGAAAAAAAAAAAAAAAAGTTTGGTTACATGGGGTTTATTTTAATGGTAAGAACACTAACCTGTTAGTATAGTGGCTAATAATAAATTGGCTGGTTATCACCATAAAATATCTACACAATGCTGATTGAATGAACACAGCACAGCAAAAAGGATTAAGCAACTAATGTAACCTGTTCATATTATTGCGAGCTAAGGGACAAAGAATTTCCAACTTTTATTCTGACTTTGAAAACAGGAATATAAGAGATCATCTAATTTTCAGAAGACACGTGAATAACTGGATATAATTATCTGGCAACTTGAGAATGGAAATTAACTTCAACACCATTGTTTCTCAGCTTCAGCATTTAGCTAGGGGAATAACAACTAAATGTTATCAGGGCACTGGGGTTATTATTCCTCCTCATAGCTTGAAAACCATGTGTATGCTATCACACAGCATGGATCTCCTAGTAGAGCTGTTAGGTTCTGTGATATGCTTGCAATTTGTGCTTTCCTAATAACTGAACCTGCATCCTGTGTGACCAAGGAGTGACACAGACACATACACAATCCATCAAGCTGCAGATACCCTCAAGATTTATCCAAGCATGGTTTCCTGCTGCACTGTGATCAAAAGATGAACATACTGAAGCCCAATTAAAGCACATGGCAATTAACTGGAAGCCTTTAGAAATAAAACTTCAAAAATAAATCATCTGAAGTTGGAAAAAGCACTAAGTGTAGCAGATGTTATGATCTACATTATTATTAAACCCTTTAGCACTGAGACTTTATCAAGATGGCAATAAGATACATAAGATTCTTAGCTTTAATAAACATACTAAAAAAGCATACTTAGCTTTAATAAACATACTAAAGATCCAAGGAGATAAGAATGGGACATTTTCATATTTACCAATATCTGCAGGAATCCCATTTCATATAATTCAATCAGTTTATTTAAAATTGTGTGTTTTGGTTACTGAAAATGTCATTTATTTTTGCTGCAGTTTTTACAGGAATATTTACAGATGCCATCTATTTGAAAGGATCCTGTTTCAATGAGATGAAGCATATGGTTAGGACCCTGACATGATGTGTCTGCACGTGCATGCATGTGTTTATGCATAAGTGGTTGGAGGAGGTCAGCCTAAGCAGGAACTCATGTAATGATTCATAATTTCCAGAGATGCTGAAGTTACAGCTATTGAAAAGTTACCCCGAAAGAAAAATGAACCTTTCGCTTTCTACATCACCGAACACCAAAGTCTCATTTTTCTTCTTCACTCCCTTCCTTCCTTTACTGTAGGCAATATTTATTACCCTTACAGCAGTAAATAACCTTCACAGACAGTGGCAGACACACCTATTGCCCTCACCTGTGATTTTTAATTTTTTTTTCACATAGAATTAATAATAATAAAAAACATAATCATAGAGATTTTTAATATTTCTACACTAGACACACTATATTGTAGGGCCCTCCTTTCCTTTTCCTATGCTAACTTGCATACTAACTGCCCAATATGCTTTCTTTTTTATACTAACAGACCACATCTGAATAGATCTACATCTATTTCCATGCTCCTTTTTGCTCAGGAAGAAGTGAACCATCAATAAAGTAACCAAACGGTTTAAGTTTGGCATAAACTTCTACATGAATCCCAATAAGTTATTAACATCAACAATTTTCAAATGGTCATGAATTTGCCATTCATAAAAAATATATAAATAGTTTAATTCACACTGAAGCCCAAAGATTTTTTTTTTATGTACACAAATATCCATGTTTGAATGCTAATCAAATAGTTTAATAATTTATTAAATTAAATATTATCTACATAGTCCTGACAAAGAAGAGCAGACGATGGTAATTAAAATACAAACAAGCAAAATAAAATTGTCCAGTGCAGGTACTCCAGTTACATCCATTCTTAAGGTCTGCCCAAGCAATTTTATTCTTTAGAAGGAATCACTGCATGGTAATTAATTTGACTTTCAGTGGCTGCAAAGGGAACATTTCTTCTCATAACAGCTCTGAACCCAGCAGGTCTATAGAACATCAGTGGACCAGGTTTTTTAGTTTGATTAAACCTTTAAGTCCATACTGTGCAGGGCTCACTAAAGATAAGCCTTGTAAAATGTATATGCATGTAAAATGAGTGCAATGTGATTTATTTGGAGGCAAACCAGATTTCAAATGTAAAATGATGAAAGAACAGTTTTATTCCTTGATCAGATCATACTTACGTTTTATAAAATGTACATATACATCATTGAATCAACTGCTAAAATTCACAAAAATATATAATTATGTTGTTTGGAGTGTTAAGCAATTATTGCCAGTTTCAAGGCTTTGCTACTACTATAACATGCCCAAGGCAAAAACTCTTTGCGTTCATGAATATTGGAAAGAGCAAGTCATGAATCTGTAATCTGAACATCAACATCTTTCAAGCTGCTTGTAGTATTGGGGGTTTTACTAGTGGAAACATATATTTAAATCTGAGACTGCTGATTTTATTTGCTGACCTCTGATTTCATAGTTTGTATATTATTTCTACTTGTAATCACCTATCTACCCTATACTTTCTGAATTAATAGAAGCTACCAAGAAATAATAGATGACATGGACACTGGGCGTCCAGCATTGTACATGACTCTCAGTGATGTATCTAAAAAGGAGATATCATCTTTTCCTTCAAAAAAGCACATGGTACAAAGCATACTTTTGTCTGCATCAAGCAGCAAATAAGGAAGTGAATGAATGTTTCTAAAGCATTAGAGCAATACAAGTTTGTCAAACAGATATAATATTAGGTAAATTTATCTATTCACATGCTATCCCAAGCACAAATGAAAAATCCTGGAGCATTGGTTTGGATGGCTGTATTATACTGTTCCACAGGAGAACAGTGGTGATCCTGTCCCAAGGAAATTAGCTTGCATCAATACTCCATCTTAACTCCAGTCTTCAGGAAATTCTTGTTTATGGTTCAGGGTTGAAACCAAGCATTTCTTCTTTTCTCCTTCCTAAATATATGCTTGTAATTAACAGTTGATGGAAAAGGAAGAAGGGAGAAGGGAAGAAGAGAGGATGGACCAAACAAATCAGATAGCACTAAACACTTAACATTTCCATTTTTCTCTCAGTACATATCCTGATACACTTCTTCCTGAGACAAGGAAGTCCAGTAAAGGTAGGCAACAGCAACAGAGGGAAGTCCAAAAGAGTCCCTGAAGCTTCTGATTTAGAGCCTATGTCAAGATAGCACACATTGTGTGTCTCAGGTGGGGAAATGATATAGGGATAGATAAAAGAGAGAGATGATAGCTAGACAGATAGACAGATAGATATCTTATACATGTAGGTAGCGAATGCAAACTTTTTCGTATCCATCTCCCCAAAAGGTGAAAAGTAATGACACCAAGAACAGAGAGGTTCTCCTGAAGGTTTCTTCTGATCCAGAATCACTCCCTCCTTAATGAATTCTCAAAAAGCCAAACATACATCCTATCTCAGGCTGAACGTAGAGAAATGGGTACAGGAATTTTCCATGAATATAGAGAGTAAAAATGTAAAAGCTTTAGTTAAACAGAGTCAATTACAAAGCAAACAGTTATGTGCTGTCATCCATGCAAAGTTCAGAGAACCTAAGAACTGCTTTACATTACCAAGTTTCTCAGTATGCTGTTCATAAGGTACTTCCTTATGAACATAAGGTACTTCAATCTACTTCCAAGGGAAATTCTTTATATGTGAAGAACAGGTATGCCTGAAAAACTCATCTCTACTAAGTGAATGATCAGACACAGTACAAAACACCTGAAGATTTATGGGAATCTTAATGATAAATTCATAGTTATATTTCACAAAACACATATGAAAACTCCCCCCAAACTAGGACAATCTCAAGAGTTTAACCTGCACAATGACTATGAAATACTGGATCTTAACATTTTTATCCACCACTCTAAAACAAGCAGAAAAACAAACAAACCCCAAAGCCCAAACTGGAGCTAAACTTGCTACGCCACACACATCCTGTAGGGCAATCTGCTGTTTTGAGGAGTTTACAGATTAAATGGTTTCTATAGCCAGCAAGCCAAAGAACAATTTGAAGTAAAAATGTCTAACCTATTGAGAACATGAGCAGATTCATCACTTTTGCTATTTTGAGAACACCATAATCTGAGTGACTTGGATTGCATTTCAAAGCAAGAATAAACTGCAAATATAAATGAAAGAACTGCAGCCAAATCAACAGCATATAGTGTGACACGTTAAATCTACTCTGCCAAACGTAGTTTCAGCTTCCTCTCTAGGCTGCATATGAATACATATCTTAAGTCACAGTATATACTAGCAACATATTTCACCTGGTATGTGAACAGGAAAATAAAACTGGACTAGAAAGATTTCTCAAATTCTACGTCTTTCATTTACTGAATGGTTTCAAGTGAAAAGTGTAAATTTACCCTTCACTTTATAAATGTTATGTCAGTACTTTCAAACAACTATACTTGGATCCTTATGATCTTTATGAATTTCTTATACATCCATCATCATCACTATATTGAACAGGATTTTTCAGTATACTTTAAAGGCAAAGATTTATTTATCAAATGCTATACAAAGATCTGGGGTGTGTGCTTGCAGCCCAGAAGGTGAACTCCTTCCTGGGTTACATCAAAACAGAAGTGGCCAGCAGGTGGAAAAAGGCAATTGTGCCCCTCCGATCTGCCCTTGTGAGGCCCCACTTGGAGTATCGCATCCAGCTCTAGGGCCCCCAGCACAAAAAGGATGTTGATCTGTTAGAGTGGGTCCAGAGGAGGGACACAAAGTTGATCATAGAGCTGGAGCACCGATGAAGAAAGGCTGAGACATCTGGGGCTGTTCAGCCTAAAGAGAAGTCTCCAGGATGACCTTATTGCAGCTTTTCAATATATAAAGGGGGCTTGTAAAAAGGATGGAGAGTAACTTTTTGTTCAGGCAGATAGTGACAGGATGAAGGGGAATGGTTTTAAACTAAAAGAGAGGAGATTCAGATTAGAGGTTAGGATGAAATTCTTCATTTGGAGTGTGGTGAGGCACTGGAGCAGCTTGCTCAGAGAGGTTGTGGATGCGGAGGGTGGCATCCCTGCCCATGAGAGGGGTGTTGGAACTGGATGATCATTAAGGTCCCTTCCCACCTGAGCCATTCTATGTTTCTATGATCTGAACAATTCAGCTTAAGAATTTGGGCTTGGGCTCCTTCTAAAAGAATGTGCTCATCCTCTGGGACAAATTACAGGTCAAAACTGAGAAATTAGAAAGCAAGAGAAAAACTATGGAATCTTAAAGTAAAAAAACATAACAGCAAATACTCTCCCTATAAAGGAAGTAAACATTTTGAAGTCTGACTTCAGTTTTGCTGGAACAGTGCTTCCACATTGCATTCTTGCAAATAAGAGTTGTATTAGGCCAAGTTGTTAACCTGCAACATCCAACTAAATGCTACAGGACATCTTCCAAAACTGCTCTTCATAAGTTATAGAAAAGTATTATAACCTTCTGATGAAAGATAAATGCACGTCACCTGCTGGTAGAAGAAACATTAAAAACAAAGTTGTAAAAAAAAAAAAAAAAAAAAAAAAAAAGTGTATTTAACATATCTAAAAGGCTGTATTGCCTCATCAAAATTTGCTGTTTAGTCAAAGGTCAAACTGATTTCTTGTGCAATGCTTCTAGCTCATTCCCTCTTCTCGCTGCTAGTTCAATAGCTCCACATCTCAATTCTTTGTTCAATGAATGTTTATGGATTTACAATGCAGTGATACAAGAGTTACACAGTGCATACTTCCACAAAAATACTCTGAAAGTTTATGCTGGCAAGAACATCTACTTATTTGACTTCTGCTGTTGTTCACTGTTAGCTGTCCTGGCAGTCTTCTTTACATTCTTTTAATACAACCCACTTATTTTCTGAGTTTGCAGAAAACCGTATATATATATTTATATATAAATACTGTCCTGCACACAAATGAACCACTGGCAGAGAAAAAATAAATAGTTGCTCATTCTTCCTAAAACAAAAGCAAAACCAGGGAAAAAAAAAAATATATATATATATATATATACATATATACATACATACATACATATATATACATATGTATATATACATATATATATATATATGAGTTTCTTTGAGACTGCATCTGTTGGTAATCACCTGCTTGTTCTTCCATGCACAACTGTTTTCAGAAGCAAGGGTTGAATCTCAACATCATAAAAACAGCCAGATTCTCTCCTCTCTAACTGCTTTGCAATTCTTCTTATAGCATCTAAGAGTTACACTTGTATATCTGGGGGCAAACTTGGGGCAGCACAAGGGTCCAACCTATAGTAAATGCTTTTTGATTTTGATTTGCTCTCTTACTCATCTGCTGTAAGAAGACACTGAAGCTCAAGAGGCAATGCAAAATTCATAACATTTTGATGTGAAATACAAGGGCCAGGGATATGTAAGGAAAAGCAGAAACACAGATGCGATGAGAAGTTCAGTTTAAACTGAGAAATATACGTTCATGAAGCAGCCTATGGTACCATAGCTTAAATATCAGCAGAGAGCATGTATCTGAGGAAGGCGGGGCATTATGAGGAATTACATTAATAGTGCAACATTAAAGAACTGGTTTAACAAAGTTCAAAGAGAAAGCAAGGTGATTGCAACAGGATTTGAAAAATAAGTTTTAGGACGTAGATGAAATGACTGAATCATTTTGAAATGATTCAAATGATGAAATGACTGAATCTTATTTTATAGATAAGTACAGATAATTAGTGGACATTTTCAAAGAATTAGCTATTGCCACATCTGTGGAGGGGGTCACAAGAGGGAACAACTAAAGTTCTTAGAACATGCAGGGATGAAGGCACCTAGGATAGCATGGCTTGAAATGTGGTGAATATTTAGAAACAGGAAAAAATATAAAGAACTTACTAAAAGACAATGCAATTGGATTGGAACATTAAAAGAATAAAAGTAGTGTGGGGTAAGATTTGCTTTCAAAGAGCCAATTGCTTATTAGAGATAGGTAAATAAAAACTCTTGCTAAAGAGCTGCATTCTCTAATAAAGGAGTTTAAATTTCCTTGAAAATAGAATTAAAAGCTGGCAACATCTGTTACTATTATTATTGCCTATTACCTGTATTAGAATAGTGCCTGATGGACAATAAAGTTTGTCCATCATTATGCCAAATACTTATAAATACATGATAAAAATCACACTCAAGGACTTTATAGAAGGAAGTAGTTAAATGGGGGAAGAATTGATACCTCTGTCTAATGGTTAGGGAACGCAGGGACAGAGGTTTACTGCTTGTTGCAACTTGAAAAATAGGATTTAGATGCCTAAATTACTAAGGTGCATCAGAAAATTTTACCTGGGATTGCAGATTAAAAAAACACTACAGTGTGGAGGTAAAATGGTTCAATGATTTATTTCCCAGAATTTGGGATTGCATTGATACAGAGGCTGGATTTTTCTGTTTCACTTCTGAAAGTGAGAAGATTTCCCTGATGATTATGAACTGGCTCAGAAGAGGAAGAAGGGTACAGGTTTCAATACTCCTGTATGTGGGGGAGGAGGGTTAAAATCAGGGTGTTATGCTGTGGTTTACAAGCATTTTGGAGCACAATGGTCAAGTCAGCTACATGACTTTTAGGGATGCTCCAAAATTTGAGGAAAACTCTTGTTTAATACCCAGATAAGTCTAGCTACACAAAGAGTCCTTTATGAAAGAAGACCCTATTGCAACCTGGACAAATTTCAAAAGCTAATAGAATGAAATTAGTCTTTGTTTATTGCCTATCAGAGAAAATCATTCTGCAGTGCAACAGGTAATGAAGAAGAGCTCCATCATGCCAGAGAGGAAGTAGAAGTTATCTAGAAATTATCACAAACACTGCTATTACGTGGGCACAGTTGCTGAAACACGTTTTTGAGGAAGTGTCTCATCAGGTCTTAGAAAAGAAGATTCTACAGAAGTAAGAAGAAGGAAAAAAATCACTTAAGAGGAAAAGAAAAAGTATTTTTTTAAAAAAACAAATAAGTTTATTTTTAAAAACACACATGTTTTTAAAAGATCTGTGCTCTTCTTCAAGCAACTGATGCGTGGAAGCCTAAATCTCTTTTAAATAAGGACTGAACTCCTAAAACATACATGGCAGAAGTTAGTTGGACAATTTATGAGATTTTCAATGTATTGTACATACTAATTTGATCAAAGGCAGTTAGAACCTGAATATATAGATTTAAAGTCCTTTCTACACTTCTAACAAGGCAAGTCTAAAATCCAAGACCCTCAAAAGGAACTATACATAATGATGATGGGCCAAACTTTTTTTCTTCCTTCCAGACTTGGGAAGGGAGTTCATGAGCCAGAGCTGGATGCCTCAGTACAATATAAAATGAAGAGATATGGATGCCCAGGAGAAAAAAAAAAAAAAAAAAAAAAAAAAAATCACAGTAATCAGCTTCCTAAACAGGGAAATGTATAAGTTTAACATTCCTTCCTCCTCCCAATAATAAAAAAAAATCAGATGATCTGCTTTTAAGTGCCTAACTGCAATCCAAATTATGTGCTTATGTGAAAGTGGGATTCACAGCCTGGAATCCCATCTGCACTTAAACTCCTTTGATTATGGAAAATTGGTTCACTCTTTTCACTTAAAACTTGTCTGTCAGAGGAGGAGGAGGAGGAAGGAATGTTAAAATAGACTAAAGATTACAGGAGTTTCTAAGGAAACCAGAGTCAATTCCCTCTCCATGCAAAATGAGATGAAATTCAAACCTTTCACCTCCCATGGGAGTGTACTTCCACTACTTACCTAGGGCTAAGGCTAAGCCTAGGGCTAAGACACACGTGAAATATAACAAGTACAAAGCAGATGCTGTATGGTTACTGTCCAGGTGCACACTCTCTAATCCCATTAAAAAATCCTCTGAGGCTGTAATCTTATCATTCTGAGGTAATCATTTCAGAAAGGGATATATCTGTTACTGTTATAATGCTCAAATTTCAAACAAAAGCAAAAATTAAGGCTAACAGCACAGAGAAATGGAGAAAATGGTGGGGAAAAAATAAATAGAACCATAAGAAAATATAAGAATAAGATGTTCTTGCTCAAAGTACTGGAACAACAGATAAAGATTTGTGACCCTCTATTAGAATAAAAATATATGCTGAGATTTATTTACTATCTAATTAACACCTGAGAAACTGAAACTTAAACAAAGCTGAAAAGTCTTGCATTCTCCAGTAGAGATCTTAAACATTTCCTAATCAAAAACTAAGTTATATATTGAACATGTAATTTCAGTTCTTAAAATAGTTGAAACAAAAAGGTCTACTTTTAAAGGAATGCTTCTGTTAAAATTGCATATCCCTATGTAGGATTGTGATCAAAACATGAATTTCTAAAGTAACATCAAGATAAATATACATGTTGATTTTAAACAAGGCAAAACAAGTATAGATGTAGGGCATACAAAGAATTATGAAATTAGGGGACACCATGAGGTCTTGGAGAATATCAAAAGTTAGGAGAGAAATAAAATAAAGCAAGGTATATGAGCACTATAGAATATGAAAAAAAAAAATCTGAATCAGGAACATTAAAAGTTAAGTGTGATGACAACTAATAGACCTCCTTTGGTTGATCATAAATGTCACATCCTTGCAAGTGTCATTAACAATGTATTAATAATTGCTGGCCCCCAAAAGCAAACAAATGCTAACCCACTTCCATGCCAAACAACTATGTGAGAAATGAAAAGCCTGAATAAAATTTAGAGCAGATATTTGCAGCAGCTTGAGGGAAGAGATGGGGACTAGAGCCTGGGAAAGGTGGTTTAGTCTCTATGCGCTCACCTAGAGTGATGGTTGCACATTCTGCACAGAATTACATGAAGTATCAACTTTGTTTCCAAGGCTTAGAGTATTTGTGTGTTAAACATGGAACTCAATAACTGAAACAGTATTTGCTCCAAGACAATGACTGTGAAATGCTACAACATTACTTAGATACAAGTAGTCACTATTTATGTTGAAGTCACTGTATAGACTGGGACCTACTGCACTTCATCAATTCATTAGTTCATCAATTTTATGTGTCTTTTAGCCTATTTTCTTCTCCACATCAGCCCAAGGTCTAAGTAAATTGCATTCTTCCCCGTTATTTTTTTATTTTATTTTTTTTTTTTTGACATTCCTTGGAAGCAGCCTAGTTGGAAAGTTAGTTTAACTGTGTGCATCTCTTTAATGCATAGTATCTAATGACAAGGCTCTTAAATAAATAAATAAAAACAAAAACAAAAACAAAAACAAAAACAAAAAACTTACAGAGACTGTAATAGCATCTGCCTGTCATTAAGCAATAAAATGCTGCAGATAAAGCAAAGTAAAGTTCAATAGGAAGAACTCCTGCAAGAGAGAAGCACAGTACTCTATCCTCCTAGCATTTGGTGGCAGATCTGGTGTTTGCTTAGAATATATTGAAATATGACAAACTGCTTTATGGAAACAGCCACATATACAAGACCTTCAGCAATTACAACAGAGTGTTGCTAGAAATTTCTAATTAATAATCACATTAGCGTGTTACATTTTGTTTTCAAAGCTAATTTGCCAGCATTGTTACAGCACTTACTGTACACTATTTAATGCTAATTACTGAGTTAATCCATATCACAGTAACTTGACATCTGAAATGCCCTGACAACAGCTGCACCAATATGCATTAACTAGTTTGTATGTGCAGTTTTCTGTAATAACCAGAAAGATGCAATTCAAGGTCATTACTATTACAGTTACTGAAACCTCAGAGAAGAAATAAAAAATAAGTATTCAAAAGCATATTCCTAAATGTAAGCAAAGATATTACTTCACTCTAAAAAATATGATGGTAGCTCATATTGTGAAATATTGTACTTATTTTAATACGTGAGTAAACCCTTCTCTCTACTCTTATGTGAGTAAATCTCTATCTTAGTTGGTGTGGGAGTCTGAGTTATTGAGAATGTTTAATTTGGTATTTTTTAACCTTAAAGAAGCTTAAAGGTGGCATTTTATACTTCTAGCAGAGAGGTAAGGTCTGCATGAGAGTATGCACCATAAGAAAGCACAAGCTAGCTTCATCTCCACTTTCAGTGTGGTAGATACAAGGGGTATTCAGACTGTGCCCATTGGTGTCCTGGCTGTTTGAAGTTTGGACTGTGACTCTTTTTGCCTCTTAGCAGGATGGACAAACACCTGGGGACACTGAAAGCGTTTCTCATCTGGCCTGACATGAGAGGTTATTTCCTGGTTTGCTTAGAAACAAGGATTTGGTAAACCAAATGTTACAGAGTCTTGTATACATCAAGAAACTACCAGAAACTACTCATTAAATACTAATATTCACTGAAAACAGGCAGATCTCTCCAGATCTTTATCCCTTTGTCTCTAACCTCACTTATTTTACATGCTCTAAAACTATTGAATAATATTAATAGATAAGAAATCATTAAGCTAGAATAAAGATCTTATATTTCCATATGTACATTTATACGTATCTTGCAGAGATAATGCTATAACATGTGGGATGTGGATATTATTCAGTTTCAGGGCATTTTGAAGCTTATTCTTATCTTTACCAATTTAATTTCATTTACAATTAATGTAATTTCTGTGAAATATTTAGATAATTGTTTTGCCCCTTTTATATCTTATGAAATAATGTCTCTGAAGAACAAATAATAGATAGAAGATGAGTCTAGTAAGTCTAGTAAAATATTAAAACAACAGCAAATCAGACACTGAATCTGTAGGTTTAAATTCATCCTTTTTATAAATGCTATGGTAACTGATGGAGCTTCTAAGATGATAATAAATATGCATTGAAAAAATCCATCTGTTTCAAAATGTTATATATTACTCTGTAGTGTAAAGAGACAAAAATCTAATTACAAACATCAAAACATTAAACAAAGTTTGACATTTAGTTTGCAAGAAACCTAAAAAAAATAGTTTACAGGCTGCAGTGAAAGTTTGCTAAAACATTATCATCAAAACTCTCTTTTGTTAATTTTTAGCAAAAACTTCTTCAAGAACATACTTATTATAACAAAACACCTATAGAGTAAAAATTTTGGAAGTTCACAGTGGAGATCAAATTCAAAAAGTTGCTGAACTTTTTGCCACAAAAGTTCAGCAACTAAAACCCCTTATTTCTAACTTAGCTAGAATGTCTGAGACCCTAAATCAAATACTTTCTGTGCTCCTTCTACCATTCCCAAGTAAATGTTTTGATTTCAGAATAATTATTTGGGGATAGAGATAAATTCTCCAAATAAGAAGCACAAAAATAAAGTTTTGATTGATGTAAAAAACAATTTTTATCCAGTGCTAATTGCAAGAATTTTGGCTTCTTGAATTCTTTGTAGACTTCTGTTTTCTACTTTTCTTTGTTTGTTTGTGGTTTTGTTTTGTTTTGCTTGTGTATTCCAGATAGTTAACAGCTGCACCTGATCTGCTGAGCTGAAATATTTTTTTATTTTTATTTAATTTCTCTTCAATAAATTCCAGCAATCAGGCACATTACTCAGATTTTGCTTTATGCAAATCTTGATACATTTTTAACAACAACAACAAAAAATTTGGAGAGCTGCTTGTGAAATGAGAATATACTACCCTCTCAACTCTCCCAACATTTGATCTCATGAAATTATTTTACCCATGTGACATTTTATTATCAATCCTATATGGTGGAGCTTTTCCTTGCAAAGGCAGTTATCCAAAGGCACTGTGTTCTCTCTTGCATTTGAAAAAATAACACTCTGAGAGCATACACCAGACCTTACATGCTGCTTCTACAGGATGTACATGCTCTCCCTCCAACTTTTTTGCTTCCCTTGAAAGGTAAGGGGTCCTGTAAAATTTATGGCATAGTCTACTTCTGAAATCTGTTGCAGTGCTACCTTACAGATATATGTCCTCAAAGATCTGCATAGCAGCTTCCCATGCCACTTTGAGAGGACAAAGTCTAGTAAGTTTTCCACAGCTTCTGACCTTCTCTGTCCATTCTTTCTGTGCAAACAATTCATCTTCTCCCATGCAGTCTGCAAGCAGAACTTTATTGAGCCAGTTGACTGGTATCAGGGATTTCCCTAGCTAGCTACCCCTTCGCTCTTTGCTCTGTGCTGTCACAGCAGAGAAATGACTGTATGGCAGGCTAAAGCTGATATTTTGTGATGAAGGGTACAAATTGGGCAGAAAGGAAAATGTGTAGATTTTGTGGAGGGAAAAACCCTGACTGTAACATACAAAAGGACAAAATAACTTATCAGTTTTATGTTGTGGAAATTAAAGATTTTCTATACTTAGAATTATACTATGTCAATGGATTACAGTACTTGAAATAATTTTATATCTTTGTGAGTCTTAGCAGCTTTTAATTTGTTTCCTTGTTTGTTTGGTTTTTGGTGTTTGGTGGTGGCTTTTCTGTAAGGTCTTCCCTAAGTTATGCACTTAGATTTTGCATTGGAATTTTGGGGATTTGACAGTGTTTTTTCAATAGGGTTTTCTGTAAGCTCTTCTGTTGGATTTTGCATTGGATTTGGGGGGGTTGTTGGTTGTTTTTCTGTACAGTTTTCTGTTTTTCTCTTGGACTTTGCTGGGGATTTTGGTGAGGTTGGTGTTAGCTTTTTTAGTACGGTCTTGTCTTAGTGCTTCTGTTGGATTTTGCAGTGGATTCTTGCAGTTTGATGGTAGCTTTAATGTACAGCTTTCTGTCTTTATTTTATTCTTTCCCTGTTTGATTTTGCATTGGGTTTTTGAGATTTGGTGGTTGATTTCCTGTAGGATTTCCATGAATTGTTCCCTTGGGATTTGCATTTCATTTATTTATTTATTTACTTACAGTTTGGTGGTGGATTTTCAGTAGGGTTTTCTCCAAGATTTTCCTGTAATTTTGCTTTGTATTTTGGAGTTAGGTAGTGCCTATTCTGTAGAGCTTTCTTTAATTTTTTTTTTTTCTGTTTTAATTTGTCATTGGAATATTTAGCTTTTGATAGAGGCTTTTCTCTAGGGATTTCTGTAGGTATTGGATTTTTGTGTTAATTGTGACGACTTTTATCTTGATTTTTTTTTTTTTCCTCAGCTTTGGTGTTGGATTTTGTAGTGGAGTTTAGTGCACTTGTGGTGGCTTTTCAGTAGGGTTTTCTCTAAGCTTTTCTGTTGGACTTTGCAGTGTATTTGGGGAGTTTGGTGGTGTTTTTTTTTTTTTTTTGTACATTATTCTCCAAAATTTCCCCTTGTTTTTTACATAGACTGTTTGGGGTTTGATTGCATCTTTTCAGTTGGATTTTCTCCAAGATTTTCCCTTGGGTTTCTCTTTGGACATTGTGGGTTTTGGTGATGGCTTTTCTGTGGGGTTCCTGAATTCTTCTCTTTGATTTTGCTTTGGATTTTTTTTGGTGTTTGATGGTGGCTTTATGAACACTGAATTTTTACAGTTTGGTGGTGACTTTTTTGTAGGGTTTACTCTAATATTTTCCTTTGGATTTTGAAGTAGATTTAGTGGGTTCAGTGGTGGCAGCTCTCCTTTATGGATTTCTGTCCATTTTTATGTTGGATTTTGCAGTAGAAATTGGGGTTTGGTGATGGCTTTTTCTTTGTAGGGTCTACTCTTAGTGTTTCTGTTGAATTTGGCATTGGATTTTGGGGGTATTTTTGGTGGCTTTTCTCTATTTTTTTTTTCTAACATTTTCTGTTGGATTTTGCAGTGAAATTTATTGCACTTATAGCTTTTCAGTAGGGTTTTCTGTAAGTTATTCTCTTGTATATTTGTATTGGTATTTTGGGTTTTGGTGATGATTTTTTTGTAGAATTTTCCCTAAATTCTTCCCTTTTTGCATTGGATTTTTTTGCTTGCTTGGTTGGTTGGTGGTGGCTTTTCTGTAGGGTTTTCTCTAATATTTTCATTTGGATTTTGCAGTGGATTGGGGGCATTTGGTGGTGGTTATTCTGTAGAGGTTTTTTTTTTTTTTTTTTTTTTTACATTTTTCTTTATTATTTTTTTCGTTCTTTCTCTCTCTTTTATTTTTTTCCTAGTAAAATTAGATTACCTTGTTTGTATGGCATGGTATTAAATCCATTGGTGAAATATGCATGTAATAAGGATAGGTATTTTTTAGAGAAAACATATTTAAACATATTTGTTACATCTAATATAAAAGGTTGGACAAAATCAGCTCCCAACATAAAAAGTAATAGAGTGGTTGTGCCACTATAATTAGGGGTGCATTTTAATAAACCAGAAACATGACTTATGTTCTAAGGTATACATGCTCACTTTTTTGAACCTATTCCAAATTCTGGACTTTTGTAATTTTTAATGAAAAAAAAAAATGCATAGGAAAAAGCATTCACACATTCACATAAATTTCAGATTATGATAAACATAATCTGTTACAAAATAAATAAGCATTAAAAGAACAAGTGAAGTTATAGGTTAGTTTTGTCTGTCTGAAGAGTTTATCTTCCTTTCTTGACTAAGTGACTTAAGCATATTCATTTTAATACACTTTTATTCCTGACCTATGAGTTAAATGCTAGGATAAATGTTTCTGTTTAATGTGTTTGAGCCAAAAAAGGAGCTTCATTTACTATGAATGTTTCATATTTATTTAACTGAACAATGACAAAGGCTTAATTTGGATTTTTTTTCCCTATAGGATTGCACATCCAGAGCAGTTGAGAAAGGTATAAAGGGTAAATCAAGTAATTAAATGGACACAGACTCAAGTCATAAGATTTTTTATTCTATAAAAGGTATTTCATCCCAGCTAAATATGCACTGTTTCTTGTTTCAGCTGCCTGTGTTTCTAGTCAATAGGAAAACTTTAAAGTAGAAAGAGAAGCTCTAAGATGTGCATGGTTTTAAAAAATGAAACAAAACAAAAAATCTTCCCCTTCCCCAAAAAGAAAAGTCATACGAGATGGTTAATATAAAAAATTAAATAAGTCACCAGTAATAGACACACAAAATCTGTAGGTCCATAGGATTACCAAAGGCTAAAGTTTCCAAAAACTCTTTGAGAAAGCCTTCCAAAGCCAAGGAATCAGATTCTTCCTATAAAACAACAGTGTTTTCTGGAATTAAATAAATCTACAATAAAAGTCTAAAGCTGCAATTCTGAAGTTTTAGGATATTAACAGTGAAAACCTCATTTGGATACTCTTAACAACTCTCTTTAGACCCCATACCTCTTGCTATATTTTTCTGTAAGATTAAAATTCATATGCATATACTTGAGACTGATATGTATATTAATATGCATATACATGCCATCCTAATTTAAACTGAGAGTAAATACTTATAATAAAAATATTAGGTGTCAACTTCTAATGGTTTAGAGCAGGTGAGAACCCAGTAGTGACAGTTTGCACTATGTCTGCAATTGTGTTGTCTACATATTCCAGAGCTGTTCTGCACTTCATCTTCTCGCACATAGGATGACAAGTGTAGGTGGCAAGAAGTGCAGGAGCTGAGGAGGGTCAGGATGGTCTCAACAGCATGGATCAAAGGGCCAGTGTCGTACAGTAACAGAACGGTTGCAGTCAGAGAGAAGAGCCCATCAGTCAGCATCAGCAGGATGAAATATCACCATAACAAGGTCCCTCATGGTACAAGACAGGAAGAAATAGCTGTCAACACTTGCTAAGTTCAGGAACCATGTGCTAATTAAAATGGCTAAGGAATGAATCACTGTCCATTAAATACTCCTGGTGATGCTTAAGAGTGGAAAAGCAAAACAACAACACAAAGATGATCAGCCACGTGAATTCAATAACTAAACTACTGACATTTTGCAGGGAAATCAAAGGAGTTTCCAAAGTAATTCAAAACATAAATATTTTCCCCTATGTAATTTACATTTTCACGGGGATTTATAAGATCAGAGATATTATTTTGACCTTATGTCGAAAGTAGACAAAGCCTAGCAAAGCATTTTGTCAAACTGAGCATTAGAAAATGGAGTGATGGACAATCAAATGCATAAACATGCAGCTAATGTGGCTGGAAACTAATGGTCAATCCTAAGAGACACATTTCTAACATGAGGAGAATTGCAAATAGAATAAAAGAGACAGACACTATTAAGTACTAATTCTGTGCTATATAAACAATGGGATAGTTAAATATTTTCTTCAGTAGAACTACATTAAGGTGTCCTACACTCCACTTCTGCCTGTACTTCAGAGTTCCACTTACACAATATTCCCAATACAAGCTTGTAGGTCAGTCTTTAAATATTATCTCTGTAATAATTATGTTGAAGACATACACATACATACACACAATGAAACATACTACCTAAGACATTTTGTAGATTTACTTGTAATCTACATGTCAGTCATATGGTTTGCAACACAGTCCCACAAATAGCTATTTTTGGAATAAACAGAGAGGTGGTGAACTAAAATTGTGGCAGCAACAAGTAGCCCCAAGTCAAGGTAGGGAGTGAAGAATTTTTTAACCCAGGTTTATCACTGAAGACAATATAATGCATAAGTGCATCTTGAGAACATTTGCTTGTAATTGTTCAACACTTTTAATCAGATACACTGAGGGGAAGACCTATCCCATCTATGCCTGGAAGTGTGGCATCAGGGGCTTGAAGAGAAGACTAATTCACTCACATAACTCCTATTCTCTCTGCTACCTTTCCACACATTTTTAAAGAACTTCTGTACTTTTTATATGGAAAGTGCATTGCTATAATCTTTTGTATTATTTACAGTAATGAATCTTCAAATGCTTATACATTTGTGGAACATTACATACTTTAAATCAAAACAAAAGAGAAAAGCTACAATTAATTACTTCTCTGCTGTAAGTTAAGGAAGATTCCCTGGGGAAATAATTGTGTATGTAGCCAGGAGGGCTCCTCTGGAAGACCTAGTGAATCACATGTACTGTGAGTGGTGGTGTGTCACATAACACTAAAAGGCAACTAGGCTGTATTAAGTCATCAAGTCCACCTATAGAGAATGCTACAGTTTTGGCTTGCCCTCATGACCATCTATGTTATAACTCGATCCCCAGGCCACAGACATGAATTCACTAGAGTTAAAAGGGAACTAAATTCTATGAATCTCAATATTTTTGAACTATTTCAGCTTAAAATGGGAAATAACGGCAAGCCAAGAGTTAACTTTGTGTGAAGTGGCACCATCAATTAGATCTCCAACCACACTTATTTACATACTAGTCAGATCCTTAACTCTAGCTGCTTTCCCTTGTCCTGGCAATCACAGGATTACAGAGGGTATAACTCATATCATTCCATACACAAAATATTAACAGTCTAGCACTGGTCATGACCTAGATTTACTGCCATGCCAGGAAGTGTGGCCAAATGGAAATGGAAAGCATAAACAGAAACAAACAGAAACACAAGCTAAAATAGCTAAAACTTTAAAAAATACTTTTTTTTTTGATATATTAAATATCCATTGAAGTGTTAACAGCAACCTCAGTTATACACATTATTTTCTTAAACATATTGACATGTAATCAAGACTCAAACACTTTCAGAAATATTTTATATATAAATACATTAAACTTGTCTTAATTTTTTATTATTTTGTTTTGTTTTGCCAACTACATATTACTTTTAGAGTTTAACATATTAAAGAAACATAAATGGACCACCATTTTTGATCTTGGATCTCTGCTACCATAAGATATTTTAAGTCGATCAAGCATTTTTTTGCTTCATATGCATTACCACAAGACTTTTATGTGGTGTACTAAGGCAATCCTTCTAGAAGTAAGATATTCAATAAATTATTATAATTACATCTCTTTCCTGAAAGGTATTTATTCTTTCTGTGTAAATATTAGTATATCTGTTATATCACCTTCCTCAATTACAATGAAAGTTATTTGACAAGTAAAAGTTGTTGGAAAAATAAATAAATAAATAAACTAGCTACCAGTTATATTTCAGCACTTATATGTCTTAAAGACCAAGTGGATAATTTATGGACAATTAATTAGAAAAGAAACATCAAGGAAAGGAGTATAAAATAACATAAGAAAGAATTGATAAAATGCCCATTACTGTCAGGAAATCTTCAGCATAACCAGTTTTCCTCTTAAGGTTAAAAAACTTCTAGGTGCTTTCCCAACATGATTACTTTGATCATTTTTAATCTTTAAATATTAGAGGAGATTTTTTTTTTTTTGTAATGAATGCATATAATGAATTTCATAATGTGTGTCATTTTAAAATACAAATGTAACCTTATATATTTTCCTATGTTTATTTGCATTTAAAAATATACAAATCAGAGTTTTGTGTGTATATTCAGCTGTTTTACATATTATGTAATAAATATGTAAATAATAATATAATTATTATTTTAAAATAGTATAAAATATTATAATTATATAATAATAATTATAACATAATTATTACATTATGTTATATATTTATTATTATATATATTTTTATTAATAATTATAACATAATAAATATAACATAATCTTGTGATCAGTTTTTTTAAGTAGTTGGAAGATATTTTTCCTTATATAAATGCATAATACATTTGTTAAGCAGTTGGTGTGTAAATACAACTACAGCTAATTTTGTCCTGTTCTCTGTGCAGCTATTTCTAATTACAATAAAAAATGCAAATCATTTATTTTTAGTCTCTCCACTCTTTCTTCCTCTTCAGAACTAAATGTAATGCACCTGTCTATCATATTAGATGCTAATAAGTAGCTCATTGTCAGATATCCATTTCTTTAAAATTCTAAAAGGTACAGTGTTATTGTGTATTCAGTGAAATACACCCTCTTTTAAGGAATCACATTTATTTTAGGTTAATAAATGCCTTTCTGAAGGTCTGAAGTTAAACTAGAGGTTTTAAGGGAAAGAAAAAAAAAACAAAACAAAACACCTTTCTTTATGAACATGTCATTGCCCCTTAGATTTTTCCTACCAATTTCTCATTCTCTCAATTTTTCTCTTATTCTTCCCCCCCCGCCCGCCCCCCCCCCCAAACTGGCTTGTCTTTGCAAATGTGTTAACACTAACTGGAGATACACAATAGCAGTTCTTTCCTCATTAACTAAGGTTTCCTTTTAAAATAGGTGCTAGGGTATTGTTTCCATGTAAAAGTACAGTCAGTACTCTAAGCAATTTTCTAGTGTTGTAAGGATGCAGTCCTGATGAAGTGATGGCATTTGACTAGCAGCAACTCTGCATCCTTTGAATTTATAACAGACCTCAAGTGACCAAGTCTTTAAGAACCTTCCCACTGCTTGCCAGTTAAGTATGCAATTAGGTGGTTCCTAACTACAGCCATGGATAGCAGATGGAAGGTTATAAATAGCTAACAGTTGTAAATGAAATCATATAGCATTTTCCAGAGATAAAGCTGATATATTTTTGCTTCTGACTACTTCATCAATTACTCTAAGTTTAATTTATTTACAATACACAACGTGCATCAGTTTGTTTTTTATACACTGAATGAAAACAGTTTGCATGGAATGCAGCAGGAAACACCATACAAAAAAAGGATGACAATTTAAGTTATCTTTCATTATCTTTCAAAAGGCAATTATCCTTCAAAATTTTGTTCCAGTTCATTACAACCTTCACCAGACTTTGGAGGTTCCAACCTAATTCAAAGGGTATTTGCAACACTAAATTTTCTCTGTTAGAGGAGATAAGTATAATATATCAGAAAAGTCATATTCAGTTATGTTAAAAAGATACAACTAAAAAGACTGAACTATTTTTCATTGAAAATTTATCTTACTGTTAAAATATATTGATATATTGGTTATACTAACGTTTTTTTTTTGTTTGTTTGTTTGTTTGTTTGTTTGTCAGAAGAGAAAGGTTCTGAAATACTGAAATGAATTAGTGATATATTTGGAGCTAAAATATCTTTTTGTGTGTGTGTGTCTTTTACTTAGGATTTGCAACAGCATTTTAAAAGTGAAAAAAAGAAAAACACATTCAATTTTTTATTATGTAAAACAAAGATAAGATTTTCAATGTCAAAGTCTCTACCTTATTTTTATTTTATTTTAGGAAACTGCTTTTTTATGCATCGCAACTTCAAATTTTTTAGGATGCTCAACCACTCTCTTTTTATGCTTTCTTTTTCAAATTTCTGAAAGTATTAGAAATTTTCATATACTGTATTTTTAATTTCTTCACTTTTTTGAGGCATCTCATTACCTGAATTGTGTTTCTGGTATTACAAGAGATGACTTGCCAGACAACATCTTTGTAAACATTTTTCAAGGTTCCTGATCTAATTTTCTCACAGCTCCTAAAACATCTGTCAAAAGTGTAAGAATTCATAATGCTCTGTTTGAGAAAAAATAATTAAACCAGTTCCAATAAAATGAGAATTACCAGAACCCGATGACAGTTTCTTTGAGGCTTAAAAAAGTTAGGGTCTTTTTTTCATTTGCCTTTTACATAAGTTTTCTTTTATATTTTCCACTATAAGTTCTAATTCAAGTGGAATAGAAATATCAAGTATAATGATAAACTGTTACTGTGGTATCTGATTTCAGAGAAAGCAAGCACTAGAAAGGTCATTAACCTCTCTGTTCTTCTGAAATTTAAATCTAACATCAAGTGATGTAAATAGTTTGGATAAACATCATGTTATCAGGTGATATTTGAACTGAAATTCCAACCATTTTGAAGATTGCTTCTCACAAAGTGTGAAGTGAAAAATATATTTTCCATTCTGCAAGGTAAATTTGAAATCTGACTAAATTTGAAATCTGACTGGCTGAATATGCAAGCTCTTTGTTATTTACAGATTTCCCTCCATGACTTTGTTTCAAGAAACTATAGATATTTATGGCATTGCAAAAATAAGTTCCTGAGCAAACCTTGGTCAAATCTAAGAAAGAAAATGTGGAATATCTGACCAATGATCTTCTGAAGATTTGCACTGGCCCCATGTCCAAGGACAATATATTTTCTAATCCCTCTGCTTTTCAGTCAGGATACTAAGGATACTATTTTTATGACCTCTATGTGTTATTTGAATCAGAAGTGCTACATCGATACTGGAGCTTTCTAGAGCAGAGTCATAAGTAAGACCTAACTTGCCACATCAATCCAAAAGTACTTTTTCAAGACCAGGAGGCCTGGTCTTGAAAACAACATTATCAAAACAACAAACAAACAAAATCCTTAAAATACAAAATATCAACTTATATTAACCTGGTAATACACCTTCTGTAATGACAAGAGAGTTTCCTTGTTTTGCTCTTATTTTTTTTTTTCTTTTTTCTTTTTTTTTTTTTTTTTTTCCCCAGCATTGCAAGAGACACTGAGAAATGTAATACTCAAATAAGTGGTAATGTCTATGGCAAATACAATTAGAGAAATGTTGCAATAGAGACTGTTTTATGACAAACTGTGTGTTTACCAAGAGCAAGGCATAATCAGCAATTCATTGTCAAGATAGATATACGCTGCAACAAGAAATCTGACCAGTTTGTTTGTTTGTTTGTTTGTTTTGATATTAGAAATGTAGGAGATACAAATGGGAATATTTTTGTGGGTACCTGTAATGCTTTTTCTGATTCAGCTCACAGTTGCAGAAGTTTGATTGTATTCAATTAAAACCATATGATTTTTTAACTTGTTATGACATTTATTTAAAACTCATGAAACCTGTATGAGAACCCTACTGCCTTTCTCTCTCTTACATGTCCCTTTGTTTTCCTTTTCTGCCCCTACTCACTCATGCTTCAGAAAACCAGCTTTCCTAGCCTCAGTGCTCTGGAGCCCAGTAGACATTTTCATCTTCAGCTCATACTAAACTTTCTGAATTTCTAATTTATTTCCCAGGAAATTCAAAACCTCATTTTACTTTTGACAAATCTTCTTTACCAAGTCCCAAGGAGTGTAAATTCCCACTGCTGTGCTAGCTCCAAACCAGGAAAGAGAATTTTAACTAGCTGTTCCAGTGAAATCCTACATACTTTAAGCTTACCTTAAGCAGAACAACCTGTCTCTTACTTGAACTGGTAGGAGCTGGTCTGAAACTGTTTCTAGGATATGTCAATGCCTTGAAGTTACATCTAATGATGTTAGGATGCCTGGTAGGAAACAAAGTACTACACTTATGAATTTATTTTGTCAAATATCTTGGTATTTGGAAAATTCTGTTTGATAAGGAAATGTCTAATTGAAAACCTACTGGAAGTGAAAGTTACAACTTTTAAATATATTTCTCTTGGTTAACTTATATTTTTAAGATGAAACAGATGGTAAACTTAAACTGATTCTTAATTCTTACAGTGGAAAAATAGGAGAACAAAGCAACAGATACTATGGAGACAGGATTAGAAAAGAGACAAGACACGAATAGCTCTCCAACCAAGAGAGGGGACTAGAGGGGACTATTGACCAAGTAGAACCCTGGCCAGAGAGATGTATTCCACTCTCAGCAAAACCACAGCAAGAAATTTTATTCCCTTCTTTGTCCTTAATCTGTATTCAGTAGTTCATAATTCTTAAATTTGAGAGTATTTTAAAGTAACTTATTTTTGATACTGAACAAAACCTCAAGATTTCAAGAGAAACTTGCCACATTTGATTGATGGTTGATGGTTGATCAACGCTTCCTGAATGCTACTGCCCTCATCACACTCCTCTATTCTGTAAAATTGCAGGTGAATATTTAATAATTAAGTCACTAGCAGCCAAACTCCAACTGATTAAGTGCTATGCTATTTGCAACACATATATAGTAAATTAAACCTATTGCTATGAAGTACATAGAATTCTTAAGGGAATAGAAATAAATATGAGCCTAGCTCATACTATTTTATGCACTACTTATGAATTTGGACCTGTCTGTTTTGTCTCATTTACATTAAGAAGAACCATATATATTATATATTAATATGCATTATATCAATATGCATTATATATTAATCTCTCTTTATTTTGAGCATGCAGAGAGATGGAAAATCTTGTAATTCCAGAGATTTACTCTATGAGATCCTTGGCTACACTATAATTAATCCTGTAGGTAGACATAAAATCAGAGAACAGTACTGCTTTACTGTAGAGGAAAAAAATATATATTTTATGAAAACTTGTCAAAAAAACTATATACTTAGGAGTCAATGGGGTTTCCATTTGTCCTTTAGGAAACTTCATAGAGGTAATTATTAAAATACAGACCACATTATGGAAAGGTGATGGACCTCTGCAGAGAGATGAAAGAGGTCAACAGTGGGGGATAACAGAAAAAAAAATATGCTATTTTTTAAAAACTTGCAGATGAGAGTTTTCAGATATGTGGAATGATGGACTTAAAGATTGAAAATGTTTACTAAAATGAATACAACATAGTTGAAAGATGTTTGAGACAGAGCTGCTCGAAAGAATTATAAGAATATTTTGCAATAGGGTAAAATGACACCCATGCTATGTGATACAGAAAAAATATTTCCTGGAGCTTAGATGAAAAATAAAACAAAAGTACAAAAAGCTGAAACAGCAGATATTGAAATAATAAGCTGCTCTTCATTGTCTATAATTATTATTTTAGTATTATTGTGCACTAGGGAATTCAAATATCAGTGAAAGAGAAAGAAGCAATCTCAGTCTAGCCAAACTTGAAAATGGTCAGGTTTACTACTGACATTTGCTAAATGATGATTTTAAACCAAAGAATGTGATGGTAGAAGTAACTACATATAATAGTATTAATTTAACCTAGACAAAATTGTACTTTAATGTTTGTTTAGTTGAGAATTAAATTAAAACCATTGCATTGCCAAAATGAAAGAAACTAAAAAACATCAAAACCATAGCAAAACAAAACAAACCAAAAACAACAACAACAACAAAACACAGTTTAATTGTTACCTTCTTAGAACCAACTGTTCAGAACAGATGTAAGCAAGCCTTATAAAGTAGAAGCTCTGTAATGGAAAATGAGGGAAGGACCTTAAAACTTTTTTTTTCTGCAGCAAAATGTTCTATCTAGAATTATCCAAATATTTCACAGATGAAAAGTGCACAACATTTTTATTAATCATGAATATAAATCTAGCCAAGCCAAAACATTATTGTTAGCATATTGCAATCAAAGGAAAAACATTTGCAGAACTGGAATTGAAAAGCTTTCTTTAGGATGTCAAACAAATATTCAGGTTTATATTTTTCATGAGTTTCTGCCTGGAACATGACAATACTCTCTCTCAGATTGTGTTATTTTTTTAGGCTTCACTGTCACTTAGATGACTTGGTGAAGAAGTGCAGGTACTCCCATCTTGTTTGTTTTCTGATGCTATGGATATCATTCTGGTTTTGTGTCCTTTAAGTCTCTGTGAACAAACATAGTATCATAGAATATCCCAAGTTGGAAGGGACTCACAAAGATCATTAAATTTATATTCAATATATTACAATGATCTTTGTGAGTCCCTTCCAACTTGGTGCCCAAAGACCACCCAAAAAATCAGACCATCTGTCTGAGAGCATTGTCCAAATGCTTCTTGAACTCTGGCAGGCTTGATGCCATGACCTGGGGAGCCTGTTCCAGTGCCCTTTGGTGAACATTTTCCTAACCCCCAGCCTGTCACAGCTCCATGCCATTGCCTCCTGTCCTATTGCCAGTCACTAGAGAGCAGAGATCAGTGCCTGCCCCCTCATGAGGCCTCCATGAGGCCTCCCTTCAGCCTGCTCTTCTTCAGGCTGAACAAACCAAGGGACCTCAGCCGCTCCTCATATGTCTTCCACTCCAGAACCTTCACCACCTTCATAGCCTTCTTTTGGACACTCTCTAACATTTTTATGTTTCTTATACTGTAGAGCCCCAAACTGCACCCCTTCCCTTTGTATTAAAACAACCTTTCCCTTTGTCTTAAAACAAAACAAAATTCAGCTTGGATAAATTCTTCTCTGGTGCAAGTCTTGTCCTGAAGCTGACCACAACTACAACGGCACAATTGTCTTCTCAGAAGGGACTAAGATCCAAAGTGTAGAAATGGATTCCATTTTTTCATCAGACTTTGCTTAGTATCTTCTTAATGTTTAAATTACACACTCTTTGACATGCTTTTAGGAATAATCCGTAGTGCTATTAGGAAACAAACATTTGATTTTGCAGAAACTTTAGCAATTCTCAAGCACAGAAGTACAACAAAGTTCAGTTTTGCTTCTAAATCAGGCAAAACATAAAAGCCAAAACAATATTTTATACAAAAAAAAAAAAAAATATATAGAAAATGTTAATTCAGGGAAGAAAAAGCCCACCAGTCAAAAATCTTGAAGTCTTTTAACACTGATTCTGAACTTAATATATTAAATAATAAAGAACTTTTATTCATTTTTTTCTTTTTCACAGAAAATGTCAAGTGTAGTAAATATTGCCTCAGAAAAAAAATAATAATGAATTTAATGAACCATTTTTTCCTAATGTATGAAAAGATGTTAACTTCAATCTCCTTTGGCAGTAAAGATGTAATTACAACACAGCCGTTAAGTACTTCATTTTAATCTTTTCCTTGTATTTTTTTCATTGTCACAAATTTGTTTTCTGTTGCACCGAGTTTTCAGCCATATCATCTACACTACAGCATCACTTTCTTTGTTCATTAAACGTTCTAAGTAATAAAAGGATTCAAGTGGAACTTTTTCCTTTATGGAGGTTTTAAAATTAGAAAAGGATTCTATGCATGGTCATTTTGAAACTTCGTAAAGGGAGAATTACTTAGAAAATGTCAAGAAACATGTTTATGTATGTAACTTTATTTCTCTATTAGCAAATTGGTTTATTGGATTTATGTATTTATTTATGTATTTATTTTTTTTAATTTCAGGTCAATTTATGTGAAAGACAGTCTTTGCTGATTCAGTCAGTTTAATGAGTTAGCTTTACTATCTTTATATCTTCTATAAATACTGCTTAGTCTCTCTCTCTCTTTTTAATCTTTCAGGCACATCCATATGCTTCTATTTTGGTTCATGTCAAAAACGTAATCTTACATTTGTTGTTTTTATTTTCCACCTGCAGTGCTCTCAAAGCAATTTACTTGCAATTAAACAAGTTTGAAAAAGTAAGTACTTAACTACTCAGAGATATTTAACTACTTAACTACTGCCTACTGTAACAGAAACTTGCCAACAGTTTAAACTATAAGAAAGCTTATAGTTTATGGTATTGCATTTATGTGTCTTTCTGTAAACTGTTATTGATTTTCACTATTTATGATATATTTCATTTTATTTTCAAAAAAGGGAAGATACCAAAGGGTGTGTCTATTTCTGCCTGTTAACATATCAATTAATCAACCATTAATTGCATAATTAATATGCAACCATTGATGCAAAAAAAGACATAGTGTTATAATGTATATATATATATATATATGTATATAAAGAACTATTGAAATAGATGATTTAAAAAAGAAAAAAAAAAAGATAACAGACCAGAAAGCTTTCTAAAGTGATTAAGGATTAAGTTAGTAACAATTTCATTTATCACTTGCAATAAAACTTATTTCCAGTGAATATATCTGAGATGTTCAAGGCTCTCCTCAATTGCTATATAGTGGAGACTACAATTTTCATAGCTAAAATACAGAATAATATCATTATCATTTGGATAAACACTCTATCCTTTTTCCTCTGCTGCATAAATTACATAATTGTTAGAGAATGTGCATGTTGCATATCAAATAGTTTTGTAAATTCATATAAATTTTCAGTGTGCATCTAATAAAAAATGCACAACAGGCTTCATTCTTAATGTATACTTTTTTATTTTTTTTTCCACAAAATGCACATAGTACCAATATCATCCACAAATCAGTATGGATATCAGTATGGATAGTCACATCCGTCAGCCAGCTTCAGCCAATTGTGCTAATCTTGAAGTCTAATCCCGAAGTAAACAGTTTGGTGGAGATATCATTCCAATATCAAGAGAAGATTCTCTCTTTGCAAGCTTGAAATGCAGGTCAATAATTCCTTTTTCAGTTACTTTTAATCTTAAGAACAAAGTGGGCAAAACAAAATTGTTCGGAGTTTAATGTTTTGTTATTTGTGGTGGTGCTTTTCTGTTGTTGTTTGTTTGTTTTCAGACAGGGAAGAAATCAGAATTATTGACAATATTCAACATGTGAACATACAATGGCGTGTCTTCTGTTTAGTTTTCTGTTTGTTCATTAAAAGTTCCTGACATACTCTATTTGCTCACTTTCTTGTACTCTTTCCTACAGCATCTGCCAGTGAGCACAGAAGCACTATATCACGATGGTGAGAGAGATGGTACAGGGCTGGATCTGGTGCACATTCAGACAGTGAAAATACAAATTATTGCTAGCTATGTAAAATAGCTGAGATCACCAAGAAACAATGGAAAAAATAAACCCTGGGAGATTATAGGAAATCCTTTACTGATTACAGCATCGACAAAGGAGAGTTAAGCCCCTACACGGAACAATCTTCTTTCAGGGAATAAATAAATAAATAAATAAATAAATAAATAAAAAGTTTATCATGCTGAATATTTAAAAAACTGGTTCCGTAAATTTTTAAGCAGGGAAAACTTTTGTATTCTACTGTTTCATCCCAAAACACATGACAAATAGCATGGGTCAGCAGTATAGTGGCTGAAATGAAACAAGGTTTTTATTGCTGCATTTATTAAGTCTGTCATCCCAAGGATTCCTCAGATTAGGACTTTATAAATAGTTGCAAGTAAAGAAGTAAACAGCAAGATTTGGGTGGGGTTAAAGGAATCAACTGTCTTTAGTGCATCTTGTTTCTGCTATGCCAATAACAATCTCATCCGTATTCACTCATGGTTAAAGACAGGAGTTTGTGGAAGAAGGCAGGTGAAGAATGGTAAGTGAAACATAACATAAAAATACTGCTGAGAGATAGGGTAAAGAACTCTTGTCTGGTATATTATTATTATTTTTTTTTTTTCCTGATGTGAAAGAAAAGTCAGGATACACATAATTTATATGTTCATAGAAATTATGGACAGCTATCCATTTGGCACAGGATGCGTAGTTTTGAGAACCATATTTTATAACAGAAAGCAATATTTTCATACTAATAGCTGAGTTATAGTGGATAGAACACCATTGTGCTATAAATGAGTGACATTATCCAGATTTAGAGTATCAGTTGCCTGAGAATTGTCTTTTACTGGTACAGCTCAGTTTTTCAAGATGCACAGCTTTGCTTTTGGATAATATTTAATTACACAATGTCTCAAAGGAAATACTATTTCAGGTTCTACTGCCAAGTTACAAACAAAACAAAACAAAACAAAACAAAAATTAAAAAAAAAAAAAATAGGAGTAATGCTGGCTGTTAAGATGTCACATCAATTTACAGGAACTCTCCATGACCAAGCCCCTTAAAACAGCATTCAGATTAAGAACATGCAGCCTTCCGTGACTTACATTTCCTTTTTCCAAAATCTCAAGTATTTTGTACCTGGATTATAGTCAGTCTTGCAAACAGACTTGCTTAGCTCATATGCCCTGGAAAGCTAAGGCTCTCAATTCCATTCTCTGCTATAAATTTGAATAAATAAATTTGCTAGAAAAGTGAATGTACAATTAAGCTGACCTTTGAACCTGGTTTGCGCTGTCACGTAAGTGGAGATAATTTACAAAAGTGTTGAGTTTGGTTGTTGTATCGGTTTTTCTTAATTTTTATCTTTACTATATTAGAGTCTGTAATTGGATGTCTGAAAAAAACCTGCAAGGAAACAAACAAACAAATAAACAAAACCCCAAGAAACAGTTCAAGGTTTCTGGCTACTTTACTATCATTATTTGTGATTTCAGGTAAGAAATCAGTTTCTACAGCCCAAACAATGCGTTTTACTCACTTATTTTTACTTAGAGAGCACTTATTATTCATCAACCATCCTTTTTAGAATATGGACAATAAAACTGAACTTCCTATTGCAAAACTTTTGTAAAAAAAAAAACACTATATCTGTGATTTTAGGCATGATACCTGCAACAGTACTTTAATTTTTAACATATTTTTTTTTCTGTATAAACTCTGAAAAATAATATGGGATTTATGAACATAAATATGTTATTTTAAATCATGTTTTTTACTAATTTATGTTTACCAAATTTGTAAGTTTTACTAGCAATTACTTATTTTATTCTTCCAAACTGTTAATAAAAATAACAGGATGAAAATGTATTTCTGCTAAGTCTGACAGGATGCACAGGCTGAATGATGATTCCCTACATGCTTCTATTTTCAGAACTATTTATTATCTTAAAAAATGTCTATTAAGCATGTATTTTTTATAGTGATTATGCTCATTGTTTTATCTCAGTATGCAACATAGTACTTAATTAAATACTTCATAAACCAAGAAGAACACATAAACAGAAACACAGTTGAAAATAAATTGTAATTCAATGTGGTGAAACACTGTATTTGCTTACTATACTTGCCAATATTATATAAGATATATATGCTGTATCATGACTGACATTATGGAGTACTATTTTTTAATTCCCTCTGAAAATCATCATATATTTGTTTTTCCTTGGGTCCATATCATGCAAATAGATGTCAGTTAAATTAAGTTAAATTGTATTATACTATTTATTATTTCCCTAACATTTTGTAGCTCATCAGATGCATGTCTCAATCCCTGTATTTGTTATATATATATATATATATATATATATATAAAATTACCTGAGTTTCCTACCTGTGGCTACCTGTGAACAATTATTTTATTTATTATAATAAAAGAACACTAAAAGGGTAAGTAAGCAACAGTTTTTAATGTCTTGAGAAAATGTCTGTGCTTTACTGGACTACAAAATTATTGTTACTGTGAACACATAATTAATTTGACAGGTCTTTTCCAGGGGTTTCTGAGTATGAAGTAAGTTCATCTGATTTGCTGATAACCAACATTCCTATGGAAACATACATATTTATTATTCAATATGCTTTGTGTATATTTCAGCTCTTGGATGTTGTGTTCTGCTAAGCCTATAGAAATCAGTTGTCTACCCTCTTCTAAGGAAATCTCTCCTGCAGCAGGCTGATCACTTGCTTTTTGGCAGAAGCTCTGCACTAATCAGCTCATCATTATGAAGGCCAGCAAAGGTTACAGTGATATTGTCTGCCATTGTTAACATGGTAAGGAACAGCTACTATGAAAGGCAATTGTCCCAAGTAGTCACAGTGAAGTAACGATTAGGACGAAACACAGCAGTTTAAGACACAAGCCAGAAAATGACCATGCTGATAAAGATGTTTAACATAGACAGAGAGCTGGATGAAAAATGACTGAATTGATAAACACCTCTTCAGATGGAAAGCAAAATATGTGTCACATCTCACCAAATTTCTGGAAATGTTACAAGACAAGCTCTGGCAAGCTGCTGGCACAACTGCAATACTTGGAATGACCAGTATGAGCTCTCATCAGCAAGCAGTCAGAGGTGTGTTGCATGTTGCAAACTAGCTGAGCACGCACAGATTATTTTCAGAGACCTTAATCCTTTTAGGAAATCGGGTGGAATATAGGAATGTATTAGAAAATATATCTACAACCTCTGAATTGTTATCTAGTATCTCTGAATTCTACTGCATGGGATTTTTGTAAACCCTGGCCTTTAAATGCTAATATATATTGTTACTAAGCCTTAATACTTGTGACATTTTGGTGTGGCTGAAGGCACTTAAAACCATAACTAAAAAACCATAATTAAAACTTATATTACTTAATCAATCACCATGAGTAAAGGTCCAGTGGATGGTATCCTAACCCAGAAGCTGAACATTTATAAAAGATACATGGCTGCTGCTCCTTATGTGTTGAGTGCAGTGGACAAAATAAAATCTTAGGCAGACTACCTCTGTGGATCAGAATACAGGAGCCAACAGGCCAGGGAGTGGCCTTGGATTGGCCACTTAATCATCAGCTCATCACAGTGACCCTCCCCAGCTGTGTCTTGGTTCCTTCTGCGTATCAGAAAAGCTACGATAGCCTTAAATAATGGAAATATCTGGAAGATAATACCACTGCAAACACTACTGTGTGGGTAATGTCTATTGCGCAGTGTAGGAAATAACTTTGGACATGTAGCCACATGGTTTTGTAAAATCTGCCCATCTCCCTACTTTCACTTGACTAGATTCTTCCAGGCTGATGCAGAGAGAACTAGCCATGCCACTGGAAGAAGGTTTCACCATGAGCAAAGGAGTCAGCAACACTGGAATTCAGGTGTTACTGGATAATGCTAGCAGAATAAATTTAGATGAACCAATGTGACTTGTTTGTGGTAGCTAGGTGGTAACAGACTTTAGATCTCAAATTGGTCCTAAGAAAAGAGTCCTAATTATATGCATCAAATTATACACCTTTAACTGTTCAGTGGGGATGTATAGATTCTCATTTGCATAACTTAGTCATAGAAATTGATAACGACAAATTTCAATGCACTTCTGTCTCTATTTTATTCTTAAACAGGGTGCAAGAAGGGACAATTACAGTTCTTATAGTGTATCTTGTTACATATGATTTGTTTATAGAGCTGAAGAATGAAAAAGCCTAGATATGTCATTTTTATAATTTTTGTATCAAAACTAAAGTTTTTTTTTTTTTTAAAAAAAAAAAAAAAATTTGGATTTCAAAGCTACAATAACTGAATGTTGCAGAGGCTTATGTTTTCCCATAGTGGAATTCAGTTATTATTTTTGTTCTTGCACATGGTCATGTTTTAAACAATAAAAGAAAAAGATCTGAGAAGGAAGGAAGAAAGAAAGGAAGGAAAGAAGGAAGACAGGAAGGAAGGAAGGAATTTTATTGACACAGTTTCTTTAAGGGATGCCATTAGAAAACTTTCTTTTCAGTGTTTGCAGCGTAGCATAAATTCAGTTACGTGACGATAGGCTATTCTGAATGGGGCTGAAGGCAGATGTTATCTCTGTGTAAACTTTTAAAGCTTCACTGCCTGTGGCATTTAACACTGTTCAAGGTTATTATTTTTTTCAAGTTTAAACTTCCAGAGTAATTTATTCCCTTCAAAAATGCACTTAAAAACCTGTGGACATTGGTAATAAATTGTGACAAAGAGATGTAACTCTTTATAATATGGATTGTTCAAATGATTTCATTATTTAACTACGTATTATGATGCTTTCCTTTGGAGAAGAGGAAAACATTTTCAATTTCATCCTACCATGTTACTACTTAGGTAATTCTGGGAAATAAAGATGTGTAAAGGGAATGATTGGTGGAATGACTGGCAGGGGGAGAAACTTTCTCAGAGAGACAAGACATAGAAACAGTGTGTTCATACTGCTTGCTTGCTTGCTTTCCAATTAACATTTAGATGTTAATCACCAAATCTAAAATCACAGAAAAAAATGTTACCATTTAGGACTCCCAAAAAGCCAAGTGAAGGTATTGCTGAAAACCTAACTACAAATGAACAATCGGATGTCTGTTACTATTCTTTCAATTTGGCATTTCAAGTATCGTTCTCTGAGAAATGATCAGCATCAAAGGGAAAAGCAGACACTGCTTGGCATATAAACCATAAATACATACTAGAATATACCAGTTCATTTTCCTGTGCCAGAGGAAAATGGAAAATCATTCCTGCTTTGTACATTACACATATTATTGATAGCAGTATTGCTGATAAAATACTCCACTTTTAGCAACAGCTCAGAAATGCAGACTGTCATCCTGAAGCTGGAAGTGCTTTAGAAAGACAGGCAAGCATTTATTTCCATTTTGAATATGAATGAGCAAAGACTAAATGTGTTAAGCAGTCTGCACAAAGTCATATGAATCAGTCACAGAATCTGGGCTTGTGACTCCTAAACACACTTATTCATTAGCTCATGGATTTCTTGTCAGTATCTTGAACTTCTAAAATATTCATCCTTTCCCTACCACTCTACAACTCCATCTTTTGTGCTGTAATCCTATCAATTTTCATTATCCTTGAGTGTGACCCTGTCAACTTTCAGATTAAAACTCTCCAAACATGTGATTACGAAGTAGTTATTGCTGATGGTAACTCTTTTTTTTTTTTTTTTTTTTTTTCTGCTTTTTTTTTAGATGAAGGCTTTTTACAAATACATGCTGCAATATATCATCCTTCTCATAAATGTGGGTGTTCTTTAAATTGTTTCCTATTTTGTACTGGTACACCAGTGAGATACTTTTTTTCTGGAGATGGCTATTTTTCAGGCTGGCCTAAATTTAAAGTTTAAAGAAGTCTTTCAATATGCAACTTGTAGTAAGTTACGTTGAGAAGTCTTATGTCTCAGAGGTAGAGCCATTTCTACAGATAATTTAAAGAATCTAAATGTAACCTGAATCTCTGAGAAATGTTAGCCATCTCACCTGTTGCAGTTTAATGATAGCGAAAAACTTAGAAGACTACAAAGATCTGAATTATAATTTTCAACAAATATGAGACATGAAGGGGGTGGCTATCAACAAAATGTTTGTTTCTGATGCTGTATGTGTTTCCAGAAGAAATAAAAAGCAGGGTTTAAACACTCCCAGGTTTAGCAGGGAGTGTTTTAAAAGAAAAACCAAATATAGAACACTGAAAACACAAAAAGAGGTAAAAGTTTTTTTGCCTTTTTAATTAAAGAAAAATGATGAATCACATTAAATATAACTAAAATTATCTTTTAAAATTTCTGATAATTATTGTCATCAACAGAAAGTCATTAGTATAATGAAATAGCTTTTCCAATGCATTTTTTTAAAAAGGAGTCTCAATATTGAGTCACTATATTAATTATGATTATAACAGATGAAAAGTTTCAAAATATAGTAATTAAAACTTATTTTAAAATTATTATTTTTATTATTATTATTTAATTTGTAGAAAATATGTCAGAATGCCTGTCAATGAATTTGGCTTCTATTGAAATTCTTGTCTCAGCCTTTGATTTTATGGACACGTATATCAGAAGCAACAATGCCTATAAGATGATGGCAGTTGTATAACTGACTATGCTAACAGCTGCTAGTCATGATAACTCCTGCACATTTAGAACAAGTTGGATGTATTCCTTACCTAATGTTTATCACTTACATGCCATATTGCTTATGTAAACAGTCTTAGCTATGAATTTTCAAAGCATTGAAATGCGTTCCATGATTAAATTTTCGAAGTTCCCTCTAGGTATTGAAGTTTAATACAAACACGCCCCCAAAGTGGCACCAACTGAAGTGAAATTTTTTGAGAGTCTAGAGAGACACCTGAATTGTTGTGAAAAAGAAGAGCTCAAAAGACAGGTTCACAATAAAAGCCAAAGACTGAGAATCAAAGCAAGCCAACGTTGGTTACTTCATTTCTTTCTGTAATACAAAATCATTAATTAGTATAAAATCAATAAATTATTAGTTGATGATATTACTGACCAATGCATCTGGTCATAACTAATAAATGAGGACCTACTGGCGCTAACTATTTTCATACAGCCCATATACTGGAGTTCATAGAAATCCCTAACTGTTGTCAATCATAGAGGCACAATGGATTAGGGTCATTATTGAGATGTTATTGCATAATTATATTTATCTCTCTCTCTCTCTCTTGTTCTTAATGTGCTGCAATTAAGGGTTTGTGAACTCTGCTGCTAGATTATGCAAATCAGAAAGAGAATATTTAAAAAACTAGTCAACATTATACTAAATAACAAGCATAAAGGGAAGCTGACCACTCTAACATGCACCTACACCTCTTCTCTGTTTGAATTTTCCCCCAAGGAGGTTTCCTTGTCTGCTGTCCAAAGTCTCTTTTCTACTGAATGGACTCTGACTAATCTGCAGTTATTGCTAGAATGAGAGGCACTGCAAAAACACAGACAGTGAGACTAAGGGAAGATCAGTCTGTTACAAAACATATTGTAGAAGTGAGCAGAATGTAGAATCATATCCAGTGGAAGAATCCCTTCAGATGCTGGAAGGAAGATATGCAGTCCAGAGGAACCTAGACAGACTTGAGAAGTGGGCCCATGAGTAAAACATGCAGTTCAACAATGCCAAGTGCAAGATCCTGCGCCTGGGTTGGGGCAATCCCAAGCACAAATACAGTCTGGGTGGAAAATGGATTGCGAGCAGCCCTGAGGAGAAGGACATGGGAGTGCTGGTTGATGAGAAGCTCAACATGAGCTGACACTGTGTGCTTGCAGCCCAGAAAGCCAACCATATCCTGTGCTGCATCAAAAGATGTGTAGCCAGTAGGTCAAGGGAGGTGACTCTCCCCCTCTTCTCTGCTCCGTGAGGCCCTACCTGGAGCACTGCATTCAGCTCTGGGCCCCCCAGCACAAGAAAGACAGGATCCTGTTACAGCAGGTCCACAGGAGGGCCACAGAGATGACTGGAGCACCTCTTTTAGGAAGAAAAGCTAATAAAGTTGGGGTTATTTAGCCTAGACAAGGCTCCAGGAAGACATTAAAGTGGCCTTCCAGAATTTAAAGAGGACCTACAGGAAAGATGGGGAGGGACTCTTTATCAGGGAGTGTAGTGATAAGACAAGGGGTAATGGATTTAAACTAAAAGAGGGTAGATTTGGATTAAATAATGAATATTTATTTATTTATTTATCTTTTCCATGAGAATGGTGAGGCACTGGAACATGTTACCCAGAGAAGCTGTGGATTATCCATTCCTGGAGGTGTTCAAGGACAGGTTGGATGCAGGTTTGAGAAAATGTCTAGTGGAAGCTGACCCTGCCCATGGCAGGGGGGTTGGAACTAGATGATCATTAAGGGTCCCTTCCAACCCAAACAATTTATGATTTTAAGATTCTGTGAAGAAAAACAAAATCATTCAAAGGTGATGACTTCCTGATGTGGAGAAAGCTAGGGTCATCATGAATTTAATTCCCTTAAAGGAAGAGCAAGAAAATAACCCCAGCCAAATAGAAAAATAATTACCTCCTAATTGTGTGGCCCTGTAAAACAGAAACAAACAACAACAACTACAAAGTTATTAAATGAGAAAACGAGAATTCTGTCTGTTCTTATGTTTGGGACATACTTAGCAAGTCTATTTTTTTCAGACTTAAATCATAAGATCTCTGAGTCACTACATTAAATATTAATTTAATGCTTTCCAATGGTGAATGTAGAACAGAGAACAGGAAGACTACTACTACTAACTTCCAATCAGCCAACTGCTTCAGCAAATGAAAGCAGAATTTCCAAATAAAAATAAAATTTCCATCAAATCCTATATATGCATCATATTCTGTAGAGATTCAGGACTATATCCTTAACATTATTGTCTTGATGGACCATTCCTAAGTTTTACAGCAAATAATTGGAGATTTGAAATGCACTTAAAAATACAATGAAAGGATGAGGTTGAAATAATGCTAGAGACTGTCTCTATCTCAACTGTAGTCTAATTGGGAATAGATTGCAATATATTTATAAAAATAATTAAAAAATCAACACAATCAACGTGGAAAACAAAATATATTGCTATATGCTGCAACTGGCTAACATTCAGCTAGTCACATTTGGCAAAACTGAAAAGGTCTTACAGAAAATTTGAGAGACTCCCTCTTGTATTACACAACTCACTGCATGCATGCCATGACAACAGAAATGTAATATATCTCTCATTTCTGTTTGGTAGAGTCATTCAGCCTGGAAAGGCAATAAAATGCTCAATACAATTTTCAAGTGTCACTACCAGTGTCATGAGTCACTGCCACTGCCATGTGTCATTTGCTTAATTTCACACTAATACCAGTGTCCTAATGTCTAGGACACTTAACAGTGTACTAACAGATACTAACAGTATCAGATGACTTATGTATACGTTACCAGATATATATACATTTTTTTTATATAAAAAAAAAAAAAAACACAAAACTTTAAGGTTAAGGTTGACTAAGGTTCCTTGATGTGAATTTAAGGCCCCGTTCCATGGCAATTTCTGAAACACTCACATTCTCCTTTAGTAACTATCTTATGCTGCTCGAGAACAGAAAAGTGAAGTTGCTGCTGCTAGAAAATGTGGGTTCATGTTTTGCCCTAAAGAGGAATGCAATTACTCAATGAGATGTAGATACAGATTCTCCCACTTCCTGCCTCTATACCAGTAAATTGTTTATATTCAGTTAAGCAGTTCTGACTAGAAATCTTAGCACTGTACACTTAGCAGTTTAGAAATGACGTCCTCACCTGTAGTAAGTATTCAACATCCTTTCCAAATTTGTATCCCACATCTCAAGAAGTAATAACCACCTTTTACAGTGAGAGCTTTTTAGTGAGTAAAGAAAAGAAAGTGTAAAGAACAGTTTTTTTTTTTTTTTTTGCTTTTTTTTTTTTTTTTTTTTCCCAGAGCCTCATTTTGACGGTACAAAATTGCCTTAAACCAGGGTTTTTATCTCAAATTCAAGGCTTTTACTATTTAGTGGTGACTATGAAAGTCTCCTGATGTCCCACCTCAACAATGAAGTGTCCTAGCACTATTGTCAAGTATTCTAACTTAACAGTTTTGAATGAAATTAGTTCTCTAAATTTACATCTGTCAGAGGCCCAAATACTATGGTAGAGGTACTTTTATTGACAAAGACAGCAACTGTAAAGTAAGTAAAAAAAAAAAGTAAAAATTTACTTTTATTTGATTCAAAATGCAATAAACCAGAGATCTTCACTAGTGGGGGAGGTAACTATTAACAGGTACACTAAAATGCAAACTGTTGTGATGGTTTGCTTTAGGAAGAGAAGACTTTCTCTTCCTAAGAGAAGAGGCAAGGGCTTTCTTAGATCATAGCTTGCTATCAATAAACACAAGTTCAGAAAATATTGAACAGGTAAATAAAAAATAGCACCCTTTCAAGATCCAATTACACTGCTGTTTATGGGGAACATCACACAACACAATCCCTTATGTTTCAGTCTCTTTTATAATGGTTGATATCCAGTAACAGTGGTAATAGTTTTGCTGCTCTGGAAAGGAATTAACCCAGTGACTCTTCAGACTCATTTGGATGTAGCTATATTGCACATTTGCAGACATAATTTTTCAATCTTTTTAATCAATTACCACACATTTAACCATGATACAAGGTTTATTTTGTGGAAGCTAATATTTAAAAAAAGTATATGGATGAAAAATTTTCCAAATGACTCCTCTGTAGACACTAATAGGTCCAGAGAATGTCTGGCAAAGCACATTGAATCATAGAATCATAGAATATTCCAAGTTGGAAGGGACCCAGAAGGATCATCAAGTCCAACTCCTCGCACCACACAGGTCTACCCAAAAGTTTAGACCACGTGACTTAGTGCACAGTCCAAACGTTTCTTAAATTCATACATGCTTTGTGCAGTGACTACTTCACTGGGGAGCCTGTTCCAGTGCGCAACCACCCTCTCAGTGAAAAATCTCCTCCTGATATCTAGTCTGAACTTCCCCTGCCTCAGCTTCACCCTGTTCCCATGGGTCCTATCACTGGTGTTTATGGAGAATAGGTCACCCGACTCTACACTCCCCCTTGTGAGGCAGTTGTAGACCATGATGAGGTCTCCCCTCAGCCTCCCCTTCTCCAGGCTGAACAGGCCAAGTCACCTCAGCCGCTCCTCATATGGTTTCCCCTCCAGGCCCTTCACCATCTTTGTCGCCCTCCTCTGGACACTACAACAGTTGAATGTCCTTTTTACTGTGGTGCCCAGAACTGCACACAGTACTCGAGGTGAGGCTGCACCAGTGCAGAGTAGAGCGGGACGATCACTTCACTTGCCCTACTAGCGATGCCATGCTTGATGCACCCCAGGATATGGTTGGCATATTTGGTTGGACATATTTGTTTTCTGTGCTACAATATCTGGGCTAAAAACTGTGATTACACAATAACCTTAATCCACTTCCTCTCCCAATCACATGAGCAGCTTACACTTGAAATGATTTCATCTTCCGATAGCAACCAGGCAATCATGCTTGTTGTACCTAGTACTTTTTTGGCTGTGTAATTAAATCACTGGCTATTATGCAACTCAGTGATTCAAACACACGAAGTGTAAATAGATAGCCATGGTACACAGCACATGTTCATTCCTTGCAGACCACCCACAAATTCATCTTTAAAGAAAAAGATAAAAAGCAATTCCTCATGTCTAAAGCACTGTATTCAAGACAAAGAAAAACTAAAAGTAATATATATATATATATTAATAATTGTCTCGCCTGAAGCACCTTCTGCCTATAAGGAGACTAAACAAGTAAGATAAGCCAACAACAGTAATCCAAGATGAAAAATGTCTTATGATAGCTGGATTTCTTGCAGTGACTTCTGTGTTTCCTGAGGAAAATAACTGCCCTTGAAGTCAAAACTGTCTTAGAAACTTTTATTAGAAACTTACCTGCCTTGTTTAGGCAGATATCTACATCAAATTGTCACAGAATCACAGATGGCTGAGGTTGGAAGGGACCTCTGAAGATCATCTGGTCCAACCCCCTTGCCGAGCAGGCGGTCCAGTTATCTATGTCTAAATAATTGCTTCTAAAAGTTGAATAGAGTCATGCTTACACACCTGTGGATGAATGAGTGGATGGGATAAATATGTTAGCTTTCTAGAACTATTTTTAAAACCCCTATGCAATCCTAAGGCTTTTTCTCCTGTACATCACACAAACAAAATCTGTAAGTATTCACAACTCCCATCAGAGATGAACTATTGAATTTCGTCTCTGGTCACAAGGATTCTTTTGAATAGTGAAGACATGCAGAAGTTTTAAGTAGTTCATATACAGTTGAACTACTACAGAGCTAGCTATTAGAGCAGAATATCTACTATAAAAATATTTGAAACTCTTAAACAGATAAGCAGTTAGCATCAAGAACCATAACTGACAAAGCAGGAAGTTTTCAAATGGATTTCCCACTAAAAACTTTGTTCACCTTTTAATAGGCTTTCTTATATTTTCTACATGCAAGTTAGTGTGGTAAGAAAAAAGAAAGAATAACAGACTTTTGGTCAATTGACAAGATCTCCTGGACTAATGACCTTCAACACTTTCATCATTGTCCCACCCACTTCCACAGTGATAATTCTATCATACAGTAAGTAGAAACAAAATTGGCTCAGCTGGGTCCAGTCTCTTCCAGAGAGAAGCAGGTGTTAATTTTACAGCCAATATTTTATCATAAAATTTTGCTACAAATGCATATCACACATACATAATGTTTACATAAACACACATAAAAGGCTTGAGAAAATCTCTTACATGTATTTGACATAGTCCAGTCATTTCTACTTTGCAATGTCATGCTGTAACTGTCTAAAAAAATTGTGCTTTCAACAAGCGATAATATTACCAAAAAGGTAGATGGAAGGAAGGGTTGTTTTGGAAAAAGTATTAAAACAAGGTCCTTTGAACAACTGCCAGATATTAAAAAGATAACTCATAACTTTGGAAACACATTGCAGTACTTAACCTTTTAAATAAAATACATATTGAATTTTACCATATTAGGGTCTACTGAGGTTCTGAAAATATTTCATCCCTCATTTACTATAAAAATTATTCAATCTTAGTGGAGCATCAAAGAAGAACTCAACCATTTTATGGCAAATCACCAAAATAATTTGATTTAGCTAGTTTACACCTGTTTATTTGTCCTTGGCTGATCATTTTTATACAACTAGCCAGACAGCTCTGGAGCTGCAAGTATTTCAGAAAAAAAACATACTCTGTTTTAAGCTATTTTCATGTTTTGCTGATTAAAAAAAAAAAAAATACAACAACAACAAAAAACATCTGTAGTAGTAGGGAACATGATCAATATGGTCAACACAATAGAACTTTGCAGACTGATTTTTAGAAGTGCCAAACCCATGATCCTGTTAGATGACAACCTCAAAAAAAATGTATCCAGCTCCGATAAGCAAGTTTGTTCCAAAATTAACTGAAAACTGTGTTCATTAGATTCCACATAAAATCCTACCTTCCAGCCTAACCTTAAATTCAGTTGTTTTACTTCATAGACCCTTGAAGAGGCAAGAATTGCAAGAAAAGTTGCATTTTAGAAAGTTTGAGTTGATAAGACCTTAAAATAACCTTAGATTGTAAGTTTAGCTTTGTAGGTCAGTGTGGGAAGATTAAATTATCTGAGTACATTAGTTGTGTAAGTTGCTATCCAAAAGAACACTTCAGTTTATTACATAATGGACATCGTTATCAGAAATACGTTGTAAAATCACAAGAGCTCGCAATTTTTTTTTACTGTAACAATTATATGTATCTATATTTCCTTCTTTGCCACAAGAAAAAAAAAAAAAAAAAAGGAAAATACCTATTTAAAAGACAGATATTAATGTAGACTTAACATAATTAGGCACATAGCTTTTATATGGGGAAATATTTGAAAGACTGCCAAAAATAACATAATCTATGCTATCCTTACACAATTAACATGCTTTGTGAGTTTATAGAACCTTCTGCTTTTAAAAAGCAGCCAATGTGTTTCTGGTTCTATGTGTTTCAAATTCTACTGATTTGAAGTCTAGAGGCTGCCCTGTTTAAACTATGTAAATTACCAACCTAAAGCAATTACTCCATCTTATTGTTATCACATCATTAATTCTCTACAGGTTAAACAAATTTGGATTCATATTTGCAACTTCCACTTTGCATCAGCAATTATTCCAGCATATTATTTTAAGATAAATTAATTAAGACAAACTGCTATTATACTTGGACTAAAATACTAATTTTTGAGAAGAAAAAGATATTCTGATACTGTAACAGAGTTATAAGACAGGGCAAAAGATAATAATGTACATATTAAATATTTCATCTTTAATTACTTGCAAACTGATATCATCCTTATGAAAAATACAGATGGAAAAACATCCAAAGCCAGATGATAACATCATGAATGTCTCCCAGTCTTTGCATGCTCATTTGGGATTTATTTTCCATGAATTACCTAATATACAAATACATGGACATACACAATGTTTCCTAAGATCTAAGCTTCCTGTTTGAAATGCTGAAAAATTATATTAAAAGAAAGAACTACACAGAAGGAAATAAGATCTAAAATGCTGGAGCAACAGAATGGGTTCTAGATTATAAATTTGTACTGGGAACTGGATCTGAAGACTTGTTCATGTATCCTCTTCCCACTACCTGACCTGAAAGAATAAATTTTCTCCTCTCAACTTTTATCAGCTGCATGTCACTTCATTTATCCATATTATCTTCACCTCCTCAGATGTACCTTCTGAACTCTTTGTTTGAACTCTTTAGCTTCTTTTTATCAAAATAAGGTAAGCAAATAGATTAAATAGCCATTGCTACCTCAGTTTATTTTGAATAAATGGGATTAGAGAGCATTGTTTTAATAAATGGGATTGAAGAGCACTCTTTCACTAACAGTGAAAGAGTGACAAGCAGTGCTGGGTGGGCTGAAGTCCACAGTCCTTTCAGTTGATAAAATGGCTGATAAAACAAAACAACAACAACAGCAACAACAACAACAGAACTACAACACAAACAAAATTTAAGGATGCATACGCTTCAGAGCAGAAGGAACTGTCTTCAGCAACTGCTAGAGAAGTGTAAAATGGCTTAGCCTCTCTTTGCTCTCCAATATCGCAGTGAAGCCCAAGGACAAGCACCATAAAAAGTACAACACACTGGAAGAGCAACATCCACACAAAATGTATGTGAGCGTACCTCCTAAACTACTTACACCCTTCATAAAGTGTGAATAAAGGAATGATACTATGTGGCTACTGAGATAATTTGTACCATCACAGTAATTAATATGTATTTTTATTCTTTCTTTCTCTTTCTGTCTCTCCAATTATACAGTTTATATTTTAATTGTTAAGCTGACATTAAAATAATAATAATAATAATAATAATAATAATAATAATAATAATCAAACTAAGAAGCATAAAAGACTGCTTTCAAATCTTGTAGCCTTTTATTTTTCTCATGCACACCACCATCACCCATTCTAGCTGCACGAATAATTCTAAGAAGGTTCCATTTAAAATGTGATTTTGTACTGATTTTCGGAGATAATGACCTTTCTGGATTGCTAATAATAAACAAGGCTTGCTTTGCTAAACTAAGTTCATGAAAACATAATATCTCAATATAATTAGAAGACTCATTATTAGCATTCAGTGTTAAAGCAAAGACATGCTGCATTTCAAAAGTCTTTTACAGAATCTATTTGTACTAGGGACTCCTCTTCTGGGTATTATAAGGACAGCTGGTAATACATGTTTTTGATCCTTGTGTCAAGCAAAAGAGCAAAGGTCACCCCTGAGCCTCCTCTTCTCCAGGCTAAATAGTCCCAGCTCCCTCAGCCGCTCCTCATAAGACTTGTTCTCCAGAGCCTTCACCAGCTTTGTAGCCCTTTTCTGGACTCACTCAAGCACCTCCATGTCCTTCCTGTAGTGAGGGGCCCAAAACTGAACACAGTACTTGAGGTGCGGCCTCACCAGAGCTGATTACAGGGGCACAATCACTTCCCTGGACCGGCTAGCCATGCTGTTTCTTATACAAGCCAGGATGCTGTTGGCCTTCTTGGCCACCTGAGCACACTGCTGGCTCATATTCAGCTGACTATCAACCAATACTCCCAGGTCCTTCTCCACCTGGCAGTTTTCCAACCACTCATCTCCCAGCCTGTAGCTCTGCTTGGGGTTGTTGTGCCCCAGGTGCAGAACCTGGCACTTGGCCTTGTTGAACTTCATACAGTTGGCCTCGGCCCATCAGTCCAGCCTAACCAGATCCTCCTGCAGAGCCTTCCTACCCTCGAGCAGATCGACACACGCACCTAACTTGGTGTCGTCTGCCAACTTACTGAGGGTGCACTCGAACTCCTCATCCAGATCATCGATAAAGATGTTAAAGAGGACCGGCCCCAGTACTGAGCCCTGGGGGACTCCACTAGTGACCGGCCTCCAACTGGATTTGAGTCCATTCACCACAACTCCCTGGGCCAGCTCTTAACCCAGCGAAACGTATGCCAGTCCAAGCCATGAGCAGCCAGTTTCCTGAGGAGAATGCTGTGGGGAACGGTGTCAAAAGCCTTACTGAAGTCAAGGTAGACCACAGCCTTTCCCTCGTCCACTAAGCGTGTCACCTTGTCATAGAAGATCAGGTTCATCAAGCAGTACCTGCCCTTCATAAACCCATGCTGACTGGGCCTGATTGCCTGCTTGCCCTGCAAGTAGTGCATGATGACGCTCAAGATAATCTGTTCCATGAGCTTCCCTGTCACTGAGGTCAAACTAACAGGCCTATAGTTTCCCATGTCCACCTTCCGGCCCTTCTTGTAGATGGGTGTTACGTTTGCTAGCCACCAGTCAAGTGGGACCTCCCCTGATAGCCAGGACTGCTGATAAATGATGGATAGGGCCTTGGCCAGCTCTTCTGCCAGTTCTCTCAATACCCTTGGGTGGTTCCCATCCAGCCCCATCAGATTGCATACATCCAAATGCCAACCATTTCCTTGTGGATTATTGGGGCCACAATCTGCTCCTCATCCCCTTCCATCAGCTCAGGGTACTGGGCGTCCAGAGAACAACTGGTTTTGCTGCTATAGACTGAGGCAAAGAAGGCATTAAGCACCTCAGCTTTTTCCTCATCTCTGGTAACTAAGTTTCCCCCAACATCCAGTAAAGGGTGAAAATTCTCCTTAGTCCTCCTTTTTGTACTGATGTATTTATAAAAACATTTTTTGTTGTCTTTAACAGCAGTAGCCAGATTGAGCTCCAGGTGAGCTTTGGCCTTTCTAAGTTTATCCCTGCTGCGCCTCACAACATCCTTATAGTCCCCCTGAGTGGCCTGCACTCTTTTCCAAAGATTATAAACCTTCTTTTTTCTCCTAAGCTCGAGCCACAACTCTCTGTTCAGCCAGGCCGATCTTCTTCTGCGCCAGCTCATCTTTGGGCATGTGGGGACAGACCACTCTTGAGCCATTAAGATTTCTTTCTTGAAGAGCACCCAGCCTTCCTGGGCTTCTCTGCCCTTCAGAACCACCTTCCAAGGGATTCTGCCAACCAGTGACCTGAACAGCTCAAAGTCAGCCCTCCGGAAGTCCAAGACAGCAGTTTTACTGGTCCCCTTCCTGACTTCGCCAAGTATTGAGAACTCTACCATTTCATGGTCACTCTGCCCGAGACAGCCCCCAACCACCACATCTCCCACCAGGCCTTCTCTGTTTGTGAACAGAAGGTCTAGTGGGGTACCACCCCTGGTAAGCTCGCCTACCAGCTGCGTCAGGAAGCTATCTTCCACACTCTCCAGAAACCTCCTAGACTGCTTTCTCTGGGCTGTGTTGTGCTTCCAGGATATGTCTGGGAAGTTAAAGTCCCCCAGGAGAACAAGCACTGACAATTATGTAACTTCTGCCAGCTGTCTGTAGAACTCCTCATCTGTCTCCTCATCCTGGTTTGGCAGTCTATAACAGCCCCCCATCAGGATGCTTGGCTTGTTGGCTTTCCCGCTGATCCTAACCCATAGTGACTCGACCTTATCATGCCCAGCCTCAAGTTTGACGACATCAAAGCACTCTCTAATATAGAGAGCCACTCCACCACCTCTTCTGTGCTGCCTGTCCCTTCTGAAGAGCCTATAGCCAGACATTGCAGCATTCCAGTCATGAGAGTGGTCCCACCACATTTCTGTGATGGCAACCAAATCATAGCCTGCCTGCTGCACAATGGCTTCCAGCTCCTCCTGCTCGTTGCCCATGCTGCATGCATTAGTGTAGATGCACTTTAGCTGAGCCTTTGCCTTCTCCTCCAGCATTGCCATTGTTCACCCTGGCACACCTCTAACAAGCTTTGTTTCACCCCCGTCCCCCTTCTTACCTAGTTTAAAGCCCTCTCAATGAGCCCTGCCAGCTCCTGGGCTAGGATCCGTTTTTCCCTTTGGAGTTTTTTTTTTATTATTAGTATTATTTATTTATTTATTTCATATTCCAGGAGTTGTTACATTTCAGTTACACAGGTATTTTCTTTTTAAATGTTTTTTTTGGTTTTTTTTTTTTTTAATTTGAATATCTACAACACAAATATAATTATTTCTATGCTTTTATTTTAATAAATTTTAATAAAATTTAGGTATTTACCCAACAGTTGCAAACAGTTATATAAAGAAAGAAGTCTAGATTTAATAATCATTAATAATTATTTAATAAATCACCATGGAATATTGTTTCTAGAAGAAGGAAAAATATTTGAAATAGAATAAAAAACACACAAGGAGAGATTCAATGAGCTAAAGAAAATGGGGAATGCCATCAAAACAAGAAATTTCTTGGGATTATATGTCTATTGACATTTCTGTGTCTAAAAATAGAGACACAGAGAATTTCAAAATATTGAAATTATCAGCTATTAATTTCTGAAACCTCAAAAGATGCATACCTACTTGAAACTAAGAATGCATTTTAGAATTACCTTTAAAATTCTGACAGTTGACTCCAAAGTTGGAAAAAAAAAATAATTTAATATTTTGAAATTGAGCTGCTAAAGTGAAGAGGCTTGAAAATGTCACCAAAGTATATTTCACAATAAGTACATTTCACCAAAAGTCAGTTGCCTGTCAGTTTTTGTTTGTTTGTTTGTTTGTTTTTCCCGAGAGAGAGAGAGAGAGAGAGAGAGAGAGATTTTTGGCTCACATACCAGGGCATGTTATGCTATGAGTTTTTAAACAGAACTCTTACTGAACAAGACGTGAATTTCAAATACTAAATAATAAAACATGGTTCTAACAATCTCTTCAGTTACATTTGCAGAAAAATTATTGGTGTAACAGGCCTATGATACTAAGTATTTTATCATTCAACACCAAGCTATCGATTTGCTCAACAATTTACCCTAACAACAAAGCAAACAGAACCTACCTATTTCTTCTTCTTACTTCAGTTAATGTAATCCACAACCAGCAAAAGAATAAATGTATCTAGTTTCTTTGGGAAACTAATGTCAATAGTGCAACCAAATTAAAGGTAAAATGCAGGTGGATCATAAAAACTCTCTTCAACCACCCACCAATCAAATAATTACTATGTAAGTGTTATCATCATTGTTGGGTGGCTTTTTTCCCCTTCCCTTCCCTTCCCTTCCCTTCCCTTCCCTTCCCTTCCCTTCCCTTCCCTTCCCTTCCCTTCCCTTCCCTTCCCTTCCCTTCCCTTTCAAGGAAATCTTCCATAAATTATGTAAAATCCCACTGTGAAATATTTTATTATGGCTTGTCTGTCTTAGTGTAGTGGGTTTACGTGGCAAGGTTTTGATAGTAGGAGACTTCTGCGAGAAGAATCTAGAAGCTGCCCCATGTTAGATAAGGGCCCCATTTCTGGCCAGAGCCAAGGCAATAAGCATTGTTGTTTGTGCCTTTGTGAGAACATATTTAAGAAAGGGGAAAAAAACTGCTGTGGCACAGAAGCTGGGATAGAGGGAAGAGTGAGAAACAGCCTTGCAGGCACCAAGGTCAGTGAAGAAGGAGGGGCAGAGGTGCTCCAGGGGCCAGAGCAGAAGTCCCCTGCAGTCCCCACCTCCAGATGAGGACCACAGTGAAGCAGGCTGTCCCCCTACAGCCCATGACGTACCACGGTGGAGGAGATCTCAATGCTGGAGCCTGTGGAGGAGACCATGGTGGAGCAGGTGGACCTACACCAACGGAAGCTGTGGCCTGTGGAGGACCCCCACTGGAGCAGATTCTGGACCCGACTTGTAGCCTGTGGAGGGGAGCCCACGCAGGAGCAGGGGGCCTGGGGTGAGCTGCCCCCCTTGGAAGACTGAGGTTGGAGCAGTTACTCCTAAGGAATGGACCCTGTGGTACAGACCCATATCTGGAGCGGTTCAGTCTCACGTCAGTGCCTGGTAAAATCATGGAGAAGATGGTTCTCGAACTTATTGAGGCGCACCTGGGGGACAAAGCAGTCATTGGTCCCAGCCAGCATGGGTTTGTGAAGGGTAGGTCCTGCCTAACTAACCTGATTTCCTTTTATGATAAGATCACCCGTATGGTGGACCAAGGGAAACCAGCTGATGTGATTTTTTTGGACTTCAGCAAGGCATTTGACACGGTTTCCCATAGGATCCTACTGGACAAAATGTCCACCATACAGCTAAATAAAAACATCATCCGATGGGTGAGCAATTGGCTAACGGGCAGGGCCCAAAGGGTTATGGTAAATGGGGCTGCGTCAGGCTGGCGGGCGGTCACCAGTGGGGTCCCTCAAGGCTCCATTTTAGGGCCGGTACTTTTCAGTATTTTTATAAACGATCTGGATGTAGGAATAGAAGGTATTTTGAGCAAGTTTGCTGATGACACCAAACTTGGAGGAGTTGTGGACTCGGATGAGGGTGGAAAGGCCTTGCAGAGGGATCTGGATAGGTTGGAGAGTTGAGCGATCACCAACCGCATGAAGTTCAATAAGAGTAAGTGCCGGGTCCTGCACCTGGGACGGGGAAACCCTGGCTGCACGTACAGACTGGGCGATGAGACGCTGGAGAGCAGCCTAGAAGAGATGGATCTGGGGGTCGTGGTAGACAGCAAGTTGAATATGAGCCAGCAGTGTGCCCTGGCAGCCAGGAGGGCCAACCGTGTCCTGGGGTGCATCAAGCACGGCATCGCTAGTAGGTCGAGGGAGGTGATTGTCCCGCTCTACTCTGCGCTGGTGTGACCTCACCTCGAGTACTGTGTGCAGTTCTGGGCACCACAGTATAAAAAGGACGTGAAACTGTTGGAGAGTGTCCAGAGGAGGGCTACGAAGATGGTGAAAGGCCTGGAGGGGAAGACGTACGAGGAACGGCTGAGGGCACTGGGCCTGTTCAGCCTGGAGAAGAGGAGGCTGAGGGGAGACCTCATCGCAGTCTACAACTTCCTCGTAAGGGGGTGTCGAGAGGCACGAGACCTTTTCTCCATTAACACCAGCGACAGGACCCGCGGGAACGGGGTTAAGCTGAGGCAGGGGAAGTTTAGGCTTGACATCAGGAGGGGGTTCTTCACAGAGAGAGTGGTTGCACACTGGAACAGACTCCCCAGGGAAGTGGTCACTGCACCAAGCCTGACTGAGTTTAAGAAGCGATTGGACTGTGCACTTAGTCACATGGTCTGAACTTCTGGGTAGACCTGTGCGGTGTCAAGAGTTGGACTTGATGATCCTTAAGGGTCCCTTCCAACTCAGGATATTCTATGATTCTATGATTCTATGATTCTTGAAGAGCTGCTGCCTGTGGGAAGCCCCCGTAGGATCAGTTTGGAAAGGATGGCATCCCATGGGAGGGACCCCATTTTGGAGCAGGGGATGAGAGTGACCAAAAGGAGCAGCGGAGACAAAGTGCTATAGAGTGACTGCAAACCCCATTCCCCCGTTTCCCTGTGCCACTTGATGGGAGGAAGTGGAAGAGGGTGGATGGGGGGAAGGTAGCTTCCCCATGTACATGAGGGAAGAATGTGGTGATAAATAGGTAGTTAGTTAACATTCTTGAAACACTATCTATGTGTTAAAATATTCTAAGATAAATGGAAATAAATGGAATAAGCTGTCAATTGACAAAATGGAAGAGTTAATAGGTTGCCTAAAGGTTTTTAACCCACACATTAATATATTTGTTTACACTGTGGACAGTACAGCAGTGTTGGAAAATTGGATAATGACACTAGTCTTTTAAATTAGGGAAGTCCAGAGGAACCAAACAATATTATACAATTTGTCAGCACAATGGCAGATTGAAATTGTGCAAGTCAAGTCACGCTGGGAAAATTTGCATGAGTCATATACATAGTTGAGCTTTAAATTAGCTGTGTCTACTCAGGCAAAAGTCTTGACATGTAACTGTAAGTGAGCACACTGAAAACATTAATAGTGCTAAAAAAGCTATAATAGAAATATCATCAAAATGGTCAGGTGAGTGAATAAGTGGACAGAAAATAATTGAAAACATTTTGCTGGAGGAATATTATTAATTATATTCTCCCAGATATTATTGTGTTCAGTTCTACATGCTTCAACTCAAACTACAGCAGAAGTCAGAAGGCCTGCAGATAGATTTGGAAATACCTCCAAAAGTAGGTAAAGACGAAAAAAATTAGAATAATTTAGAAATGAAACAAATTAGAAGAGGCATTATATATTGACTCAGTGAAGAGCCATCCACTAGTCTTTATTCAGGGAGTCAAACTTAGTAAAGGCTGAGTAGGAAAAAATTTATAAATAGTTTACAAAATGCTATAATGGAAGACAGAGTTCAAAGATTCATTAAAAACTAGAAGAAAAAGAGCATGTAATAGCATGAGCATAGCCACAGTAAATTGGATATTATAGTGTTCCAGCCTCCAACTTTATACATTAGTCCATTTTTATTTATTAGCAGTAAAAGAGAGTTGTATTTCAGTGTGTGCTTTTTTAAATTATTTTATTGCATTCATTATGGGTTTTAAGAAGCTTTGAAAATACTTCTCATTCTCATGCCCAAGATGACTTGTTATAGTTCCTAATATATTTATTTATCAAACTCATTTGTGCAAAATGTAAACCAATATGTATTGCCTGAAACTAGATGTTCATTGAAAGAGACAGTGAATCACCTTAAAGTCTCTCTTTTCCAGGTGATAGAAGAAAGTCACATACAGTTTAAGAAAACTGTGAGAAAGAAGAAGGAGGAGGATAAAGACGAGGAAGAGAAGAAGAAAGAAAGAAGAACAAAGCAGTCCCTATTGTCAAGAAATCATGGCTACTCTCACTGTTGAGAAGACAGTGACTTTGTGTATGGTTGCATTGTAAAAGCCAGTCAAGAAAATTAAATAATTTACCTCCACCACCAGTCCACGGGGATTCACCTCTTTGGTAGTACAGAATTTTGGATCTTGCCATCTCCAAAATAACATTACCATTCCTTGCCACCCTTATTGCTTCTAGAAAGAGTATCAAGATTACCTTCAGTCTTTCCAACTACACATCTCAGGACTGGCAGCAGCCAGGATTGCCCTTCCCTCCAACTACGATTCTTTCCTGGTCTTTAGAAGTCAATCATTTTCTGCTTCTCACTGAACGTTTTGATTTCTTGACTTCATGAAAGCAATACTGTTCTTTTTGATTCTTTGGGAAAATGCTGTGAGTGAAAGAATTTAAATAACATCAGATTTGGGAACTGAATGTGGGCTGGAATATAAAACATAAAAGTAATGGCAGGGCTTCTTACACAAAGGAAAGCTTACCAACCCCCTGTTGTATGTTGGAAGTGGCAGGGACAGCAGGTTATGTTGGCAAGGTTAATGTAAGCAGACACTTTTCTTCCTTATTCCTTCCACATTCTGATACCTGCGGCTTGTTTGATCATGCCCCATCTCCAGTTAATGAAAATGTCCCCAGAACTCCTGCTGTTTAGCCTTGTTTTCAAGTATCCTGCTTATGAGTGGTTGTCTCCTAGAAAATATGCCACTTTTTCTGTTTTGCTGAGCAGCTGGGAGAATAAATAAGCTCACGACTGTCTCAAAACACTTTCCCCTTCTTTCAATTTTCATGATCTTTTAAAATGTTTTGAGTTTTTACTTCATTTAAAACTTTATTCTCAGAACATTTGGCAGGAGCATATCCTCCTCATAATATTGTCTCTCCCACTTTGTGTGTGTGGAAATCAACTGCTTAAACAGCTAAGAATTTTTTTGTTGTTCAGAAGAGAAATCAAATTTTTCTAGCAGTTGATACTTTCTAAAAATAAAAATCTGTGTATAACAAGTGGTTCACAGAACATTGCACTCTTCCTTTGGTTTGAAACACAAAGGGCTTTTTTAACCCTTGTGTTAAAAAAATCTGTGGGGTGTTAGGCTCAAAAGACATAAACAAATTTCATGCTCCTTCAGAGAAAGAAAAAGACCAGAAGCTGGAAAGAAAAGTTAAATCCAAGTATACTCTAACTGCATGTCTTCATGCCTTTGAAGACAGCTTCTGGCAATAGCAATCCAAATATGAAGCACAGCAGAGAAGTTAAGTGGCAAGAGGAGCTGCAGAGAGTTCAGCTAAAATGTGGTTTCAGAAGAGGCACAAGATTGGCTGAGGCAGGCTTCCAGTGCAGACTTCACAGCTTGACCTGAGTGATCACCTCATTGAACCAACAAATGAAAACAGGTGGGAACAAATGGTGGTGTGTATTAGGAGAGCAAGATCAGTCTGCAACTGCAGGCTACTTCTGAAACCATGCTATGCCTGTGAGTTAGCAATATTTGTCCATATGCATAAAATATCTTCAGATTTTCACCTAAGAGTTGTTTTGTAAAACATTAAATTCTGTTAGACAGCTGCATCTTCAGAATATAAGATGACTTCCTGACAGGAAGCAAAAAATAACGAGTAAGATTTAAATCAAAAGATATCCATAGGATACCCATTATGATTTTATCCTGCCCAAAGAAAGGTATTCTTACTGCTTAAAATACTGAAGTTGTTTCTTATTGCTGCTAAGGATTCAGAAAAGAATAAACTAGGATTTATTTTTAAGAGAATAATGAATTAGTGATATAAGCATAACAGCTAATCATGCCTATTCTCAGCATAGTAGAACATAGATGCTAGTGATTTTCTAACTGAGATCTAAAATTTGAGAACCAAATGCAATTTAAGATTCCTTGTTTTCATATATTAAACTATTTTGTGTTCTAACATATCATATATTATACATTATATATATATGCATTATTAAATGTTATTATAAATGTTTTTACCGTAACCAATAACTTTGAGAGAACTGATATTTAAATTGGAGTACAATTTACCTACTTGAGGATCACTGTCAATATGTAAATTTCACATGTAAGTACAAGAATGGTGCAAAGGATAAAAAACCCATATGATTTTTTTTTTTAAAAAATCATCATTAGTGCTAATTCTTATAAGAACAATCATCTATCATCTCTTCTGGAAAATAAATCTACAATAGTATTTTACTCACAAAAGAAAAAATACTCAACTAAATATATATAAATGAATTATTAGCCATGGAAAATTTCATAACATTTGACCAAGAAAAAATGTCAAATTTAGAATATAATGCAGAACTTTGAAAAAAAAAATAGTTTATTAGTATTTCAATGGCAACATTAGGATTTAAATCAGTCAGGAAAATGAATTAAAGCATTACAAAATTTATATTAAAATATCCTAAATATCTCACCTAATATCTCACCTGTGAGAACACCAAGCAGTAGAACAGCTTGTGCTTTCTTTCAGATTTGATTTTGTAAATAGTAATGAAGTACATTGGTATTCAGTTTAAATAATACTTCAGGTTAGTTCACAATTTTTCCTCAACATAACCTACAAGCTAAATTCTATTAAACCAGAAAAATCACTCATTACTTTGGGATGTTACTAAGAAAGGAAATATATCAACATATGTTTAACCTGGAAAAGAGAAGACTGAGGGGAGACCTCATCAAGGTGTATAAATATCTGAGGGGAGGGTGTCAAGAGAAAGGAGCCAGTCTCTTTTCAGTTGTGCCCAGCAACAGGACGGGAGGTGATGGGCACAAACTGAAGCAGAGGAGGTTCTGGCTCAATATGAGGGGTCACTTTACTGTGAGGGTGACAGAGTACTGGGGCAGGTTGCCCAGAGAGGCTGTAGAGTCTCCTTCTCTGGAGATATTCAAAACCCACCTGGATGCCATCTTGCACAATGTGTTCTGAGTGACTCTGCGTGTCATGTGTGTTGGACTAGAAGATCTTCAGAGGTCCTTCCAACCTTTCTGTGATTCCGTAATTATTTAAGAAAGGATCTGCTGGTCAGTATTAATGAATATATGATGGTTTTACCACTGGAAGTATCAGAAATCTCATGTAATACAGACAAATTCTTTCCAAACTGTTCAGTCCTGTGGCTTCAAAACAGAGTGATAATAGCCACATTTAAAACTTGCTTGCTATTTTAAACCAATGAATCCATGTTGAACTCCTGTTAGTGACGAAAACAGCAGGAATAGTTTCCATTAAATGACAGCAAGAGTGTTGGGGCAGATTTCAATCAATGCTTGTGCAAATTTCTCTTGTCATGTTCTCCAAGTTGCCAGAACCATAGACTATACAAAGCAATGTCTGACACTTTGATGATGTATGTTTGCTTTGCTGCATGTTCAGGTAGGGAACAGGATGAGATTACTAAGCATATCATTTGAACCATTTAGTACAAGGTTTAATTGCTGAATTAGAGATTGGAAGAGGAAAGGTAGTAAAATAATAATAATAAAAAGCAGTATTTTGCCACATGACTGATGGTGACAGTGAAATCCGCACTATTTCATACGCATTTGCAAAACAGAAGTAGCAGTCTATGGATCATACATTTGTGAAAATGACTAGTACACAGAATAAAAACATATGATACTCACATTTTTTTCCAGCATTTCCTTCCCTGGTACACCAAAGATTTGTATCTTAAAAACTAAGCATGAATATTCTGTCATGTTTAAAATTAAACTTCATCCTTTTGTATTTGTTTGTACTTGGTATCTCCATATTGCCAAAGAAATCTCTTAAATTGCATTTATTCTCTGCAATTTTACTGTGACTTTTTTTTTCCCACAACCGATATTCATCCAGTGACATTATAATTATTCTCTGCTTTTGATTCGAATTTTTAATACCAATTCATTTGTTGAAAATAGAAACTGTGATCTCAACTTGATGACAGAGGTCAACACACTTTATTTTAAAATGAATAGGATCAGGGGAAAAAAAAAAAGTTCTTGAGCATTTTTCAGTTTGGACACCTTCCCACAACTTCGGGGTTTTGCGTTTTTCTACATACAGGTGGTAGATAACACTATGAATCTAAACAAGATGTAATTATGATGGAAAGAAATAACCTGACAGTGAAAGCAGAAAACCAAAATCTTGTGAAGAGAACTGATTTCTTTCCTTTTTTTTTTTTTTTTTAATTTTTCCCTCACAGAAGTTAGTGTTCAGTAGCACAAAAGTTACCTGAACTCACTGACATGTAACAATTCATAAACAGGTGAAAACAGAAAATTTGATAATTTTCTTTTTCAGCTGCTCTGAACACAAAAGACAGATTATTGTTAAATATTGATGTCTTGGTCCTATTAAAAACTCCTTTTGCCTCTCACTCTCTTTCGGGGGAAGGAGGGGGGAATCACCACAGCATTTAATTTTTTTTTTTTTTTTTTCAGCATAAAAACTGTTGCTGCTTTCCATATAGGAAACATATAAGTTCCACTCTAGCATCACCTCTAAATGGGACTGGACAATAGGGAAAGCCCCACAGTTAACCCATGTCTCTGGGGGGAACAGTCACAGGCAATCCCCTTCTGAGTGGTTCCAAACCCTACAAGTGGCAGCGGCTCAGCTTCCCTATCCCCAGCAAACTCTACAGAAAAAAATTGTTTACACCTGGTAGCCAGGAGCAACTATGGCTTAATGGTACTATGGGGAGAATCATGAACATGATAAATTGTTTGGGGTGTTTTATCATGTTTGCAAAACATGTCACAAGAGGAGAAAAAGTTTACCGTTTTGGCAGAATAGAAAAGGCTGTGTTGCTATAAAAAGTAACAGATCTATGTGAGCCCAGGAGTTAATACTCACCCAAAAAGAAATAGATTGCAGCCTCTTGGTTTAAGAATTACATCCCTGGAGGGAATTATTAAAATAATAATATATTTTTAATTTTTTAAATTTGTTTTAAAACATATTTAATTCTTCCCCCACCCCCAAACAAGAAGACTGTACAGTGCTTGAAAAAAATTTTAATCAAAACACTTGAGAAATCCTGCATAATACATATACTGCTGCTAAGAACTGAAAGAGCTGACTGAAACTTTCACAGAGGTCCTATGGTCATCTCCCACATTGTCAAAGGACATATAGAGATGGAGTAGGCAAGGAAAACCTCTAACAGCCAGTGAAGATGAGGAGCAGCACATGTCACAGGATCAGTGACCCAGCAGAGAAGGAGACAGAACAAGGGGACCTAGCAACCACAACCTCTAATTGAAGTGTCATGGCAAGAGGTGTCTGACATCTTCCTTACCAAGATATGAGGTAAGGAAACTAAGAGAACATATGTCATACAGGAGTCACAGGATGCATATAGTCAATGCCGAAAAGTTTAGGGTGCTTAGGGTGCCTTTAACTGAGATGAGGAGGTGAGGGTTATGTATACCTGAAGAGGATGACCTGGAGTACAAACAAATGTCTCCCACTGCCTGACTGGACTTGAAGGTCCCCCACAGGTTTTGTCTCCATCAGGACCAGGCATTTCCAAATGCAGGCAGGCCACAGCCAAAGAGCTCTGCTCTTCTCCCCCAGATCCTTGAGCAAACACAGGAACTTTGCAAGTTTTGGAAGTGCACGTGCCTACTTGTTTTGTCTCTGTGTCAGAAAGCGATGGTAAGAGAATTTATTGCAGATGTCACTATCTCACAGCCAAATAATTTATTTATTATTATTTTTATCATTATTATTATTTTCCTGCTACCATGAGCAATACCATTTTCAAAGCTGGTTAGTAAAGGCACAGTAAGGTAAACCATGAAGCCACTGAAGTGAACTGCTGAAAGAAACTGAGAAGGAATTTATTTTATTTTACTTCATTTATTTCAGTGTATACAGCATTTAAGTGTGGAAAGCCATCCTTGACAACACTGGCACTGGAATACCTGCAGTACAAAGAGACATGTATGTAGCTATTCAAAGGTGAAATGCACTTCTGGGAAAAAGAAATCTTTTCTGCCTTCCCCAACACCATCCCTTAATTTAATTGACTGACAATCCCCCTAAAAAATCACAGTATTGACAATAAACAAATTAGTTAAATTCCTTTTCATAATAAAGACTAAATTCTCAGTTGAGTTAAATTAATACAGTATATCTACTTCAGACGCCTTACTTTTCTTTAAGAACATGGAATATATGGAATGGCAACTATTATTTTTAAATCATTTAACCTAAGAGAGAATCCAATATCCCCAAGGAGTCAATAGTTTCAGAGAAACAGTGGTCAAATTCTCTGCTATTGTCAATGAATTATGCTTAAATCAATGCAATTGTAAGCACTTATACCAAGCTGTAGTGTTTTGCCCAGTTTATCCTTCTGTCTTACATCTGCCATGACTGTTCAAATTCAACAATATTCATTCAAGAAAAATCTGTTTAGGACACAAAATAAAAGTATTTTTACTTAAAATAGACAATTTAAGCAACATAGAATACAGGAGATTTCCTCCATGTTTGAGAAATAAAGTCAGAAAAAAATTAGCATAATCATTTTCTATTCTTTCTTTTGTGCTTTTAGTATTACAGTGGTTTTAGTGATCATTTCTGTATTTCCCTCTCTTAAACATTCAAATAAAAAAATAAAAATAAGGAGCTTGCACTTTAATGTCTTGCCAATATGCTTGTCACAGCACAAAAGAAAGATCTAAGTGAATGGTTTGCTTTGATATCTGTCTCTCACAGTATTGTGTCACATCTAGCAGTGTGAAAAATAAAATAAATAAATAAATGTATGTTAAGAAGTAAAAAAAAGGAAAAGAGGTCTTGTAGTAGAGTAAAAGAGAAGGTATCATTCTCGCCCTGCATTTTGGGCAAAGGATTTTTTACCACTAGAATTAGTCCCATCTAGCGAGAAAACTAGTATTTTCTGTATGGAAACTAAATCATTAACTAGGATTGTAATTGGTAGGTCAAAAATCATGCAAACACTGTTCAGGAAACCTGTGTGGCACTTTGCCATGACAATGCCCAGAATGCGTGATTTTAGTCTCCTGACACAAGTAGCAAACTGACCTTTTAAATATAATTCTGCTTTAAGGTTGCAGGCCTCCAAAGATCATGCAGTAGATGCTATTTTCTTTCTTTCTTTTTTTTTTTTTTTAATAAATATATTCACCTTTTTCTTTTTAAGAACTTTTACATATACCCCTATTTTTTGTATTAAAGCACAGTTTTAATTGTGTATGTTTTATTTTTTAAAAAGAACACTAACATATACACACATTAAAGCTCCGTTTTAATTGTGTTAAGAAAAGAAGAGTCCATGCTCCGATTTGTTGGGGAAACAACATACAATGGCATTCTTCTACTCAAGAAAAACTCTTGTTGAGGTCAATTTAATCTGAATAGAAACATTGCTCTAACACCTACACAACTTTTTCATGTTGCTAGTGTTCAGGATTAGCTTGGACAGAATCATTTTATTCCTAATAATACAGCTCCTATCATTAAAAATAATAATAATTTTAAAAAATCAATTCCAGTTTGTTTAGAACAACATAAAATTGTTCAGGTGTCAGGAATTACTCCAGGTTCAAGGTTGCATTCATACTTCTATTATTAGCATATGTCATTATCTACTTCATTAATTTTTTTTTGTTAAAGATTTCATCTGAAGTGTAAGATAATTTGCTTACCTCATTCCCTTCCATAATCACAGGCCTGTCAAACAATTTCAAATGTCAAACTTTCAAATTAGAGCTTGATAATGAAACTTTTTTAGAATTGTCACGCAGACCAGTTGTGGTCCTGTCCAACCTAGAATCTCAGCCCTAGCAGTAACCATTAAAGGATCTTTCTAGAAAATATAAAAATACAGAAAAAATACAATTGGAGAATAATACTCCGCAGTGGAAATACCTTCATAATGTCTATGGAATCAGAAAAGAGTGGAAAATGAAACTGTTACCTTTATTTCAGGAAAAAATTTTGTAAAATTTAGTTGAAGCCCATCAAAGAAATTTTTTGAACTGTTGAACACAAATGAAAGGAGCACTTCAAACATCAGAAAGTACCTTTAAACCTGAAGAATGGCATTCTGCTCTCAATTCCATTCATAATAAGAAGATGAAATGGCTACCTTTATTGTTTCTTTATGCAAATAAATAAAACTTATTTCATTTCTGAGTTAACTGCTGAGAGCACGACACAAAAAGGAGATAGGCAGAAAAAATCACACATAAATAGTTATAATTTAGATACTTAAGTAGAGATTTAGTTAAATACATTGATACTTTTAGAACATCATTACTTTTCACTGTTTTAAACCATGAATCACAAATAATGTGTACTGCAGACAAACTATTAGAAACAGAGTTTCATAAAAAGACAGGGAATTATACATAAAAATACATATTTTTTTTTTCAAATGATATATGTTAAATGGTGAAAGTCATTATCAGGATTCCTAATTCTAAGTCAGCCCAGGTCTAGCATATCGATATGACTAGTAGTCTGGTGTAGGAACAGTATGAGTGAAACATATTCTTCTGCTGCCATAGTCCACTGGGAATTATTCAAAGAAAAGACAATTTCTTCATGGAAAAAATGAAGGGCAGAATCTAGAGATATTGTGCACTATATATAGAGATAGTGCATATTACAAACTAGAAAATACATGTACTTGTTAATGCAGAGAATGTATGCCCCAGTGCAAAGGCATCATGTAAATTATGAATGAAAGAGAAATACCTCTGAATCAAGGAAAACAGCAATGTAGTTAAGAGTGATGAGAAATAGTTGCCTTTACAACAGCAATAAGCATTTGAGTTAGTTCCGGTTAATGACATGAATAGATAAATTAAAAGAAATATTATTAATTTCACTTTCTTTTGATGGCAGTTATTTTTACCACATAGATGAGAACTAAAACTAATCAGGAAGCTCCTTTCACACCATGCTCCCCCACCATTTGAGAACTTAGCCTAGATCATGAAGTCACATTCTGAAAAACATTTGGTAATAACAACCCTACCCCTACCCCAGACAAACACATACATTCAAAATCATGTTGGCTTTTCACAAGCATTTGCTTTGATAATGTAAATATATATATATATGCATATATATATATTATATATTATATATTATATATTATATATTATATATTATATATTATATATATATAATTTTGAAGGTCAAATCTTTGTGCTTACTTTTAATTGAATGTAGAAATTTTATTTAAAAGCTTTCTAAAATTATTAAATGAAAAGTACTTTTGAACTAGTAAAAGAACCCAGTACAGTGACATATGTAATTTTGATTATCTAAAAGCTCTGGTCATCATTTTTCTGAAGAAAAATAAATAATAATGATAATGGAAAAATCTGTCAAAAATGTGTGGTTGTTTTACTCAGGTGGGCGGCCGAGCTCCACCACAACCACTCTCTCACTCCCCCTCCTCAAAGAGGAATGGGAAGAAAATACGATGAAAAGGGCTCAAGGGTTGAGATAAGGACTGCTCTGCTGCTCCTTCTCGGTCACTCTCATCCCCTGTGCTGTGGGGTCCCTCACACGGGATGCAGTCCTTGCTGAACTGATCCAGTGTGGGCTGCCCACAGGCAGCAGCTCTTCAAGAATTGCTCCAGATATGGGTCCATACCACGGGGTCCATCCCCTGGGAGAAAATTGCTCCAACCTGGGTCCCCCACAGGCAGCAGCTCCTGCCAGGTTACCTGCTCTTGCATGGTCTCCTCTCCACAGGCTGCAGGTCCGGCCCGGAATCTGATCCGGCAGGGGTCTTCCACAGGTCGCAGCCTCCATCGGTGCAGGTCCACCTGCTCCACTGTGGTTTCCTCCACCGGCAGCAGCATGGAACCCTGCTCCACCGTGCTACTCCACGGGCTGCAGGGGGACAGCCTGCTTCACTGTGGTCCTCACCACAGGTGGCAGGGGACTTTTGCTCCAGTGCCTGGAGCACCTCTCCCCTCCTTCTTCACTGAACTTGACACCTGCAAGGCTGTTCCTCACTCCTCTCACTCTCCCAGCTTCCTGTGTGGTGCAGCGTTTTTTTCCCCTGTCTTAAATATGCTCTCACAGAGGTGTAAACAACATAATTTATTGGCTCAGCTATGGTCAGCAGTGGGGCCCTTACCACACATGGGGTAGCTTCTAGATTCTTCTCACATAAGCCACCCCTATGGCCCCCTGCTACCAAAACCCTGCCATGTAAACCCACTACAACTACCTTTTACATTTTTAATGGACATGCACCCTGCCAAAAGAAATAAAAAATAAATAAAAATCCACCTCTTTCAAGGCCATACTTGGTTTACTGTTATGCCATGCAAATTAACTCAAGACTAAAGTGGTAGTATATTCTCTGATAAAGGAAAAACAAACAAACAAACAAAAACGAACAAAAAAAAAAAAAAAAAGAGAGAAAAAGAGAAGTAAAAATATAAGTGAAGGTAGTAATATTAGTTTTTACTATCCATAAGGTAACAAACAGCATTTTCACTTGTGAAGACAGAGAGAGATGGGGAGATGGGAAAGGAACAGATAGTTACTCTTAATGGCCCACCTTTGGCTATTATATTATGAATGCTAATTTGTTCTAAACCATGCTGCATACCAACATAAATCTCTCTTGAGCAGGTATGATTTTTCATCTATCTGAGTTTAATACAGGAGTTCAAAACAGATGGGATTGCAATGTTGTGCTCTAATTATGTACAGTATAGTACCACACTGTAGTGTGGTAGAAACCCTACTGGAAACCAGACAGGAGCAGACAGAAAGACCTCAGTGAAATGTCTTGGACAGAGTGACCAAATGGGCTGGTGGCTGAGCTGGGAAACAGAGCTACAATTCAAAAGTGTGTATGGAAGTTTTCCCCCTATCTTCTTTTCTATCAAATAACAAATCTTCTTTTCTATCCATAACAAATTTTGGACCACTTAGTATAACAGATGCCAAGAAAGTATATAATTAGTTCAAATTACTGAAATTAATCATATTTTTAAAATATATATATATATATATTTAAGTAAAGGAATGCATCCATATTAAATTTGTTAAGCTTTAGTGTTAAAAGAGAAGATTGCTTAATTATTTCATTTCTATTAAAATCAAATGAATAAAGGAAATTGTTTTTCTCTCAGCTTTTTAAAATTATTTTTATGTAGTAACTTGAATTCCATACTGTAAAAAGAACCTGAGAGAAATGATAGGAACTCAAATTATAGCAACATGACATAAAATGTTTCATTAAGTGCACCAGTCACAGCAGGGCAAAACCAGGGCATCAGCCTTTTCAAATAACTTCCAACACTGCTTTTAACAGATGATGCAGTATCAAACATCAACTGCTCCTTATGACAGAGAGGATACATAAGATAAGCTAGAAAACCATATCACTGACTGCCTCTTCATCCACTAAGACCCTTCAGGCTTTCAGTATATTTTTTGGTTCTTGAAATTTTCACAGCTCTCCTGATTAGTGAGCTACCGAACAGGGGCAAAGCAATGCCAGTGATCTCATTAAATCCTCCTTTACCCGAGTCATGACAGATCAGCACAATATCTAAATCACTTTAATTCTCCCTACTGAGATTCTGATAATAGAAAACTATGGTCATCTGCAAATTTCCTGTAGAGATGTAGACACATTGTAATTGACCAGTTGACCTCTGAAATATTATGCTATTGCCACCTCTTACTTGTGACCCTCCTGAGTATCTATTATACTAGCACAGGTTTGCAGAATTAAGTGTGTCAAACTGTATTTTAGAACTCCGAAAACTTTCAGCTTTTCTTGTGTGATTTAAAACATATTTTTAAAATGAAAATGTAGTTATATAAAGAATTACTTATACACTCTAAAACATTTGCATATACACATATATATACATACACTTGGAGCCCAGAGAGCATCCCAAATTAACTTTCCTGTGAACAATTTATTTGCCTCAGTAAGAAAGTGTGCACCTAAAAAGTCTCTGAAATCTTAAAGGATTTGAAGGAATTTCAGTAACCGATACCAAGGAAGTAGAAATATATGTGGTTTTGTAATCTAGGTCTTTTGTTCCTAGATAGCCAACTACTCAGGTTTATTATCCATTTAATAATATTGCCCAAAGCAAGCTGTGCAACTGAGTTGTCCAGTGCTGCTTTGGAAAGCTGCTAGAAAGTGAAAAGGGAAGAATAACAGAACATTTATCTTAAAGAAAAATAAATAAATAAATAGATAAAAACCTTTAGGAAATGGCAAAGCTGTGTCTTATTCTACTCAAATAAAGAGTAAAATAAATTGCTTCAATAAAGTCTGTCAACTATTAGAAATCTACCTTTGCATCCCTGTGTACCTGATGTACACACCTCATTCAATTATTTTCTCTGGCAAGTACTGATCACTTCCAACATTGCAGGAGTTGAGGGGACAAAACATTTTTAGAAGACAGTCTCTCAACCTGGCCATCAGCAAAATTCTCAGATCAGAAACCATTAATGCCTGGTGCCAGATTATTTATTTATTTATTTTGCTAAGCTTGAATATTGTTGTGGAACAGTATTTAACACTTTATTGGATGACAGGGAAAATGTCCTAAATGAACATATAATGTTAGGGGTCTAAAAAAATTAGAGGCAACTTTTGTACCTACTTTTTCTTTAAGACTATACAATCTGACAGTCAATCTGACATCTATTCTAGTAATAGGAAATACTCAATAACATTACATGATTTCCTGTGCACTTAAACATTTTCAAGAATTTGAGAACTAAAGTCTCCTGCGTTCTTTAATAATAATAATATTTTATTAAATTAAAACAATTAATATATATATAAAAAAAAAAATAATAATGACATTTCAAAGTAACATAATTGAGGTACATACTTTCTTAGTAAATTCTTAGACTCTTTCCAAGGCTGTACTGGGAAGTGATTATGTGTTGACTGTGTATTCTCTGGGCATGTTCTGAGGCAAACATTTGAACATTTTATCCTGAAGATCAACCCAGTACAAACATTGAAAAAAAACTCAGCACAAATCAACCGAGAACAACTCAAAAACATCTGAGTACAAATCCTTGATGCCTCAATATTACACACTATTTTTCATGCCACATGAAGGCTGTTTGTGTGTATCCCTCTAGACCAGAGTAGTGCTCAACTTCCTATTATCACTTAAAGCTATAGTTTCCAAATTGAGACAATCACTTCCTTTCTAGATTATTTCCACTTTTTTACTTTTTTTTTTTTTTTCTCCAGTTGTTCCTTACTGGAACAACTTAACCACAATCCAAAAAAAAGATCCATAACCATCCACATTCCTAAATCAGTAGGCTATTTCATCACTGAATTTAAAGACATATGGGTAATAATTACTTATTACAGTGTGCAAAAGAATGTGAAATACCACAAGCCTTAGATATGTTCAGAGCTGACTTAGAATGAAATTCAAGACCTACTGAAACATGAGTTAATAAAAGCAACAGGACTAATGCACTTTGTGATGCACACTGGCTGAAATTGAGACCTGAGAGGGAGGAAGAGAATTGACTGAGTTCAAATGCAACATGCTTGTCTTTTCCTTTAGGAAAAATATAATTTGACAGATTAGAACAGGAAGAGAGATGGAGAAGGAGGAAGGCAGTAGAGAAATATATTTTTACCAGAAGACTGATAAGTGTGCCTCTCCCACTTTCAGTAAGAATCAAAACTAACAAAAAATATGTATTCTTTCTAGGTTAGTTTAGTGTCAAAATAGTGAATAAAGACAACAACTGAATTATTAATAAAGGCCCTCAACAGCGTGAAAGTGGATTTTCTTGTCTTTTCAAAAAGCCCTCAAGAGACAGTACAGTCTTCTGCAATAGTGCCCTGAATGACGGTGTGACTTGTGAACTCAGCAAATGTGCAGTTTGACCAGGCATGTGATACTTATGGAAAAAGCAGTCAAAAGAATGGAAAAAAGAAAACAGCTACAAAGACACGTACAGACATGCAACCTGTGAGGACATCAAACAGCCTAAGAGAAGACACAACACAGTCAATGAGAAGACAAGAAACATCACGCCCAAAGCATCTTCTTTAGTAAAGCATTATTTTTTTCTTTTTAATTTTCAATTGAATTTTAAAAAATCTGTTACCTTCTATTATTTTGATTAAAATCAAGTTAAATCAGCCACTACAAGTTCCTAAAGGCAGAAGCAAGGCAAAAAGAAATAGATTTGATTCACATTGCTCATGTACAGTTGAGCATAACTGAGACTGCAGCTAATGGGGCCTCTGAATTGAAGTTTATTGCTGGGCTGAATCTTTTAAGTAAAAACATGCAGAGAGAGCACATAGAGGAGAGGAACTATAAATACCTCAGTCAAGCTCCCAGGATTGACTAAGGGCAAATTTGAGGTTGAGCTCCCCAAGCTGTGTACAAGACCTGACACGAGAAGCATGCACGCATCACCAAGGACAGACACTTACTTCAGCTTGTGAGTTGGAGAAATCCAGTTGCAGCAGGTGAAGCACGGAGCTGGATCAGGTCTTGAGTTATTAGGCCCTCACCAGGGTTCCCTTGACATACAGTCTCATGTAAAAGATTTAATTGCTTTATCATTCCTCTTTTATGCTGCCTCATACACATAGACCAAACTTTTGATGGCCATGATTTCATTTCATATTATGACAGTAAGAAGAGCACATCCTTCATTAAAAAGTTCCAAAACAGAGATAACAATTTTGAGTACAGGATGTATTCTGAGCAAAGTAAAGACAGGCATGCAGCATCTAGAGGACAGTACGTGGGAAATGTCAGGGACATGCTGAGTTTAAGCTTGGAGATCTGCAAGAAAAGAGAAAAAAAAAAACCTTAGCAATAACTTCTTGCCTTTTTGAGAGTTTGCATTTCCAGTTCCCAGGGAATTTCAAGCAGCATGCTTAACCTTCCCTTTGGGAAAGGAAAATACAAGCCAAATATGATCCTTGAAAGATTTCCCGTGTCTGCTTGAAGTGGTTCCCATAATGCAAATCAATAATAATCTTTCTCTGAGCCTTTTGTTTCCAGGCTCTTTTTATTCTCCTTAAAACAAATCATGGATTTGATGATTTTAGGAAATTACAACAGCACTTTTTATGCTGTTCCTTTCCATCTTCAGTGAAGCACACCATGTCCAAAATTAACACAGCCTGATGCACAATAGAACATTACATAAATTATGTATCTTTTTTCTCTTAGTGCCACCAATAGCAGACTTGGATCTGCCAATTGTAATTACAACTCTAGGATTTTATTGTCAAATACATTTCTCAGATAAACGGTTCTTACCTTTTCAATGATGGGCTAAGCGTGGAGTTATTTATTTTTATTTTTTTTTCCCAAGCAGGAAAGTGTGGGGTAATGCAAATTCTCTTGCTACACAAAACCTTTTTACAAATGTATTTTTATTTTTAGTGTTTGTCTCTTATCTGTATGGGTTATTTTACATGAATCTGCACTGCTTTACAGAAAATCAGATTCAAGTGTATCATTTGTGAGCTACATACAAAGACAGTGGTAAGGGTATTAATCTATTCTTTTCAGCACACTAGGTCTCAAGAAGCTTCCACAATCCAGCATTAACAAGCTATTTATTTCATTTACCATCTTAATGGCTGAAAAAAAAAAAAAAAAAAAAAAAAAGAAAAAGAAGAAAACGATGATTGCTTGTTTGTTAATGAAAGGGTGCTGTGGTTAACCACCGGCAAGACTATTAAGCGTCATAAAATTGCCCTTGAAATTCGACACTTTTAATACCTCATCCGATATGCTATACTGGCAATGCAAAAGAAATAAGAAGATCAATAAAGGTTTCACCTAACTCCCAATTAGATAATTTCATGGATTTGGGAAGAAAATAAAAATAAATTAGGAAGGATAAAAATAGAAATATTAAAGAAATTAGATTATTGAATACAGAAAGGTGACATGGACAGAGTTCTCACTCTTTTATGATGCTAAGTTAGTTGCCTTAAAAAAATGTGTGTCTATGCATTTTTTTGTATGCATCACTTGTATTTTTGTCTACCTATCAGTGACCTTGCAGGTCCTTGCTGTTAAGAATTATATTAAACAAAAAATAAAAAGCATATATATAAGGTGAAGCAAAGATTTTTGAGGTTATCTTAGCACTCCTAAGATACTGTCCTGGTTTCAGCTAGGATAATCACTCTCTATATTGGCAGATGTTTTCCTGAGGAGCCAATGACCTTGGTCTTCTGGACCTCACAGGCAGGCCTGGGGGGCCTCAAGGGCAGGCATTGGTGCACCCAGTACCTGCCTGTGCTGTGTTCTGGCAGGTGTCACAGCAGACGTGGCATCCCAACCCATCAGGAAACTTCCTGGTGGCTGAACAGCTCACTACTACACTCTGCAATTTACAATGTTTCTGGGAATGCTAAAACTCTGCACAGATCAACAAGTAAAATGCAGTCATCCTGCCCAGGAGACTGCTATGAGATGCTGCACTATCTCCCTCCCTCACCCCACCCCAGGTGTTGAGCAGTCTCTGAAGTTAAAAAAGCCTATCCCCATTAGAATCCCCAGCAGGTCACTGAAAGTAGGTTATGTTTCTGGTTACATCCATTCCCTGCTGTTTTAATTCTGTCCCAGAATCTCAGTTAACTTTTAGCTATTCAATTCTGAATTGGTGACCATGGCAATTCCCATTAGAAATTCAGTCCTTCAAAGAAAGAGGGCTTCAGCTGCAGCATAAACCTAGTCTCATGGCAATCTGGGCAACCAACATTAAGGCACTTGGGACCAAATTGGAACTCCCGGGTAAGTGATAGGTTTTTGAAGTCACTTGGAGGAGCACCAACTCTGGTAGCAGGCCAGTTGCAACCATATTCAGTGATAAAGAAATGCTTAGGAAAAAGATCTTCAGTGATATTCCTCTCCCAGGCTTGCTCCCCATATTTTGTAGTACCTCTAGACATCTTGCTTTGTGTAAGAGTTTCAGTTCCGAACTTGCTGTCTTGCAGGTAGAAGCCTACCTACCGCCTGCCTTTCTGCACAGCAGAAAAGTTGTTTCTTCCTTTCTAGCTAAAGACATAGGAGTCTAGAAAGGCTAGAAAAGTATATTTATTCACAACACAGGATTTGGACATGAAATTGTAGCCAAGTTACCTGAAAGCATCAGAACTAAGATAGTTCTAGACATGCACAGAAAGGAAACATGAATTATAAAAATGACTTCAGCTGTAGGAATGTTAATGTGTTTTCAGTGGTTGGTCAGAAAATTTAAATATTCAAATTCTGGACCTAAACTCCAGACATCTAAAACTCAGTTCAAAACACCCAGGTTCTCTTGTGTATTTAGAAATTTACATAGAGAAAGGAAATACCAGATACACTGAAAGTATTTTAATATTTTGTCAGTAAATATTTAGGTATCCCTGTTTTACAGATCCTGAAAAGGCCCATCTTTTAGGTGTTGATTACATTACAAATGGAAAGCTTACAAAGTCTACATGCACTGCTTCCTGTTCCTATAAGCTTGTTATGCTCACTGATTCCTCTAAGAAGGCTGAGAGTTGAAATACTACAAAAAAACATTTATGCCAATAGATATTATAATTTACATATGAAACATCAATATAAATTAGAATATAAGCTGATTTGGGGATTTTATAAACTCTGCCAATTTCTTGAAAAGGTTTATGTTCTCTGTAAGCACTTCATCTTACGGCTTATGATTTTTACAGGGCACTCTGAAAAAAATGGCAGTGCTTATATCTCACAGTCATCATCACTGATAAGAGATCATGGTGTAAACATAAAAATACTTGTGGCACATCTGGACTGTTACCTTGACCTCTCAATTATTCCATCCCTCCCCCCTCCCAGAAGTATGACATATAAATGATTTTTTTAAATATATATATTTTAAATATATACATACATATATATATATATATAAATTATCATTTCTTTGTAAAGCTCATGTCTATGATTGAGTAACACTCAAGTCACTTAAAAAAAAAAAATTTAGTCATGGAAGACATTACAAAAGTGAAAAGCAATTTTTTAAGGGATTGAAAAGTCATTTAGGAACCTTTGAGGCTTATTACAATTTCAAATCTAGAAACCATTGTAAACCAGCATCCATTGTTATGATTTTCAAAATATTTGTACTATGTACATCAACCTTATTCTGCTGTAAAACTACTTTTACCTTCCTATCTCTCACTAGTTCAAGATTTACATCAATCTTTTTAACAGAATAAAAAACCTATGTACTGCTAGCAAGACAACATGTAATGTTCAGATTTTTTTAGGTTAGGTTAGAGCAAAATAAAAAACCTGAATTTATATTTTTTAAAAAGTATACTTGGTACACTTACAATAGAGGATAATAGTAGAATATAAAGAATACAACACTAGAAAATAAAAGTATACTCAAAGAATGTGAGTAGAAAATTATTTTGACAAAATAAAAAATTAACAAGTAAGTATATTACTGGCCTGTAAAAAAAAAAAAAAAAAAAAAAAAAAAAAAGTGAAATATTTGACAAAATATAAAAATACTGTCTATTGTCATTATGTTTTCTTTCTTTGCCATTATTATGTGTAATTTTCCTTTTCAAAATGGGATGTAAGCAAAAAGAATAAAAGTGCAACTCATTGAAAAAGGTACCCAGGTCTGACTTTAAAAATAAAAAAATAAAATCACAAAACTCAAAACACTTTACTTGTGTTGTCTGATTTGGTTCCGTCAATCTCACCAATACATTTCTTAAACGACTGAAACAATTAATAAAAAAGATTAAGGAGTATTTTTTTTTCATTGTTCCTTGCAACATACAAACTAGAATGTGCAAAAAAGATTATCAGATATTAAAAAAAAAAAAAAAACAAACAAAAAAAAACCACTCATTTTTTATTATTATTGGTAATTCGCCAGAAGAAGTGATCTGTCGTGGACTGTAAACCAAATGAAGGTATAATGTCTAACTTTGAAAATTCACAACTGATGAAAGCCAATGGTATACAGAAATATCAGTGTATATACATATATTTTTATTTTACATATTTTCCTCTAGTCTTTCCTGCTAAGTATTCTCATGAGCAGGTAAGTGGGCTGGTTGACTTTAACTTCAAAAAAAAGAAGGCTATTTTTTGTTCCTACAGATGGAATTTTTTAGACACATTTTCTTACTTAGAAGATCTAAAAGCAAATATTTTCAATTCTGATAAAGAGAAATGAACTTTTTATTTTTATTTTATTTTATTTATTATTATTTTTTAGAAATAATCTTGCCAGCCTTAAGGAAAGTTGTATGGAAAACACAAAATGTGAATTAAACGAATTATGACCACTAAACTTTTACATTAGTTGTATTATCCAATACATCTATTTATTTTTATGATCATTTTTAAAAAAAAATTTTGAATGAGCTTTATATAATTTAAAAATTATGTTTTGCACAGAAGCCATGAGGGAAGGACAAATATCAAGGGAATGAGCATTTTCTTCCTGCTAGATAGTTCAATACAGGAACTTATTACTTTAGTACAGAAGGGACTAATAGCCATGGGAACATCCTCTCCCATGCAAACTTTTAAATTTAATCAGGCCATAACATGACCGTTTACTAATCTTGTGAAAACTTATGAAAAGTATTGCATAGATTGTTTAGCTACAGTAGAAGAATGGAGATTGTGTTTATATTTGCTGCCACTGAAAATGAGATATTTCCTTACATGATTTATACTATTAGATTTGCTCAGGGATTAATAAAAAGTATTTCTATACCTTAGAAAATTCCTTTAAATTTAATGAGAGCAGTACATCCAAAGTGATTTGGTCTTACAGTCTACCTGTAAGAGAGGAAGGCAAAAATAGGACAGCAAATATGGAATTTCTATCTTTGCCAATGAAAGGGTCAGAATCCAGACTGAATGATTCCATCATCAGTTCAACTTAGAATTTTCTCATTAGTACATTGACTTAACCATAGGCAACTTTTTTGTTTTTCTCTTTCCTTTACCTGTGAACAGAGTGGATTATTATCAGTTAGGGGCAGACAACATTTTTTATTTTTATTTGTTTTTGCCATTTCTGGTCATATTAACACTCATAAAAAGGAAAGGTTGTGGGTTTACCTAATCAGAAGTCCAAAGACAGAGCTAACATTTCTTATTGAAATCAAAAAACTGCATACACTGCATGGCAGAGGGAGTGTTGTGTGATATGCAGAACCATGAGTACTTTTTAAAGAAGCCTTTATGACTTATTTTACCAATTGCACATATTGACTGTAAAGCTTCACTAAACCACATTCATACCTTAGTATGATTTTTATTGGCCTCAAATCACATTGTTATAATTGTATCAGAAAATTCCTTTACTTATTATAATGGTTATTGTTACCAATCTGTCTTACCCTTACACTTCATTGTTAACAAAAAAGTAATTGCAGATTATGACTGACTCTACATTAACAGAAATGTCCCATCTGTAATTTCATTTCTAACCAACAAGGTCAGTATAACCTCTCATATTTAGTTTTGATGTTGTCAACAATGCAATTTGCTTATGCCAAGCAAGCTGCTTGGGTTTAAATTTTCCCAGCTTACATTTTTGCACAGTTAAAACATTTGAATATAATCAGCTCTCCCTTATGCTGAGTTACAATGGATCCTAATATTTTAAAGTGGCCTTCTAAATAGCACAAATATTTCACCACTCATCTGCATCTGTGCCAGAGCTACAGGTTACAGCACATTTTAAACAAGTAAGATGGTGCCTTCTCCAAAAACCTTACAGCAGGAGATCAAATATTAAGATATAAGGAAAAAAAAAAAAAAAAAAAAACAGCAACATTATAGCTGACAGAGTTCTGCTCCATTCATTGAAGATATCTTGGTGATTTAAAGAAAACCCACAATCTACTTTTGAAAATCAATAGTTGACACAAGATTAAGGAAACAGCTTTGTTAATACGACTTCCATATCATGACAGAATTCATAGTGGTTAAGATGGAAAGTTACAGGCAGAGCACATGAGGTGTTGAACAGAGAGGAAGAGACAACTTCAGGCAATATGATGATGTCCAATTCTAAAGACAAAGAGGAAAGAGATAATGTAACATGAAGGGCTGAAGTAACAGAAGGAGGAGGAAAAGTCTAATACATTCAACCATCTTTCAAAGATTCTGTAGTCTATTTTCAACTACAATGATCTTCATGCTGTATAAAGACAGACTGACAAAGTTTGTAGGAACAGACTTTTTTTTTTTTTTTTTTTTTTCCTTAATTTTTCACCTTAAAAAGTGAGAATTGTAGAAATAGAACAATATGGAAACTCGAATGTCACTGGAGGAGAAATATGACTTCGAAAAAGCTAGTCCCATTTAACTACTGAAATCTGAAAAAATACTTTTCAAAATTTTCTCTCACCAAATGTCTCAAACCATTCTTTTAAAAACACAGTTCTTCAAAACTGAGTTGTGTAACTCACTTTTGTAAACACAAACAGTTAAGAAACTACCAAAACAGTTTTTGAAAGGAAGAAAGCCAAATCTACCACTATAATAACAGACTCCTTCAGCTCTATACTTCAGAGACTTTCACCATAATAATGGTTCCGTAATCATGTTTGAATGCAGATAGGCTTCTGAAATGCCTTAACATTAATATTGTGCATTAGTCATGCACAACAACAAGAAATACTTATGTCTGCATTTCAACAAATGCAGGTAGAATTTTAACTCATATGTAAGGACAACTTCAAAATAATGGAAGTCATATACTAAACTACTATGAACAGCTTTTTTGTTTGTTTTGTTGGTTTTGTTTTTTTTTTGTTTGTTTGTTTTGACAACAGCTTACAATATGCATCAGATTAGGTGAATGTAATTATTTTATTTTGTCTTTATTTCACAAGTAAGGTCATAAAAGAACCTCCTGTTGAAAATCAGGAAGGAAATAGTTCCTGCACTAAAACCATAGAGAAATCTGAATTTTATTTTCAGATTTCATCTAGAATTTGAAATTGAAACTTTAGTAGAATAAGTATAGTATTCTGATGCTCAGAAAATCACTTGCCCCCCCCCCCCCCCCGGGGGGGGGGTTCAAATACTCCAATAATGTCTTGGGAAAAAAAAAAAAAAAAAAAAAAAACATAAAATTCTATCATGTTTTAAGTGGAGATAAAAATGTGAAAGTAACATTAAGAAGAGGGTTTTTTGTTGTTGTTTGTTTTTTTAAATGAAGTTCACTGTAGATATTAAACCAATAATTCATAATAAGCCTAATAGCTGGTCTCAGGAAAGTGAGAAAATAAAACAGCAGGAAATAGGAAATTATGCATGGAATAATATTATATAAGCCTCTCAGTGCATCTGGATTTTATATTTAGATTATGTGGTATGCTGTAGCAGATATTGTTGACCGTTGGAGAATTTGTCCTGGACCTAACTATGTATCATCAACTACCAGAAGGACGTAAATTATACCTCTATTCTATTTTTGGTCTACAACATAGGAAATAAATGCCATTAAACCTGACTGTGGTGTCACTACAACACTGCAAAATACCCCTTTGAAATATTTTTATCTCCAAAACAACCAGGCCACCTTCAAGGTTCACTGTCACAGCTCCTGTAGGATATGTGAATCCAAGCAGCGTATTATGCTTTGCCCAGCTGGGGTTACCTAGCCTGCAGTTCTTTGGTGGAATGAAGGCTGTGTGTCAGATTCAGGCTTAAGAACTGAATGTTCATTTAATTTCCTGTATGGTGGGTTACCTTGGCTGGCTACCAGATGCCAATCCAGCAGCTGTCTTGCTCCCCGTCCTCAAGAGAACACAGAGGAAAATAAAATAGAAAAGCATATGGATCAAGATAAAGACAAGGAAATAACTTACCAATTATTATCCAGGTCAAAACAAACTCAATTTGGGGAAAACTAATTTAAGTTATTGCCTATTAAAAACAGAGTAGGATGGTGACTTATGACACATATGAGTGTTTAAAGTTTAGTCCAGCAAAAGTATCTGTTGAATTTTCAAAAGAAGTGTTTCAAATTTAGAAACCTTGAACCAATTCCTTTTCATATTGAAAAAAGACAGTGTTATAAACACTCCAATCCACTAACATTTTTTATTATTTCTCTGCTGGAGAACCTTCTAAAAGCTTCTAAAAGCTTAACTGAAAGTTCACAGAAAACATTTGCTTCTATGCAGTGACTCAGCATTTGGATTATACTGGTACTTGTGTAATGCAAAGGTATATGCAGCTAGCAAATATTCATCAAGTTTTTGCTGATTAAAATTTGTTTTCTTCTTTAAAAGACTAATTTAAAAAAAAAAAAGAAAAGAAAAGAAAAGAAAAAAATCAGGCACATATCAACAGCCACAAATTTGAGATATGTAAGGGAAAACAAATTTAAAAAGCAGCTTCCATTATTCAGCATATCTGCAGATAACGTGAGAGGGTGGAAAAACAGAGGAGGCAGAGGAGGGTTTTACGTCCCCTTTAAAGAAGCTCGTGGCTTCCTGCACCTTCTCAATTCCCATGCTATTTAACCAGAACTTCAAATTATTATTTCTAGGCAATACTGTTACAGAGAATCTCTTTCACAGTCCTTTGATAAACTGTTCTCTTTTACAGTCTTTTTAGGTACTATTATACGCAGGGATATTTCTCCATGAAAAATTAGGAGGTCAAGAAATGCAAAGTAGGAAAAGAAAACCACAGTGCAATACAGTTCTTACTCTTCTTTATTTTCTCATTTGGAAATAAAAAACAGTATGAAGTACGAGTTGTCTCATTGTCTGAATTGAAAAGAGGTATTGATGGATGAATAGCTCAAGTATGGTTCAATGACCACAAGTGCTATTATATGAACAAAATAAGGTGATATCTCAAACATCAATTATCTCAAAATAAAAAGTAGCTTAATTTTTAAAAGAAAAAAAAAACTAATCTTCATCTTCAAAAACCTATATATGCAAATGCACAGAACACTGATTTCTGCATCTATTAGCAAAAATCTAATGGAGCTAGTTTAAACTAAACCAACTTCAGAGAGACAAAAGTGCAGGAGAAGAAAAAAGTCTTGCCATACAAAGTGACAGAAAAACCTTAACAATGTTGGTAGCAAACTCACATGATCTTTTTCCTTCACAAGAAAAAAAAAAAAAAAAAAAAAAAAAAAAGTAGGAACCATATTTTACCATATTTTCCACTGCGAATTTAAGGTATCATAACTCTCCTCTGAAACAAAATGTGAGAGAAACTTGACTACCTTGTTGTCCTGGTTTCAACTGGGATACATTTTTTTCCTAGTATCTAGTTATTCTGTTACCTGGATATTCCATACAATATGACATCATGCTGAACAATAAACCCCCCGCTGGGGGGTTGCAGGGACTGCTTGAGGTTTGTCTGGGCATTGGTCAGCAGATGATGAACAATTGCAGTCTTTTATTGTATAACTGTAGCCTTTTATTGCTATTATTCCTTTATTGTTTGTATTCCTTCACAGTCCTTATCTCAACCCATGAGCTTCATGAGCTTTTACTTTTTTTTTTTTTTTTTTTTTTCCTCAGTTCCCTCCTCCATCCACTGAGGTAGGGGGCTGAGTAAACAGCTGTGTGGTGCTTAGCTGCCTGCCAGGTTAAACTACAACACTTGTGTAACACATAGACTGTTAAAATACAGGAAATATATATGTATATAAATACTGACTTCCGCGTTTCCCTGAGGAAGGACTAGTCAGATACAATAAACAAAATGCATCAGCAAAAAAGCATTTCTTCTAATTTAAAGATTGCTTGATAGCTTGCACAGGACAATTTTGCAGAGACTGCTTTTGGTTTAGGGAATACTATGTGTTATTTTATTGTCTGTCGTTGAACAGATTAAGTGGTTGGAACTAAATAAACTGATAATAATAATAATAATAATGATATATATTATTATTATTTCATTATTATCTTTATTTATTTATTTTTATTTTATTATTATTTAATACTACTACTAATAAGGACAGTATTATTCCTAGGTTTTGGAAAAAAAGAGACAACACAAGGTGACTCTATTAAGTGCTGAAAATTGATTCCTCTGGCACTTCTTGATATGCCAGCTCCATCTTGTTTTGTTTTGACCTATTCCCAGACCGAACAAATTTGTCATTTATCATCAGTATTTATCCTATAGCATTATTTGTACCAGTATAGGTGTTTACTTTAAACACAATCTAGACTTCAAAGAAAAATAGTAACGTAGAGAAGAAAAAGCAGTTTCTGTGCAGTTAAAACACTTTGCTTTGGACAGTTAAAAATATTAACATCATGTTGACATATGTTGATGGATCAGGGTTCCATCAGCAAATAAGTTAAAGCTGCCAAACAAGCTTTGATAAAGCTTTATTTCTTGGAGGGAGGGGGGGGGGGGGAGCGCGGGCGGGGGGGCAGGGGCAGGGAATAACAGGTTTTATAATCCTTTCTTAGTTCTGGTTTAGCATGCTGATTTCACCTAAAAGAAAAGCTATTTTTATGTCTTGTTCGCACACGGCAATGTTACTGAAGCTGGAATCACAGCAACAAAGAAATTGTAGGGAACAAAAGAAACGTTAATGCAAATAGCATATGTAAGTTTTGCAATGGTTAAAATATGTTTCATCGATTGATAGAGCTTAAAACTTCTAAATCTTTTCTAGCATCCAAAGCATTGTCACTTGTGTGTTTCTTGCACTGGCTTGGAAACATATGGACACATATTTTCTCCAGAAGGATGTATTTTGATATGAAAACATACAAAAATTAAATCCACAACTGCATGAAATAAATGTGAAGGGCTGGCTTCTCTAATTTTCCATAGTCAAAGATTTTTCCCTCATGTATGTCCAGAACCAACATTTAAGTATCTATTAATAAAAGAAAAATAATTTGAATATGATTCAATAGCTTTTGCTCTCTCCCTTGTCTGTCTCATTTCTTAACCAAAAATTTGTGAGAAACTGGTTTATACAGTTCTCAGCTATTTGTTGATTAGACAGTTATTACAGTTATTACAGTTACCACAATTTAAAATTGAAGCATATATGAATTCATATTATACACTCAGAGCATTTTACGGTCTCTACTTAATAAATGTAAGTCATGGAAGATGCTATTCTTAAGAGTAGTTCTGCTTCAGCTGTCTTTGCATGAATAGTCACTCTACATCTGAAGACATGGATATTAGCAATTTTACCAAACTTCCTAGGCTATAGTTAGGTAAAATGAATTCTGCCTTGCCTGAATTAGTTCTTTATGTTAAAGGCTTGAGGGAAAAGCTATGGTTAAGGGCTACACACATTTCACTTTATTATACTCAAAACAAGCAGCTTTCCTATTGCTGTCTTTGACGCTTTGGGCAGGATTCACCACACTCCCCTTTAAACAAAACAATAGATTGCAGTTCAAGTCCTTCTGGTTTCCTGTTGCTAATTAGGGTTTTAAACAATCTTTTAGAAGCATAAATGGATCAAATTTATAACAAAGTGTCTTGGAGGCACAAATAGATTTTGTTCCTTCCTGCTGATAATCTTTCTCTGTCCTAGATATCCCATAGAATAACTCACTTCATTCTGATGCCTACTTCACCTCAAAGGTCTAACCCTCACTGGGATGCCACTAGGCTAGACATTTCCTTACAACACCACTAAGTTCCCTGCAGTTTTTGGCTCATAAATCTTTATCTTCCCGCCATGTATTTCCCCACTCACTGTGTATAGTGGGAATCTATCATTCAGTAGTGTCTAAACACAAATGTAAATATATGTATATATGTGAAAAATACAAGGGTCATACAAAACAACACTATTGTATTTGTATTTTGAAATATCATGTTTTCTGATTTTTTTTTTTTTTCATTTCTCCTCCTTGATTACTCATAACGTCTGAGGGTAATTGGAATGATGTGACTTGTTTTACTGGTGTCTTCCTCCAGCAATCAGTTACAAAGTGAAACAGTGAAATTTTTATATTGCTAAAACAGGGGAATATAAAAGACTTGCAATTCCATGTAAGGAAAGAATGCATTTACTCAAAATCTAGTAATCTACTGGAAAATTATTTTCTGTGGGAAAAAATACTCTTAAACATTACAAAAGAACTCTGACAGCTACTTAATTTTTCTGAAAACTGAACTATATCATTATTCATTTATGTGAACTCTAAAAGTACAAGTAGTTGGCCATTGACCTACTCGTAAGAATCCCCTAGATCCCAATCATGCAATGGCCTCCCTGTGTGACTCTATATCCATGCAGGAATTTGTCTATATAGATTTAAACATTTGACTGCATTACTGAGGTTACCTTCTGCTCCAAACAGAAGATTCCTGTGATACCAAACAAACAAACAAACAAAAAATATATAAAAAAATGAGCTTCTGGATATAACTAATTGGATTTTAAAATCAGAAAGGAAAAACCTCAAGCACCAAATTGCTTAAAAACAGATACTTAAGAACTTTTTCCATAATTCTAAGTTAGTTATGTAAACATTCCTGACACATTTCGAAGCTTAAGGTGCTCACCACTGATACAAGGTTTGCAGCTGTCACCTGGCCTCAGTCTCAATAGGAAGCACAGAGACAAACTTCTGCACTTTTGACAAATTTTCAGATACACTATTACATAAATGAGCTTTTTCCCTGTTGTGGGAGATGTATGAAAACAGAAACCAACTATTCTGGAGATGTAAAACAACATGCCTTTACAATTATTTTTAAAGAATGAAATAGTACATAGAAATGAGTCATCCTGAAATTCTTTACTAATAAAAATATTCAGCCCAGAAAGAGAGAAATAAAATAAACTCAGAAGTTGGTCAGAAGGATGTAACCAAAGCTTTTCTATTAGCCTTTTCTATTAGCCTTTTCGTTCAATTATTTTTTTATGATATTAGATTCATTTTGGTTCAGTGTGACTGCTTATTTATTGAAACAAAAATTTTAATTTAAGTTAATACAAAATGGTTTGGCCTTATAGAAAGAACCTGTAATAACAGCTGAAATCATCTTCATAATAAAAAAGATTCAGTTAGGAGACCTAATCACCCAACTGTTTTCTATGTTTCAGAACCGTACTTCTCACATAACAGACCAATGGTAATAGAATTAACTTGAAATACTAACATTCATCTACTTTATCCTCTTTCCTTTTTCTAAATAAACAGTTATCTGTGTTTCTAATATGGGTATTCTACTTTTTTTTTTTTTTTTTTTTAAAAAAAAAAAAAAAATCATTTAAACAACTAAGCCAGAGTGCCAGAATGCTACTCCAGCCTGGGGCTATGGATAGCACCTGTGGACCCAGCCATTTCTCCAGGGCCATACAAAATAAGAAATACCTTGCAAAAAGATGAAGGCAGAACACCACAGAACATCAGAGGCTTAGCCTTCTGCCAGACACAAATGATTCCTCCAGGCCATGATTTGCCAGAACTGACCACCTGGTCCTTGCACTCATATTTCTCTGGGCACCTGTGAACTACTACAGATAATAATCCTTACTCAGTAAGAGTTTTAATTTATTCAGCCAAGAATGTAACTATAGCTGTTCCTTCAGTGTCCCAAGAACAATAGCAAGAAATTGTATAGATATATTCAGATATTAGAAAGAAGTTCTTCAGAGTGTGGTGAGGCACTGGAACAGGTTGCCCATGGAAGTAGTGGATGTCCCATCCCTCAAACTGTTCAAGGTCAGGTTGAATGGGGCTTTGAGCAACCTGGTCTAGTAAGAGTTGTCCCTCCCCATGGCAGAGGGGTTGGAATTATATGATTTTTAAGGTCCTTTCCAAGCCAAACTATTCTGTGATATCACAAATATACACAATGAAATATTTTTAAACCAATAAAATCTTCTGGTTCAACTTAGGAAGAACTTCTTTACCGAAAGGGTTGTTAGACATTGGAAGGGGCTGCCCAGGGAAGTGGTGGAGTCACCATCCCTGGAGGTCTTTAAAAGACGTTTAGATGTAGAGCTTAGCGATATGGTTTAGTGGGGACTGTTAGTGTTAGGTTAGAGGTTGGACTCGATGATCTTGAGGTCTCTTCCAACCTAGAAATTCTGTGATTCTATAAAGCACGTATTTCAGCGAACAAACAATAAAGAGTACTACACAGCTTTATTTATAACCAACCTTCTTCATTTCCCAGGCTCTGTGGCCTACTTATTAAATATTAATTTCAATGCAGTTTTACTCTTCTGTCTTTTTCTTTCTTTCTAATTCATTTTCATAAAACTTAGATATTTTGGTTCATCTGTTCACTTCTGTTCTATGTAAGCTGAAGTGACAATGCTTTCTCTCTTGGTCTTCCTACTCTCCCATAAGCAAGAAAAAACACATTTGTTTGTTTTTGCCTGTAGCTGGGGGTGATGAGACTCTATAACAAACCAGACCCCTGTAAGTCTAATATTCAGTGGCAAGAGGACAGAATGTATTATTAGTTCAACTGCAAGGAAAGTTTAAAAGTGACTGTCAGTAAATTTGTTGCTTACCAGACAAATATATATATATTTCAAAAGAGCAAGGACTTTTGTCTTGAAATCTAAGAGTAAAAAAAAAAAAAAAAGTAATTGAATTTGCCTCTCTTCAGCATCAGCTCTTAATAATAAATACACATATTGACAAGATTCCTAAAGGATAATTAGATGAGTTTACTTAGTTTTATGTCTGCTTTATTATAAAATGGCTCTAACCAGGATAAACTCTGGATACAGTTTACCATGTGAAGCCGTGAAACCACATTCTTAAGTAACATTCAGAAGACTACCAACTGGGAACAAAAAAGAAAAAAAAAAAAAAAAAAAAAAAAAAGCAGAAGCTCATTTTTTACAATTCCTTTGTCCATTGAAACACTTCAAGCTTGGAAATGACTATGGTAACAAGTTTTTGTTCTTTGCAAGCAGCTTCACACTGCATTATCTTGCTGTGTAAATATAGCAAGCAAGTAAAAACAGAAGTCAAGAAGTAATTTGTCCTATTTATTTATTTATTTATTTATTTATCTGAGTTCCTTGCCTTTATATCTCCTAAGAACATTAGTGCCTTGTAAAATAATATGTTTTGCACAGGCACCAGGGAAAACCTTGCATAATGAGGCAGTGATTTAAGATAAATTCTGCCAAAATAGTTATAAAATTGCAGCAAATCTCAAAATAAGCATTGTCAGGTGAGCTGGAAAGCAATGAGCTCTGGGAGTTGAAGTTTAAATCTGCCAGAGGTCAGAAATGACAATTTAGTTATGCTTGATTATCATAGCTCCCTTATTACAGGTTACCACATAAAATATGCATAGTCTTGGATTAGATCAGGTATGCTATCAAATCCAGAAAAACAGAATTGTCTGTTTTGTTGTGCATTTTGTTTGTTTTGGTCATGTCCCACACCCCCATTCTCACCCCCCTCTATGAGTCTCACATTTACTACTGCTCAAAATGCCGTAAATCCACCTTAGAAAAGCACCATCTGGCTGTTACTGATTGCAAATTACCAGCTGTGAAATACTACTATATTAACAATGTCAGCCAAAACAACAGCTGACCTTTTGTGCAAGAGAAAGGTAGTGCAAAATTTTTATCCAGATTTCAACTAGCAAACAAAATTTATGCTAATTTTGGCTTTTCTAAGGAAGGTATGTTTTCTTCAGTACTTCAAGGATGAAACACATCTTTACAGAGAACTCTTTACAGAGAACTACCAAAATATTGATTTTGAAAACTATATTTTATTTTTTAAAATAAGTCTAAATGATGGTTAATTCCTTTGCCAGTTCCTTGTACAAAAAAATAAATTTATCCTTAAAGAGCACACCACCAGTTATTTTCTAGGGAGGTTTTAACTCCTGTTTTCTCATCATCACTGAAATTTACTGGGGACTTTGTCTTCATTATAACTGCATTATAACTTAGTATATCCTCTCAGTAGAGAGAATCATTTTTATCTCCAAAGAACTTTACAGATCTATCAATGCTGTAAAATTATGAAAAATATATTGATGGAGAGATGGAGAGGGAAGAACATTTTGGGGGGGGGGGGGGGAGAAAAGAAGGTTTTAAATGAATATGAGAATATATTTTTATATATGAAAACGCTTTTTTTTTTTTTTTTTTTTTTTACCCTATCAGCTTGTGCAATAGAAGATAAAGTCTTTCCCACCAGACTTTGATCCAATATACCCTTAGACCTTGACAAATACAGCAACATTAATATGAAGGAAATACGGAAATGCAACGGAAAAGAAATGATACTTTATAACAGTTTAGCAGAATAACAGACAGGAAGCTCTTGAAGATGTGTTAAAATGCAGTTGTTTAAACAGTTGTGACAAAATTTTATCAGGCTGTTTATCAACTATGAGAATCCTCATATGTATTGAAAAATCATGAAGTTGAATTAATGAAGCTTGAACTAGGAAAAAATATGCTAGACTGTACATTTCCTTCTCTGTTTCATAAGTGTTAATTAATAATGAATAATAATGAAATCACAAAGATTATTAATCCAGAGAAGCCATGTCATAGTGAGGGCTCAGAACACAACTGAGTAGCTACTCATTAAGCCAACTGCAATAACTGGATAATATGCAAGCTCTTTGCCCAAGGAAGTGTACAAGTGATATTTTATTCAGGTTTAAATCACTTCATATGGAATAGACTAGGAATCATTATGGTTCATAATGATATAAAAATATGGCTAATCATTATGGTTCAGATAACAAATGGGAACTCATCTTACACAATTGTCAGGGTGAGCCCACATTTTGTGCTGGTGTTTCTAAACCTGAAACCTGAAAATGTCATACTACATGCATGGTTTTCAGTTCAGATGTAATGACCATGTTCTACTGCCTCATCAGCCAGCATGTGAAAGAACAGCATTGCAAAATTTGATCTTCTGTCACACTGTAAGAAGACTGCCTTCAGTCACTGTATAACACTACACATTACCTGAATGTCATCAAAAACCTAGTAAACAAGGGCACATCCTAGTGAACATCTGCGGTGGTTTTACCCTGCTAGGTGGCCGAACTTCACCACCACCACTCTCTCACACCCCCTCCTCAGAAGAGGAGGGGAAGAACAAAAGGAAAGAAAAAAATCACAGGTTGAGATAAGGATAATTTAATTAAAGGAAAAATAATTATTAGGGAAATTATTAATTAAACAATTTAACTAAAGGGAAAAGGGAAAGGGAGAGGGAAAGGAAGAGGGAAAGTGAAAGGGAAAAGGAAAGGGAAAGAAGGGAAAAGGAAAGGGAAAGGGAAAGGGAAAGGGAAAGGGAAAGGGAAAGGGAAA
>CM021732.1:77701442-77743970 GCA_011075105.1 Heteronetta atricapilla | reverse complement strand
AAAGGGAAAGGGAAAGGGAAAGGGAAAGGGAAAGGGAAAGGGAAAGGAAACAAACAACAAACACAAACAAAGGCTGTGTGGAAATGCAGAGGAAAGAAATTACTCTCTACTTCTCAAAAGTGATGCTTGCCCACATCCTTGAAGCAGGGTCTCAACACACATAGCCGTTGTCCATGAAGACGGACATTTTCATGAAAGCCCACCCCTCTCCTCTCCTTCCTTTTTCCACCTTTTATTGCTGAGTGTGACATCAAATGACATGGAATATCCCTTTGTTTGGTTTAGGACAGCTGCCCTGGTGATGTTCCTTCCTCACCTCTTGCCCACCCCCAGCCTGCTGGCTGTGGGGAGGTTAGGGGGAGTCCTGATGCTGTGCCAGCACTGCTCAGCAATAGACATAATGCTGGTGTGATACCAGTGCTCTTCAAGCTACAAGTGCAGAGCTTAACACTATATTGGCTGCTGCAGGGAAAGTTAACTCCACCCCAGCCAGACCCAGTACAGCATCTAGCCGAGTTTCTCTCTCCAAATGGAGATGTTTTTTATGTAGATCATGCAAGCTTGGCTACTTTACTTTCCCCTCCATTCACTCTAACCACCCCAATATTGAGCAGTGGTGTAAGGCTAACAGTACACCAAACCGAACAATTCACAAAAATGTCATTCCAAGATCTCCTTATTGTTTTACAACTTCCGCTTTTAAGTTTGGTATTATTTGGACATGTTTAAATTATTCTACCCTGGATAATTGCCTACATTTTATCTACATGGAAGCTCATCTGCCACTTTTTCCTCATTTCTTTCTCCAACCCTCCTTACAATTAGCACACTTTTGACTTCAAAGGCTGCTGTCTTGTAGGTTGGGAGTTTTACTATTCACTCTCTTCTTTAGATCATTACTAAAATTTAATTAAAAAAAAAAATCCCATCATCAACCCTGCATGACTCCACTGCCGCCCCCACCCCAGATACCCCAGACACTATCTTGAAAAAATTACTAAGGTCTACCCTTCCCATCCTTTAACCAGCTTACAGTCCAAGAAAGACATTCTCTCAAAGCCTTAGTAATTTAATTTGTTTGGTTAGAATTATGTCATATCAACTGGATCTCCTTTATCCACCCTTTTTCTATCACATTCACATAAGTGTTACAAAACTGGTTACTGAGGCAGGTCCTCCCTCTACATAAGCTACACTGACTCCCAGGCAGAATTTATTCATGTGCATATATTTGTTATTACAGATTCTGCCATCTTACCATTGATATATGCCAACCTCATTGCTCTGTAGCTGACAGGATGTCCTCTAGAGCCCTTTCACAAATAGGATTGCAGTGGCAATATTCCAGTCCTCTGGTACAGCAGCTATTTGTAATGTTGGGCTGCACACCAAGATCTGTAATTTCACATCTGAATTCCTTCAGAGTCCTCTAGTGAATACTGTCTTAGCCTTACTTGATGCAACTTGTCTATCAGATCTAATATATACCTGTATATTTACTTCAAATTGAGCTAGCTTCTCTGCTCTGCCTGTTAAACAGGATGGGTCAGTGCCATTCTCCCCAACACCTTCAGCAAAGACCAATGCAGAGAATTCATGTCTCTTCTCTGCTGCCTCTGACTCTTTTGTCATCAAACAATACCACCAACTACCTACCTGACTTCTTGATTTTGAAGTTTTTAAAAAAGTTCTTAATGTAAGCTCCAGCATAGCACATGGCACACTTTGTGGGCTTTCCAATAATTCTCACTGGGAGATGATTTCATTCCCCAACACAATCAATAAGTTGTATTTTTAACAGCCTCCAGGCTGCTTGAATATCTCCACTTCAGGTCTGGATTTGTTTGTTTTCCTTAGCGGGGGGAAGGAGAAGAAGGAGGTTGTTTTTGACAGCTTCTAATTTTCATACAGTTTCGATTCTGAAAATTGAATATGCATACAACAGATTTATTTTGCCTGTTGTCTCCTGCTACTACAATAAACCTAACTGTACTACAGAAACCACTACAGCACAGTTCTTGCATAATAACTCTTGAACTGGGTGTTGAGCAGTGCTCAATCTAAACTGGAACAGCACATTTTTTTTGTGGTTCCAAAAAGAGGTGGCCTCAAAAGCAGTCAGTTGTTACATCTAAAAATTGAATTGACCTGCGCGTGGTAGCTGAAGTTTCCCACTATTACTATCCACATCAAAATTGTAGTTTTGCTAATTTGGTTTAACATTGTTTTAATTATATTTCCTAATTACATTGTGTTCAGCATGATCTGATTACAATCAGTACCATTTTATTATTGGAATCTGGACACAAGATTTTCACACTGCTTCTCTTTTCCTCTCATATTTGTCCTGTTACACTTCACATAATGTTACACACACAGTGCCACTCCTTTCACCCTCCCATTGGTGTAAACTACTTTGATTCACATAAAGTTGGTACCCTGGTAACGCTTCCTGGCTATATTGCAGTTGTCACTTCCTGCCATTTATTCTGATTCTCCTATCTTGCTTTTCAGTGTTCCAGACTGTTGTTCCAGACTGTTTTTTTTTTCTTCTTCTTTTTTTTCTTTTCACTCAAACACTTAATACTGCACATATGAATCAATCAGCACTATAGGTGAAATAATTTGCTTCCTTGTGTACTGTTTATTTCTATCAGACTTTTCAGGAGTGCACTGGCCATTCTTCAGTTTAAACAAGGTGGTCTTCTGTGCCTCTCAACTTTTGATCAGATTTCTAGTTTGTATACTCCTCTCTGTTTTAATTTTTAGTGCCATCAACCTAATTCCATTATGATCAAGGTGAAGCCTATACTTCCTATGTAGTTCCACTTGTCCAGAAAGTTTCCTCAACTCCTAATACAACTATGTTGGTCATCCCTACATTATTTGCCTCAACCACATACAGAGGCATCACATCTCTGCCTGGCACTTGGAATCCAAACACGGATGTTTCTGTTGAGGTCCTGGACTCTAGTCTCTGCTTAGCAGCCAAATTTAGACTTGTAAACACACTTCCTACACTTGCGTGACATGTTTCTCATACCAAACCCAGACCATAATTACTGTCTGGTCCCCTACACTCCCAAAGAGACATCTTTTCATATCCATTATCTTTATGCCTAGCACACAAGTTACCACTGAATACCACTGGATGTTAAGAAATCTATTTACTTACATGTCACTGAACCTCTCACTAGTACCACGTGCCTCTTCCTACTTGTTGATGCCTCTCTGCTGCAGGAGTATCTTCAGTAAAAGAGGACTGATTTCTGCTGAAGCATGAATCTCATCTGCAAGACTGTGTCACACCTTGTTAGCAGAGTGTTCTCCATCCTTGAGACTTGATTCTTCTCTGTAGTACAGAGGCTGTCACAACAGGGATGAGACTACCATGCAGCTTTTCTGTTTCCTTAGGTTGCTTAAATTCAACAGATCCCCAACTAAAGATCACAAACTTGTTCATTCACTACCAGGAGATTCTTGCACTATGTTAGCAAACAGAACCTGCCCCTTGGATCAGTCAATATACATGCTGCACGTTCTAACAAACTGACTAAATCTCTTACTCTGCAAGGGGATTCCTGCCTGCATCCTGAGGTATTTTTATTTTCTTTAATCTTTGTGGACTAATACTTTTTAGTTTCTCTTTTGATTGGGTGATTATGATTATTCTAAGATAATTAACAATAGATGAGAACTATGGAAGAGTGTAAAGAATAAAGGAAACAAGATAAAAGAAAGTAATAAAGTGTGCTTGTTGTGGTTTAACCTGGCAAGCAGGTCAGCACAACAGAGCTGCTAGCTCACTCAATTGGAAAGGTAAAAGTATGAGAACTCAGGGGTTGAGATAAAAACAATTCACTAGGTAAAGCAAAAGGCACATGCACAAGCAAAGCAAAACAAAGAATTGACTTGCTACTTGAATTGACTTCCCCTTACCCCCAGTCCACCCCACTCCAACACATACACACAGAACTTTCCTCGTCATTTATCCCAGCTTTTCTTGCTGTGTATGACAAAATAAGGTATGGGATGTCTCTTTGGCCAACCTGGGACAGCTGACCTGGCTGTATTCCTTCCCAGCTCCTGGTGCACCTCCAGCCTCCACACTAGCAGGTCAGCACGAGGAGCTAAAAAGTTTTGGCTCTGTGTAAGCTCTGCTCTGCAGCAAGTAAAAAACATTTGTGTGTTATCACCACTGTTTTCATCAAAAACCCAAAACACAGCATTGTGTAAGTCCCTGTAAAGAAAGTTGACTCTATCCTGGCCAAAATCTCAAAACTGCTTCTCCCTGGAGAAGTTTCAGTGCTAAAAACTGCAGACTTGGTTCTCTTCTTTAAATCTTTGAAGATCAGCTTTATGAACTTTAACCTTAGCTGAGTAGACAGACAGAAGAAATTTTGCATAATGTCTTGAGTGGCCCCCCTCACCTTGTATTTTTTTTTCAGCATTGAGGCCACTTGAGGCAGCTGAGGGAGCTGCCAGGACCACACAGCAGCGCTCCCTTCCCAGACGTTCAGAGGCAGACCCTAGGGAGTGCAAGCGACCAGGAGCATGGCAAACAGGGCATGGCACATCCATTTGCGCAGCAGTGCATGCAGGGAGGGCACCCTCACCGCTCGTTTCCAGTGGTCTTTCCCAAGACCATTGCTCGTGAAGAAGAAATTGCTTGTGAAGAACTTGCTCATGAAGAGCCCAGCCATGTTATCCACCAGGCAGAAAAACATTGTCTCCACATCTCTTGCGGCCTCTCCAGCCACAGTCACTAATGTGTCTACCCAGACGGAGAGCTCAGGGAAACACATGGATGTCCAGGTCCTGGTCTGCAGGGTGTGCCCAAGTCTTCTGTCAGTATCTGACAGCAGCAGCAGTAGGTATGCCTGTGGGAGGTGTGCCCAGGTTGAAGAATTGCTCAGCCTGGTGATGGAGCTTCTGGGCTAGTTGAGTAGGCTAAGGAGCATCAGGGAGTCAGAAAGGGAAATTGACTGGTGGAAGCATATTCTACCCTCCCTGAGACAGACTTAGGAGCCAGTCACAACACAAATGTCTCCTGCTACACAGAAGACAAAAGTTCCCCCATCCCACCAGGCAGTAGGAGGGAACCTAGGCCAAGGGGGTGAATGGAAGCAGGTTGCTGTTCGGAGTGGTAGGCAAGCCCTCTCCCTGCCCACTTGACTTTCCCATCTACCCTTATATAACAGGCATGAGGCTCTAGAATATGACAGTCAAAACAATGTAGACAAAAGCCCATCCCAGTTGGAAGGGGTGCCTAAGGCAAGGCAATCTATCCCCTGCATTGCTACATCTTCTGTCAAGAAAGAAAGAAGGGTTATCGTCCTGGAGGACTCTCTTCTGAAAGGGACAGAGGGACCAACATGCTGTCTGGACCCAACCCACAGGGAAGTCGGCTGCCTCTCTGGGACTTGGGTAAGAGACATTGTCAAGAAATTCACTTCCCTGGTACGGCCCACTGACTAATACCCACTACTGTTTTTTTCAAGCTGGTAATGATGTAGTAGCAAGGAGAAGTCCACGAGTGATCAAAAAGGACTTTAAGACTTTGGGGTGAATGGTTAAAGGATCAGGGTCACAGGTTGTGTTTGCCTCTGTCCTTCTGATAGGAGGGATTGATGTTGACAAACAGACTTTTCTTATGAATGCGTGGCTTTAGGACTGGTGCAACAGGCAGAACTTTGGGTTTGTTGATCGTGGGAAGGTCTATGCAACACTGCTGGCACCAGATGGGATGCGCCTCTCTCAGAGGGGGAAAAAGGATTTTTGCCCAGGAGTTAGCGGGGCTGATAGGTAGGGTTTAAAACTGGAGTTGAAGGGGGAAAGGGATAAAAACAGGCCTGCCGGTGATAAGCTAAGGGATGGCACGCTAGAATCGTAGGGACTGTGTGCCAGTGTGGTTCTTCGGTCAGCTCCACAAGGTGCTGCATGTAATGAAGTGCATTTGAAGTGCTTCTACACAAATGCACACAGTATGAGGAATAAAATGGATGAGCTAGAAGTCTTGGCCCAGTCCCACAGCTACATCATCAGCATAAGCGAAACCTGGTGGGATGAGTCCTGTGACTGGTGTGTCACAATAGATGGTTACAGGCTCCTCAGGAGAGACAGGCAGGGCAGGCGAGGTGGGGGGTGGCAATGTATGTGAAGGATGGGCTGGACTGTGTGGAACTTGAAGATGTTGATGACAAAGTTGAGAGCCTCTGGGTAAGGATTAAGGGATGAATAAACAAAGAGGATGTCATTTTGGGAATCTATTACAGACCACCTGGTCAGGATGACGACATCGATTAATTATTTTTTGAGGAACTAAGAGATACCTTGAGATCAACTGCCCTTGTCCTTATGGAGGAATTCATTCAACTTGCCAGACATCAACTGGGATCACCACATGGCTGACACGAGCCAGTCCAGGAGGTTCCTAAAGCACCTTGATGATAACTTCTTGGTGCAGATGCTAAGGCAGCCAACTAGGAAAGGTGCCCTCCTAGATTTGTTGCTGGAGAACAGAGAGCGTCTTGTGGGGGACATGACAATTGGCGGCCGTCTTGGTCCTACTGACCATGAAGCCACCGAGTTTAAAATTTTTGGTGACAGGAGGAAAACTGCCACCAAAATTTCAGCCCTGTTTATGGAGAAAACAGACTTCAGGCTGTTCAGGGAACTAGTCAGAAAGGTTCCCTGGGAAACTGCTTTTGAAGGCATTGGCGTCCATCAGTGCTGGTTGGTCTTTAAGCACTACCTCCTAAAAGCACAGGATCAGGCAATTCCAAAATATCAGAAGCCAAGCAGGCAGGGCAGAAGGCTGTCCTGGCTAACCAGGGATCTTCTGCTGAAGCTTAGGCAGAAAAAGAAAATGTACGGCTGCTGGAAGCAGGCTTAGGCAACATGGAAGGAATACAGGGATGTTGTTCCTGTTTGCTGGGAGAAAATTCATGCAGCCAAAGCCCAACTACAGTTGAAGCTGGCCAGGTCTGTGGGTGACAATAAAAAGGTTTTGTTGTTGTTGTTGTTGTTGTTGTTGTTGTTGTTTCTTCCTTTTCTTTAAATATGTGAACTGAAAAAGGAGGACCAAAGAAAACATTGGTCCACTACTTGATGGGGAAGGGGGGAAGGTCACCTCACAGAAAAGGATATAGGCAAAGCAGATATGTTTAATGCTTTCTTTGCCTCCGTCTTCAATGCTGGTGATGGGCTTCGGGACCCTGTGTTCCCTGAGCTGGAGGACCATCATGGTGGGAATGATAAACTCCCAACAGACCCTGAACATGTGCAGGATTTGCTGCTCCACCTGGATCCATACAAGCCCATGGGTCTGGATGGGATTCATCCCAGGGTGCTTAGAGAGCTGGCTGATGTCATCACGGGACCTCTCTTAATTGTTTTTCAATGGTCTTGAGAATCTGGAGAGGTCTGGAAGCTGGCAAATGTTGTGCCAATTTTCAATAAGGGCAAGAAAGAAGACCCTGGCAACTGCAGACCTGTCAGTCTCATGTCAGTGCCTGGTAACATTATGGAAAAGATGAAGCTTGAAGTTACTGAAGTACACCTGGGGGACGTCATTGGTCCCAGTGAACATAGGTTCACAAGGGGTAGGTCCTGTTTGACTAACTTGATTTCCTTTTATGACAAGAGCACCCATCGAGTCAATTAAGGGAAACCAGCTGATGGGATCTTTTTGGATTTCAGTAAAGTTTTTGACAGTTTCCCATAGGATCCTACTGGACAAAGTGTCCAGCATGTAGCTAAACAAAAGCGTCGTATGATGGGTGAGCAATTGGCTGATGGGCAGGGCTCAAAGGATTGTGGTAAATGGGGCCACATCTGTCTGGCGGATGGTTGCTAGTGAGGTCCCCCAAGGCTCCATTTTAGGGCCAGTCCTCTTCAATGTTTTTATAAACGATTTGGATGTAGGACTAGAAGATGTTTTGAGCAAATTTGCTGATGATGACATTAAACTTGGAGGAGTTGTTGACTCTGTTGAGGGTGGAAAAGCCTTGCAGAGAGATCTGGACAGACTAGAGACCTGGGCAATCACCTACTGCATTAAGTTTAACAAGAGCAAGTGCTGGGTCCTGCACCTGAGATGGGGCAACCCTGGCTATACAGATGGGGCAATGCGACGCTGGAGAGCAGAACCACAGAGAGGGATCTGGGGGTTGTGGTTGGCAGCAAGCCAAATATGAGCCAGCAATGTGCTCTGGCAGCCAGGTGGGCCAACCGTATCCTGGGGTGCATCAAGCACAGCACTGTTAGTCGTTTGAGGGATGTGATTGTCCCACTCTACTCTGCGCTGGTGCGGCCTCACCTCGAGTACTGTGTGCAGTTCTGGGCACCACAGTACAAAAAGGACATGAAACTGTTGGAGAGTGTCCAGAGGAGGGCTATGAAGATGGTGAAGGGCCTAGAGGCGAAGACATATGAGGGGTGGCTGAGGTCACTGGGCCTGTTCAGCCTGGAGAAGAGGAGGCTGAGGGGAGACCTCATTGCAGTCTACTGCTTTCTCTCAAGGGGGAGTGAAGGGGCAGGTGCCAACCTATTCTCTTTATTGACCAGCAATAGGACCCGAGGGAATGGTGTCAAGTTACAACAGGGGGTGGTTCAGGCTGGATATCAGGAAGAGGTTCTTCACTGAGAGGGTGGTCGTGCACCGGAACAAGCTCCCTGGCTTGTATATAGTCACAGCACAAAGCCTGTCAGAATTCAAGAAGTGTTTGGACTGTGCACTTAGTAAAATGGTCTGAATTTTTGGGTAGACCTGTGTGGAGCCAGGACTTGATCCTTGTGGGACCCTTCCAACTCAGGATATTCTATGACTCTATGAAATTTTGCATAAAGACTTGAGCATTCCCCCTCAACTTACGAGGACTGAGTCCACTACCTTGGACTACTGACTGAGATAACCATATCATCCTGTAACTCATGATGTTCACATTGAGGTTCTGTATTAAAAGGCACTGGAGAAAAACAAATAAGTCAACTCCAAAGCCCTGGTTATTAGTACATACCAGCTTAGGTATGTTGTTCACACAACAGGTTACCTAGAGCAGGTCTAGCTAATTCAGTAATCAGATCACACAGAACAACACAATTACACTACAACATTAATTTTATTTTATTTTATTTTATTCTGGGCCTGATCCAGGGCTTTAGCTTGTGAGCATCCTTACCTGTTGCTTTAGTGTGCATATTATCAAGCAGCCACAAACAGCATCTCATCTGCAAATGGCAACTGACAACACAGTAGCAATAAGAAACAGCTTGTTCAGTCATCCATCAGTTGTATCTGACTGGTTGAATGCTTGTCTACTACTACAGCAACCATTTACTTGCAATTCATTGAAAACTTCTGTAGCAATGATTTTTATGGGAAAGGTCTAGCTGTAGATTATAGCAGAGAGAGCATTCAAGAAGCTAGTCAAGCTCAGATGTTCCTTATTGCACCCAAGAATCCATTTCAATCTAAGTCCAACATTTTATATGGCACACCATACAGAATGAAGAAAAAAAATACATTAAGGAGGAGAGAATTTTCTCAGTTTTTAGGCTCTCCAGGAGAAAGAAATTCAACACAGCCTAGACTTACTGGCTTAACAGTACAGTGAGGTAGTGATTTGACCATGCAGACATGCCTACAGAAAATGCAATAATTAGTAGAAGTCAGGCCCTGAAGCTTTCTTTCAGCTAAAAAGACAAATAGTTTTAAGCCTCCAGAACTCCATGGATTAAGTTAGCCTATTATTTCCAAAAGATAGCTTTAAGTAGAATACTTCAGTAGCCTGGAACAGAGTTTATCAAGTTTGGGGCAGATATGATGAAGTCTGTTCTAATTTTCTATAGAAAGCTTGTGAGGGAGCTGGCTAAAATAGAAGTACAGTGGGGAGATAGAGGGGAATTAATTAATATTAAAAATTTCAAAGCCAACTGATGAGTTTGAAACAAGCGTTCTCTCAACTCTATTCTTCTATTCTCAATTTAATGTCCTTTCTTTGGTGACTTAAAAAAAGGAAAAGAAACCCACACAGAAATCATTAAAATTGTTTGAAGCAAATTTGTTAAAACTTTTCTGCACCAAAAGCCTGGTTTCAGTGCTAGAATAAGCTTTTAGCAAACCAGCAGATTCAGTAGTGATTCTATTAACTTACCAAAAATTATTACAGAAAATTAATAAAAAATTGACAGGATTTATCTTGAGAAAAATATCTTTAAAAAGAGGTATATTTTTAAAAGTACTGATCATTTTATATTTGTCACTGCTTACATGAGTGAAAAGCCAAATTGTAGGTGAATCAATAAGAACACATGGCAAACATAAAACTAATAATTTTAAATATCCAAAGAGTACATAGATACTTATACATACGCATATTACTATAAATGCCCTCTTTTATGAGGTAGTAATATTGAGTGATGATAGCTTCTACAAGTTTCATGATCTCTATTTGTTGTGACCAGCCATTTCTGGAATAAATAAAGCAAGACAATTTGAATAGCCTGAGTGCTCTAAAACTTCAAGAAAGAATCAAAATGAAAACAGAACTGATTACATTATCTCTTTTGTTGTTGTTGTTGTTTTGTTTGTTTGTTTTAATCTAAAAGACCTGCAGCTTTCCATTGCATCCTGACTTAATAAAAGGAATTGATATTAAATTTTGCTTTAGTAAATTTTATTGGAAAGATGCTTATGAGGTAAATCAGGACTTCGCCTAACTGTTGGACACACAACTGCAGAATATCAGGAATAATCTACACAGCATCTGCACTCAAAAGCCCTAAGAAGACAACTTGTCACTCTAGAGCACTGTAGCAGAAATTAAACCAGAAACCTTCTGCACAAAATAAACTCATGCAAGTGATCTATTTTTTCCCATGTTCCTTTTTTAAAAAAAAAATAAAAAAATAAAATACTATTTGCTACCCCTTCCCAACATTTGTTCCTGCATACAAGCTATCAAAAAAGCCAGTGTGGAAAAGAACTGTGAAGTGAAACCCCTCTCTCCCACAGTCCTTGTATTTGCCCCATTCATTGTGGCTTAATTTCCTGAGCACTACTCATTCCTGATTTTCTCAGTTGCCTGTATCCAGAAAACATTGTAAAACCACCTTTATCTTCTTTCTATATTTTGTATTTACCACTTTAGTTTTTCCCCTGTACAAGGTTGTTGTAGCATGCTACAATTTGCATTATTCTTGTCACTGACTCTTTCTCTGCTATTCCTTTCCATTCTAAGTGAGGTCATGTCTCCCACCATTTTTTCCACTGGAAGTGAAAATTGCTAAATCAAACAGAGCAGCAGTTGCTATGACATGAATGTTAAAGACATCAAACTGCAACTGTAAATTCCATCTTTTACTTTATTTAATTATTTATTTTAAATAGAAACTGTAAAAAAAAATGACAGAGTGGTTGTGGAAATCTGTTATGTTATGGGCAGAAAGATTGAAAGATACCAGTCAACATATTCATCTCGTCTCTATATTAACTCTTTCAGTTACATTATAGCTAGAACACTTCTATGCATTCATTTTCCTTCTTTGTGAGAAGGACAAAGAAATATGTTTTGTAATGAACAGGATAAATGAAATGGTTTAATTAAGACATCCCTATAAATATTGTCTGTAACATTTGCTCTTTATAAAATCCTAAATGTTTAAGTTCATGGTATCTCAAAAACTGCATTACCTCCTTTGATATATTTCTAATATGGAAATGAGTCTGAAGGGAACCTTTTGAAGCAGAATACAATACTAGCTGCTCTGCATTTTCGAATTTTACCTGGAGAATTAAAGACTAAACGAATGAGAGAGCTTAGAAGAGATTCTACAAAAGCAGTTTTCTCTAAACAGGAAGCCACTTAAATTATTATACTGTAATATATTATAGTGAAATACTATATTTTATTGCAAAATAAATTATTATGTATAATATTATAATACTATGCTTGTAAGTATAATATCCCGTACTTACAAGTATGGAGTTTGTCAGTGATCCATAGGTTCCTACCAGATGCCCTTTTAGGAGAGGGCTCATTCTAAAACTGAAGGTCTTATTTCAACAGGGAAGAGGGGAAAGAAACAGAGCACAAGATGTGGGTCAGCTAAGTAGAAGGACAAGCATCTATTAGAATACAAGCATCTACCACTTTTTTTTTTTTTTTTTTTTTTCCTTCATCAGGCACATATCTGGAAGGCAAAAATCCCCCAAGTCAAGACTTTTTGTTCCCTTTCTGACCAGTTGACACTACATTCTCATTAAGCCATAACACGTTCTGATGCTCTAAGCCATATTCTAGTGATAGAAAAGACAACAGCATTGTTCCCATTTTGATCATGCCTGCAAACAAATCCAATCGACATAGCATGTTTGTGTCAGGATGCTACATCCTAAATAAATTCTTGCAAAGATGTAATTACATAAAAAAGTTGCAATATATTTTATGTTACTGCTTATTATTGTATCTTAATCTTACATACTACTGTGATTAAAATTTCATTATCAGCTATCAAGTGACCTATCCTTGAATATTTGGTAATAATTAAAGAATATCTACTATCCCCCATTTTGCCCTCTTCAGTTGAATAAAGATGCTATGTGCATTTTTGAAAGTGAAATACCTAATGGGAGCAATTAAACCAGCAACAAATCAAACATATAGCAAAAAAATAATCCAAAACAACCAAAAAAGCAAACAGCCTGTATCCCTTTTTATATTTTTTTTCTTCTAAATTCAGTAGTAAAGCCTGGGACGCATGCAGGAAATCAATTAATTTGCTACTTCCTCTTTGCAGGGATTCATTAGCAGGCAAAGGAAAAATAGCAGTGGGTATGGGACATACAATTGCTGTCTGAATCTCTAACCAGAGGAATTTGAGCTGACAAAGAAAAATTGACTTCTAGCTGGGTTTTCCTATTGGTTTTCTATTCTTACCTAGTTAACTTTAATAATACCTAACCAATAGGAAAAAAAAACAGCAGGAGAGGGTATTCCTGTGAGTCAAATCAATCTCCACTGAAGCAGTAGCCATTGCCTGCTCCAAGTCCCTGGCACCAAAATGCTCAGGAACTGAAAAATAAAACATCAGCAAAACTAAAAGTCAAGTCCAGCCTATAGAGCATATCCAAAAGGTTAGCCATGTCTAATCTCTTCCACTGCTGAAGCATGAGTAATATCCTGGTATCAAAGTAACTTTCATAAACAAAAGTTCTGATTATTTTAAATTTCATCCTTTAAAGATGGTCTTCAACCCAACCTCAGGATGTTACAGCTCTTAAAATAACTGAAGAATCCTGCAAAACCCTTTCAAACAAAAACAACAACAAAAAAGTGCCCTCCACAATTCAGTCAGTTTCTTCAATGAGCCAAAGTCTCCTGTGTTTTTTGTTTGAAATTTGGTATAACAGGCAACCATGTTGGAATATGAGATTGGTATTCAAAGTCAAGATTTTATTGAGCAGAGAAAGAACAAAAGAAGAAGAAGAAAAAAAAAAAAAAAAAAAAACCACCCTGCAAACATCATCTTAACATACAGAAATACAGAATAGTATATCATTTTACCTTTGGATTAGGGGAATAATAATAGGAAGAAAAAAGAACTATTTTCCTAACAGAAGGAAAAATCCAAGTGGGTGCATAAATGGGAAAAATAAAAAATAAAAAAAATAAAAGAATGATTCAAAACTAACAGAGGCAGACTCAAAGTTACATCTTACAAAAGCTGTTCCAAAAATTTAGTTATGTTGACATAATGGATATTCACACCACTGACAAGGGAAGTGTTTTGAACATGCTAGGATCTTCAGTGCTCTAGGAAAGGAAAAAGGCTTTGGCTAAGAAAAACTGAGACAACACATGCTTGATATACTCCCTTGCTATCCAGCAAGCAGCAGCTGACACTACACATTCCAAGCTCTCCTCTTTCTCTCATGAATGCGAGTGCAAACATTGATGGATTACATAGTATATTAAGAATCCAAGTTTGTATTTGAAATCAGATTAAGATTATTTTCTTCCTTGGCTCTAAGTATATGCAATAATCCCAAAGGGTAGGGAACTCTTAATCAAGAAATAGTAGTAGGTTATTTCTTTGCTACAGGATTTTCTGGTATCTTCTTATTTAAGTTCCATATTTCAGTTGCTTGGTTGTTTTCCTGTAAAAAAACATGCTTCACTAATCTGATTTGGATTTCCAGGAAGGATATTTGAACTGAAACCACTACTGATTTGAATTTAAGTTTAGAAAAGTGCATGTAACTAAAGAAAAGGAGTGCAGCTTCTTAGACTAGAACACCTGAAGAAGAAATCAGGAATTCTGTATACACCCATGATTAGAATAATCTTATCTACAGATAAATTGCTAGGTCAATGAAACTAGATATGAAATATCACTTAAAATCTTCACTAGAATAATCTGCTTCTTATTACTGGTTGTTTTAATCCCATTTGAAACTACTTATTGCATTACTTTTGGCTTCCACAATTAGTTTCATTATGGTGCCAGCATCTACATTTCTTTCTCCAGTAAATATAGATAATATGTTATTTGTTTCATAACAAGGTCCACTAGACAACACTCATACACAGTTTCATTTGCATTTTAACTGTGCTGTTTCTGTTGTGTTGTTCTGGTGAAGTTTTTCCATGTTGGCAGTGGGCCTCGGACAAGGTATTTTAGGAAGCTTGAGCCAAAAATCAGTCAGTCATGTCTAAGAATGAAAATGGGTGCAACTTTTTTCACTCCTTTAGAAAAAAAGTCTGTTCAAGTGTGCAGCTGATAGTCTTTAACATTTCTGCACATCTGTGCAGAAAATAAAAATCTATCCAACAGAAAAATAAAAAGAACAAAACACTAGCTCTGATATTATTATAGATTGTATCATAATGTACACACATAACAGGAGAGAATTATGGTTATTTGCATAATGCAACATCATTTTTTAGAATTTCCTGCCCTTTTACTGCTTGGCTTAGCAACTTTACTGTTCTTTGCAAACTGTTTATTTCTAGTAATTACCCTTTGCTGTGAAAATGTTAGGCTTTTGGGTTGGTTCCATGTGGATTGGAAATTGTGGAAAAAAATTAGCAGGGTTATTCTCAGAGTAATTCATTTATTTACAGACACATACTCAAAGTCCCATTTCTCTCAACAGCAGTATAAACATGCAGAATGAATGCACTCACAATGCTCCCATGTCAGTCTTTTCCTCCTTCAGCTGGGTACACAGCTTTATGGCTCTTTGTCTCTATTTCTTTTAAAGCAAATAAAATTAAAAATCCACAACCATTAAGTGACTGTTATCTGGTCACTTTAAGCTATGTATACACCAAATGTCTGAAACTGGGAGCATATCATTTGAAGATTTTACATATTCTTGGTTTATGAAAACAATTTTAAAATGAGCTGGCGTTCAGCTGATATTGCTTGAATTTTCAGTGGACGCACAATAAGTCTCATCTGAGAATCAGTCTTCTGAATAGGTCTCAGCCTGTCTTGAAATTTACCTGTCATTTTGAAGACTGGACTTCTATAAAGCATTTGACACTGTTCCACATGACATCCTTGTCTACAAATTGGAGAGACATGGATCTGACAGATAGATCTCTCAGTGGCTAAGAGTTGTGGTTAATGGCTCAGTGTCCAAGTGGAGACCAGTGACTAGTTAGGGGTTGGTATTGGGACCAGCATCATTTAACATCTTTTTACATGGACAGTGAGATCAAGTGCACCCTCAGCAAGTTTGCTGACAACATCAAGCCATGTGGTGCAGTTGACATACAGCAGGGAAGGGATGTCATCCAGAGGGACCTGACAGGCTTGAGTGGAGGGCCTGTTTAAACTGCATGAAGCTTGTCAAGGTCAAGTGCAGGGTCCTGCATGTATGTCAGGGCAATCCCAAACATGAATGTAGGCTGTATATAGAATGGATTGAGAGCAAGCCCCAGGAGAAGGACTTGGAGGTGCTGGTTGATGCAGCAACCTGCGTCTGCAGCCCTGAAAGACAGTCATATCCTGGGCTTCATCAAAAGAAGCATGACCAGCAGGTAAAGGGAGGCAATTCTTCCTTTCTACTCTTCTCTTGTGAGACCCCCACCTGGAGTGCTGTATTTGGCTCTGAAACCGCAAGCATAAGAAGAGCACGGACCTCATAGAACTGGTCCATGAAGACAGGCTGAGGGAGTTGTTCAGCATGAAGAAGAGAAGGCTCCAGGGAGACCTTACAGCAGCTTTCCAGTACCTAAGGGGGGCCTGGAGAGGGGCTTTTTGTCAGAGAATGTAGTGACAGGACAAGGGGTAATGGCTTTAAATTAAGAAGGTAGATTAAGATTACACATTAGGAAGAAAATCTTTACTGTGAGGTTGGTAAGGCATTGGAACAGGTCTTCCAGACAAATTGTGATACCCCATCCCTAGAAGTGTTCAAGGAAGCCAGGTTGGATGGGACCTTGAGCAACTTGGTCTAGTGGGAGGCATCCCTGAACATGGCAGGGGGGTTGCAGTGATGATCCTTAAGCCTTAAGGTCCCTTCCAACCCATATCATTCTATGATTCTATGAAGAAGAAGAAAAACAAAACAAAACAAAAAAAACACCAACCTGCCTGCCTATAGTAGCCTTCAGAGTCTATTGCACTGCTAATGTCAACACAGTTTCAGAAATTTAGAATGTAGTGAGTTGGAGCAGTTGAAGACAGAGAAAGACTCATTATAAAGACAAAAAGGTTTCTCAGACATCACATGATTCCATTTTGTAGGAGGCATACATGAAAATTAACAAGAAAAGATGATTTGCCATTTTAGACAGCTGCAGGAAGCAGTATAATAGTTAAAGTGAGCATCAGATGTATTTTTGAAAGGGCAGATGAGAAATGATTAGGTACTTCAAGAAGCCAAAGCAAGAGATTTAGCGACCAGTTAGTTTCCCAAATTCATTTCATTCCCCTGCCCAAAGAATAAAATGGGAAATAACACTTAAACTACTTGAAAAATTCTAGTTTCTCTGATAAATCACATCTAGACAAATACCCAATTAAATGATTCATTGAAATAAAATATGTCTCTCTCTTCATATTGCTCTAATATTTCATTTTATAGTCTCAGTAACATTTTCAGGTGTGTAGTTACTGCAGAAGAATTATGCATTTAATCTAAAGGCATTACTAAAAACTCCTCATTGGGAACCAAGGCTAGGAGCACTCCCGAATGCCAGGGAACAGGACAGAGACTGGATACTTGGGAGCCTCCAGCAGTATGTACAGAAAAGTAACATCAGCATAAAGGGAGGAGTGAATGAAGGTTCACAATTAAATCCACCTCAGTAACACATTTTTTAATTCAAACCCTCTCATCTCCTACCTATTTGGATTATACAAATATACAAATTACTTAAGTTATACACTTCTTCATATTGTTTTTCCCTGTTCAGTCCCAATGCAACATCAGTACAGTTAAATAGACTATAGGCATAGAAGAAGGCTCAAGAACAGTGTTTGCCAGGTCCCACTCTACACTTCTGCTCATAAATCATCATTGATGCATGACCTACAAGCAGCTGGAACCTGAGCACCACAGGTACCCTTGGTATTGCTGCTCACGACATCAGACCCTGTAAAAATATCATTCAGCCAAGTTGCCTGAACTACAACACCATCTCTGCAAGACACAGTACCTGGTGGCAGTCTTGGCAGAACACATAGATACACACCTAACCTACCTGCAAAATTATCCAAAGCCATGCTGTGGCACAGAGCTGTCTCAGGCTTTCTTTCCAACACAGCTTGTTTCTTGCATGGAAGCCTGTGTATGAAGACAGGCAGGCTGAATGTCACAAAGGTGAACCATTGTACAAGTTGTTTAGGAAGTTTTCACAGTAATGAGGGTGAACAGGCACAAAACCAGCACACTGAGGAAAATAAGAGAAGAAATGGAAACACTTATTTAAAATAACTCTTAATTCTTCTGTTCTGTTTCATATCTGAAAATAATGTATCTGTGAGTTATAATTAGATTAAGGGTAGTAATAACATGTAGAACCCAAAGCAACTCTTTGCACAGAACTATAGAGGTAGAGCAAAGGTCTCTAGTTACATTTTGGTTCCATGCATTTCCTATAATAAGGTCAATTACAGAAACCAATATGCATGTTTATGAGAGCATTTGACAAGAAAAATATTTGAATACACGTGCATTTCAGTGTGAATTTAATATTCTATCTTAAATACTTCAAAGGCTGTTACAGCATTACAAAAAAAGCCTTGCCAAGGAGCCACTACCCTAGCTGGAGTTGAACAGCTTTGTTTTTGTTGCCACAAACAGATATGAGAGAGCTCCCAGCAGCAGATTACCCATGTTACCTATCAGTCACTTTCTATGAGTTTCAACAAAGGCTCCTGATCTCGTTGTCACAGCATTGTTTCACTCTGTCAAACAATGCTCTCTTGACTGCTTTCAGATCCAAGAGCTATAAGAGCAGGGCAATATGAAAATGTAGTGAAGAGGGTATACTTTTGCCAAAATTATTTAGTTAATGTAAACAGATCTGCATCTCAAGTTATATGCTGTATCTTTAGCTCCTCCTCACCCTCCACCCAGCCCCGACTCTTTTTAGCACAGTTTTGGGAATTTTATTTTCCCACTGCAGCACATTAGAGAAATGCAGAAATCAATTATCATATTGATGATATGATAACACACACACACACACTCATATGGGACATTAGGATCATAAAAAGAGGTTTTCAGAACTTCAGAAATGCCGACAGCTTTCAATCCTAATTTGGTTCCTTTCTCTACATATATTATGACTATTTTAAATTATGAACTTATTTTCCACAAGATCCTTGCTTAAATGAGAAACTCAGAATGGATAGTGATTGCTTCCTGGTTGACTACTCAATATTTTATTTCCTACTCATCACTCATTGCATGACCTCAAAATTTATTTACTATCTTCTGTTCAGGCTCTGCTATGAAGACAGAACTATTAATTCCCTTAATAGGCTTTTCTATAGCTCTCATTATTCCAGCATCCAAGTGCTTCACAAACAATAACAATAACTATGAAAACTTGATCAAAGCAAAATTATTCATGTCCTCCTACAGACATGGAATGGAGGAAAAGTAAGATATGTAGGATTTCAGACATCTACAACCAGATTTTTTGGAGTAAGTAATCTCAGTTAAATACTCATAACTTTAGAGAACACTGCCACTTGCCCCTCCTTACAGTTTCTTTGAACAGTATTACCTCCAGCCCTTGCAACTACCCTGCCATTACATGAAGACCATCTTTATTATTCCAACAGACCTTCTGTACAGTAAAGTAACTGCACTGAAACTGATCATGTCTGATTCTTATCTACATCTTCTCTTTGGGTTCTTAAATTATTAATATCTGACCTTATGGCAGAGCCTCTCACTGGAAGCACTGGTTTTATTATTCCCATCCTAAACTGTACTGGCCACTTATTTCCACAGACACTGCAAGCACTAAGAGTTCTGTCCTGATATCAAGTGTTGCTGATGATAAAATTTATCCTAAATGTCTTAGAAAATATACTTTTAAATATTCTGTAAGTGTTTCAAGAAAGAAAATTAACTTTATTAATTTGAAGTGTTTCCCCCTCAGTCCCACAAAGAGAGGGAACATCCAAAATGGTAGATATAGCACAATGATAATTCAGAAAAAAATAAGCATTGATGCTGAATGGCAGGCAAAACTAAAACATGAAACCACTGTTTATTGATGTTATTAAAGAAGACATTTTATTCTTCAAAAAAAATAACCAAAGACAGTTCTATATCAAAATATCCTTCCTTTTTCCTCCCTCCCAAATTTCCCTAAGAGGTACTATGTCTGAAAGGAGGGGAGTAAAATCAAGCACACTACTACCTCATTGAATAGGGACAAGACCAAGATGTCATCCATTTGATTCTTTCACCAGATACAAGCAGTGTTTCTCCTCTTGCTTCCTATTATAGCTAACTTCAGTTCTAGGTGGCATATAGCTGCCTTATATCAGGTTCACCAGACCTCATTGTCAGTAAGGTAATATCACTCCCATTAATCATATAGACTTCACATAGTCAAGAACTGCCAGACTCAAGCATCTTCCTCAGGATGGGATAAGTCAACATCTAGAAATGCTTACCTGATGACTGTATAGCATGGATACCCAGGCTTCACACGTGAAAACTGAAGACAGAAGAGCTTTTATTCAAGCTTTTAAAGCATGAATAAATAGATCATAGCCAAGCCTAAATTATTAGGCAACTGTATTTCAAGCCAAAAAACCCAGCTCGAAAATGCAGATGTATTCAATCTACCCTCTACAATCCAGGCAATTTAAGAAAAAATAAATGACTCCTAGTTAAACTTCTGCAAAGTTTCCATAGAAAATAGCTATTTAAAAAGAACAGTTGTTCCTGAACATTGACTTAGTCACAAACAAAACATTTTTCCTAATTTTTAGTTCAACAGACCTTTTCTTGTACCTATCAAGTCAGTCTCCTTTAGCCTCCTTAAACTACCCTCCTTCCAACTAGTTTTCTTAACCAAAGCTGTACAAATAACAGCAGAGAAAGCCTTCAGCTATCCCAGCAAAAACAAATATAGTGCTTTCCAGGGGGCTGGTCTGGACAAGGACATGTTAAAAACTAGAACAGCACAGGTGTGTCTGTAGCAGAGATAATGAGCAACACATGTTTTCAGATAAAAATCTTTAATTTAAAGCCTTTTCTGAGCCAGAAAAAAAAATCTTGGGAAATGAGATAACAGGAAAATGGTGACCCTATCTGCCTAAGAAATCAAGATTTGAATTTAGTTTTATTGTCGGTGTATTGCCAGGCCATGTTTTTTGGGTATTCCCTAGAGGGAAAATATATATGCTTTTATATTTGCATTATCCAGAAATAATTTCTGAGGATAATAGAATGAAGAAAGTCTTTAAACAGTTATGTGCAGTCATGCTGCTTTGCCTTGTACTTATCAATTTGCTTTACCTAGAGGCTGAGAACAGCACCAGGTCACTAGTCAGAGAATGAATACAGTTTCTCCTGTATCTACCTGTTAATCAAACCATCTCAAGTTTAAATTACATTATCAAGTTCCATGCTAGAGAAATTACAAGTTTACTTAGGTGATCAGAAGAGATTTGTTTTTATTCAACCAGTGCAGAGAAAGCTAGAGGTCTGGCAGCTTTCTGCCCTCTTCGCTTCTCATTCTGTGCTGAAGCTTCTGATATGGAAGGGAATAATGCTGGCAGCCTACTGTGACTTTTCAGTGGAAAGAAAGTATTTACCAGGTGACTGCCTTCAGCCCAGTCTCCTGTTTTGTCATCTTAGAGCACGGAGAATTGACAGGAAAAAAAAAAAAAAAAAAAAAAAAAAAAAAAAAAAAAAAAAGAGAGAGAGAGAAACTGCTCTCACAATGCAGGAGGAAGCATCCCACCTGTTCCCTTTTCTAGAAAAAGGTGACTCCAAATGTCCAAAGCAACTCTGCTCTTCCTTAAGGGCTTTGACAGGATAGAACTAAAGCCTTTTCCAAAAGACATCAGAATCGTTTCCACCCAGAAACAGGAGATTTTAGAAGACATCCAAATGGTGGAAGGAACTTTGCAACTCTTAATTCAAATCTACCGCCTGTAGAAAACGTCAAGACTTTCAGGGTCTGCGGGCATTTGCTGCCTCCTACTGGTCGATGTTTGGATGAATTTCTAATTAACGGAAGGGTGGCTAATTTCAAAGGAATGTAGGGATAAATTTAGCATATAAAGTCAAAGAGGACCACAAATTACAGGGATTAACACTGACGTTATTAATGCCATGTTCTCAAATATTGAATATGAAGGTAGAGGAGGTCAAATTGCTGTTGAATGTGTTTTGGGAACTCAGATGTGGAAGCTACAAATGAAGTTTATGAGAAAGAGATTAGCTTGCCAGTGCATGGTTGCTTGCCACTCAAGAGATCCCATGACATGCTATGGTACTTTCCTGGCTGTGTTAAGTTTCTTAAGAACCTAAAAAAGTATGATTCTCTAAATGGGCAGAGATGTTGCCATAATTGCAATTTACTTCATCAGAATTCCTCTTCTTCCTTGCTCAAAGAGAATATAGCATGTGACAAAATTACTTGTATTCCTGCATCACAGAAATTCAGGTGACAAGCTGACAATAAGCTTATGTCTCATAAAAATATCTGTTTACTGTATTAAACAGTCTAGTAGATTTTAAACGTCCTGGTTAAGCAAAGATTTAATTTTAACCAGTAACTTACTCTATTAATGACTATGTAGTTGTTCTTTGATTGCTGCTTGAATTCTCATTCTTTTTTGCTAATGTTTTTATTAGAAATATACTTCAGAGGTTCCCCTGAGACTGTTTTGGTCCATAGAAATAGATTGATTTTGCAAAATGAGGCAGAGAGGACTCTGCACTGAAAATATCGCAAAGTTTTTATCTAACTTTAATTTTTACATAAATATTTTTTAGAAAGATGGATTACTTTTTATGGGATAACTTTAAAATATATTAAATGCCATAAATCTTTGTCTATAGAGATCATATTCAGAAGAGATAGATTCTAAATGAATAGATTTTATTAATGTCTGGAAGTTTAAGTCATGATAAAAAGTGTCATGGAAGTTGCTGGAAATTAAATGTGCATACTCAACTTTTTTCTTGATCCCACCCTCAATATTTCTCCAACCTCACTTAACTGAAATTGAAAGATTTTATTTATCCAAAGTAGGGGGTTTTCAGACATTAAACATTCTTGTAAAGTATTAGAATATTGATTATCTCATCTGGTCATTTGTCAGAATGTTTAGCACATGTGTTGCTATTGCTAGATAAATGGGTAATGACCAATGACTTTAGACATAAGCCTGAAGATCAGTGCTTTAAAAAGTCTTCAGGTGAACAAAGAAACTTGTTGCTGGAAAACACAAGTGAACGTCTTCAGGAAAATGGGACTACTGCATAAATCATGTATGCAAGCAAATGATAAATCAGATTGCTATGCATTCTAATAAACACAGATAGTGGTAACTATAAAACTTAATAATTTCAGTTTCTGACACATTTATTTAGTCTTCCCACTGCTGAATTCATTCAGACTGTCTTCTTCACCCCTGTTCCTTGAGGGAATGTTATAATGCAGTAAAGTGCAATTCTATTTGTTATAACACCAGCCTCACAATATAGCTTAATGATATTAATGACCTGAAATAGAACTTGTGTTTGAGACAAAAAGTGTTACCTTGATTTTTAGGCATAATAGTGTTCATAGAATTGCAGAATGGTTGAGGTTGCTAGGAACCTCTGGAGTTCATCTGGTCCAGCCCCCTGCTCAAGCACCTAGTGCAATTTGCTCAAGACTATGTCCAGACAGCTTTCCATGTCTCTAAGGAGGGAAATATGTACAGACAAAAATAGATACATACACAAAAAAATATTTTGTCATGAATAATAAGGTATTGGCTTCTTGGTTGAAGCCTTATATGTTGAAAAGTCTTCTCCAAGCAGACTACTTATTTCTGCAAGAATAGGTGCAAAGACTGTAATAGGTGCAAGTTTCTCCAGAGCTAAAGATGTCAATGACTTACCTAGATTATAATAAAATTAATAAATTTTGCTCGTAACTGCAATAAGGGATATAAAATTCTCTTTCATTTCTAATTTATCCAATGTCTTCAGAACATTTTTTTTTTCTTAGATGGCTTCTATATCCTATTTAGCATTCTGCCTACTAGAGCATGCTATTTCTTCTGACGTGTTTTTATTTGTTTACTAATGACTAATTCTGTTTTATGCATTTTTGATTGAAAATATTTAAAGCAATATTATGGGTTAGCTGTGACAGGATAAACTGCTCAATTTCTCCTAATTAACTATTATCTAGAATGTTGTGTAGATGTGTGCATTTCAGAATAATTTTTTCTTTCCTCTAAGGATATCTTTAGTGTTATCTTAGATTTAGGATGTGATTTCAACATCAACTTTCTATCCTGATAAATAAGATTCTAGCTGTTACTATTAAAAGTCCACAGAATTTGTATTAACCGGACAGTGCAGATTCTCAGGACTTATCTGAGTTTTTCCTGGCATGAGTTTGTGTTGTCTGTGATAACAACTGTCTAAGCATCAAGTCAAGTACTTAACGTTTTTCAGCTTTACTCTGTGAATATCATGCATAGTTAAAATCTAACAAACAGTAAGTCACTGCATTACAACCAGTAACCTGTTCTGTTAGTAAGGGATAGAGAAAGCTCTCAAGTTTTAGCTGGGAACTAATGAAAATTAAGCAGACTTTGCTATGAGGAAATATAAAAATAAACAGAGTGCCACCACAAGCAATGAACTCTTGCTGGAGAGCCTGGAAGGCTGGTGACTTGTTGTATCAGCCCCAGCTTTGTGCTTGACAATGAGTTAGCTCAAAAACAGAGGAAAGGGGTAGATACTTTGGTAAGACAGTGAAGCCTCTAAAATAATATGACTGTCACAATTATTGGAACTGAACTAATGACAATAAAGTTCCTGTATATTTTATTAAACTGCTAAACATAATTAGAAAAACACTAAATATTTAACTCTTTAACTACAGAATGTTCCTTTTTGCCCAGAAGAATATTTCTGAGTAAAATGGCTTGTGCTGGCCTAAATCTATGTTGTTGATGAAAGATCCCCTACCTTCCTCCTGAAAATAAATAAATAGATAAGTAAATAAATAAATAAAATAAAAATACAAATAATAACAATATGTCCAGTCAGATTACATCTGTGACCAAGCAGCCACACTCAGCTGTGCATACTATTGCTATGGAAAGAAAGAGAAGTGGAGAACAGGGAGAGAGGAGGCAGGCCATTTCTTGCAGGACACAACAGGTTTAGAATGAGTTTAAGGCCATGTCTGAATCATGTGTGTGGCTTTTCCAAGTGGTCTTCTGTTAAGAAAATGTTTTCACTAAAATTCATAAAAACTCAAGGCATATTTCCAGAAGGTAAATACAAAGATACCTGAATGGAGGGGAGCTTAAGTAGAACACTTGTGTGGGTATTTTATTCTCTCTGTTAATTTCTATTCCATTTACCTTGGCCACATAATAAAAATATTAGAAGACACAGAGGCACACACAATTAAAAAAGTTCAAGTTAGACACATTGTCCTTCATCAAAACAATTGCAATTAATCAAATATTATGTAAATAGAAAGTTCACTGAGAACCCATTACTAAATATAACGTAAGTTTTATGCATAAAATTAACAGTATTGTCAATAATCACAAGTCAGTGGGTGAACCATAACAAAACATAAGTTCTTCACTCACAAACTCCTGGCCTGAAAAGTAAAGGAAATCGAGACAATGGGATTTAATTAAATGTTTATATTTAAAATACTAGTTAAGTACCTGCTGTGTTTCCCACATTCTTCTAGAAACAAACAAAAGGATGTAAGCCACTGCTGCTGGACTAGATAAAGGGTAAACTGGCATTAGCAATACCATGTGCAATCTTAGATTCCAGCAAACAAGATCTGACTGTTTCAGTCCTTATGCCAAATGCTATGGGGGAAGATAGCACAGTTGTTTGGAAATATTTAGAAAGTGCAACATTAATATTACTATTATGGTTTCTTTGGGAGGTTTGGGCTCTTTTTGTTTACTCTGTTATCTGATTGTTAAAAACCTCAGTTACATGTATACCAAGCACTGAAAAGACAGCAAACAACACATTTCATTATCTGTTGTTTATTACTGTTGACCAAAGAGACAGATACTACCTTTTCAGGAAAATAATTAATCGCTTTAAATAACAGTATGACTAACAGTTATTTAGAAGAGACAGTAAGAACATGAAGCTTCTGGATTATTTTTCTTTTAAATACAGAACAACGTGAGCTACAGAATTAAGCTTCTGCACTGCAGACAAAAGTGCTTTTGTTAACTGAACACCTGAGTGGCAAATGTTGTACATTATACTGTAATTATGATACTAGGATGCAAGTGACGTACAATATCACAAAATAGTGTTTCTGCTACTGACAATATTAATGTAGAATAATAAAGAAATCTTTAATAATGAAATGCCTACAACCAGATAATAACTTAGAAACGATTATTCAATAAGTATAAAAATAACAGCTCAGATGATACCAAGGAAAAAATTGCTGAAAAAAAAAAAAAAAGTAGATATGCATACCAGTGCAGATATAACACTTTAACATGAGATAATTTGTATGTTAGAGTGATTGACTAATGGAAGTTTCACTGAGATGAGAGTATTTTACTTCCAAAAAATTAATTTCCAATGCTTCTCTGAAACAATGTTACTGGGAGCTAAGTGACTTTGGATCTAGGCATGTTCACACTGAAATCAGGCTAAAAAAACTTTGTAAAAATCACTTTTTTTTTTTTTAAGTACTTAACTGACATCCACAGAAAAAAATAAAAATTAAAAAAAAAAAATCTCTGGACCTACAGATGGGCAGCAGCAGCAGTTTTACACCTTTTTAAGTGCACAAGCTAAATGAATAAACCCATTCAATTTAGCATATAATTAAAATGCTTCAAATTGACCCCAATTCAGAAAAGCAGTTTAACACCTGCTAAAACTGATATTCAGTAAACCATTTAAATACACATTATTCACCAAAACAAAGAAAATTTCAGTCCATACTTTTAAGAATGTGTGTTAGGACTGCTTTGGGGATATTCAGTTGCTAAAATATGAACATAAAAACCACCTTCTGAGATTTTCAGAAGTTGCTAAGTAAGTTGGAGAATTAATTCCCAATTAAATTTCAGAAGTTATTTGCAGCTGAGTCATAATTATTTTAATTACTAGACATCTTGCACTTTGCAAAGCTAAGCCAAAGGATCAAAATATAGACCCTTGACCTTCATTTTTGGTACTGGTGAAAGTAAAATAGATTATCATTATTCTCCGTGTAAATATTTGAACATTTGGTGTAAAGAATGGTTTGCTGTGATGTTTTGAAGTTTCTGAGGAAGACTTCATTGTTTGCCTGTCCCTAATGGTATTCATTTTGGTGTTTGTGTAGAAGGGAGTCATGGAGCACAATTTGTTAGTCTGTAAACTCAACAATATCCAGAAATTTAAAAGTTAAATCCTTCCTGGTTGAAAGTTTAAGAAAAGAGTAGAGATAATGAACAAGGACAGCTTTCTTATGTACCTTTCATCAGTAGAACATAAACCCCATATATATTTCAGGTAGGTTTTATTTTGGTGTAAAACCTATAATGAAATGTGTTTTGTAGATCTTGACATTTTGAAAAAGATTCAACATTCGAGATGATCAAGTCAAAAAAGCCACACAATATGCAACAGCCATGTAGACACAGTAAGAAGCTAGAAGTTATTTCAAAGAATGACTCCTCAAAATAGCTTATAAGAAAAAAACTTTTTTAAAAAATAGTAGAATATATTAATTGTCATAGGAAAATCCATTGACAAATACTGTTGTTTGAGCTAGGAAAAAAAAAGGGGGGGGGGGATATTGCAAAAAAAAGAAAAAAACTATTGAATATAGAATTCAAAATTAGTTATTACATTTGCATTCCTATAGCATTAGTTAAAGGAAATTCATTAATCCTCAGAGTAAGTAAATTTCTTATCTGCTTCCATCGTGTTTATTTTCTGCTTATTTATCTTGCTTTTCTGAATACTGAGATACATAAGTTATAAAATGCCTTCAAAAAGAAAGAATGCAACAATATTTAAAAGTAAGGAGAGTAAATACGAGCAATTGAAAAGTGATGACAGGATTACAAAAGTTGAATACTAGGCAGAAACATGAAGGAAGAGAAAAGAAACAGAGGTATGTATGGAAGAGTTAGAAAAGACATAGCCAAGAATTTGTTTGCTGGGAGATAAAATGAGAACTGCCTGCACAAAATAGTTTACACTCATAGGTACTCACATTTAATCAGGCTTTATAACATCTCATGAAAGTACCCTTCTTTTCTATAAACTCAACCAGATACAGAAAGTTAAAAGTTTTTTCTTACATTTTCTTACAGTTTCCTTACTTTAAGATCACTTGCAGTAATATTCTTAGAAAATCAGCCCAGTTAAGGAATAATAGCCTAAAAAGTTAGACTAACATATCACATATTTATTTATATTTATTTATATATATAACATAACATATTTATTTATATATAACATTTATATATAACATTCATCCATATATCTGTAACAATGGAAGTGAATGTGCACAGCAAAAAACATGTGTAATCACATAAATGATTAGCAGGCATTTAATCAGCACCTCAGTATTAAAATTTGTTTATTCTATAAGGATATTTCCATTTTAAGACTGTTGCAATTCTCCAGTTATGGAAACAGTTTTCATTGAAAGAGACCTGAATTTTGGAGAAAATTTCCTTGCAAAATACCAAGGGACATAATCAAATGTTTTTTGGTACAAAATATTATCCTCAAATGGTTCTCAACAATTAGAGCCAAAAGATAAATTAAAAAAAAATATATGGCTTAGGCACTTTCAAGCACCTCACCACCTGCTTGGTCCAAAAAGAGCAATGCAAAACGTGAAGCTACATCCTTAGGCTCACTACACAGTGTGTTTAAAAAATTGGAATTGAAAAAGAATTGCATAGCAATCTCAAAACCATGTTCATGCTGAGTGGAGAACAGGCAATCAGCTATTAGGAATTTATCTTAGAGTTTAGGTGCCCCATTCAAGGATTGCAGAGAGGGAGTTTTTTGCAATTTATGATCTCAAAGAATTGAACATGGCTTGTTTTTTTATTCCTTCCAAATTATGACTGCCAAAAGAGCCATTGCATCAATGTTCATGACACCACCTAAGTTTAATGTAATAGACTGGAGGTTTTGAACACTCTTTGGAAACTGGATTTATACAATCTATGTTGGTTTTAGCTTGTTTTCAGCCATATTTTCTATTTTTCAATTTACCATGTATTAAAGAAGTGAGAAACACAGGCCTACTTTCAAGGTAATTTCTGTCTTTTTGCTGTCTAATGTAAAATTTATAAAATATGATGGAATTAGGACTCCTGACTTTTCTGCCCTGATTTTTCTCTACCCACCCCACATTTTAAAAATAAAGCTACCATGACCTTTTTTTTTTTTTTTTTTTTTATCTTTATTCTTTTTGCTTTGCAGCAGTAGTGGCTTTGCCTGGAAAATACAAACAGCCAAGCCTGAGGAGCTTTCTGCTTATCCATCTAAGCTATATGTATATAGTCCTATACCTTTATACAAAATCAGTAAATGAGAAAATCAATCCAAAGACTACAAATGAACAGTTTATTAGCTTGTGTATGTGCAACAACAGATAAGAAATCTCTGTCACAAGATAAAGTGGATGACAATGAAAACAAAAATGCAAGCCAGGTAGTAACAGAAAAATCTTCATTAAAATGAAGATTTTAAAATAATTAGAGCATGAAGAATTTGGGTTTCTTGTAAAGAAAAAATACACATTTAATTTCTAAGTTCTACTCAAATGAAAAGAAACTTTCAAAGGAATTACATTATCAGCTTGAAAGCTACCTCTTTAAAAATAAGAGATTATATTTAGACCCTATATCAAGATATTTGCAATAATAATAATTAAACTATAAGTATACTTTCTGTCATGGCATATGGAAAAGAAATTCCAAAATGTCATATTTCTTGCACTTACTTGTTTAGAACAGTTTATTAAGACAGTTTATTTGGGGTATATTTCTACTTATGAAAAAATGTCCTCTACCAGATCTAAAAATTATCCGAGTATTTGCACACTCTGTTTACTCACGATCTTTACATTAGAAAACACTATGATATATTACAGTGGCAGAAAGTCTGATAAGTCACTTTGGGGTTTACAAGTTCATGAGAAAATAGAATATATTTTGCTGTGTTTACTTTTAGAAGTGTTTAAATTCAAATATTTTATTTTATTTTATTCTGGATAAGATTCATAACTTTATCACCAAACTTCCTAACTTGGTACAAAAGAAGAGTAGGATTAAAGGCGGTTTTACCTTCAGGAATGGGTACCTTTAATCAAAGATTAATCAAAGACGTGCTTTTTTACTAAGTATTATTCTAAAAGAAAAACTAGAAATATAGATGTTTGTTCACCAAAAACCATCTTTACAGTCCAAGCACATGATTTTGTGATCTTTAAACTACAACAGGACTAATCATAAGCTGAAAATTATTCAAGAGATTAAGCACCTCACTGTATTTGGCTTAAAGAAACAGATCAATCTCTCTCTCTCTTATTTAAAAAAAAATACTTATTTTTAAGCCACAAGTCAATTTCCCTACATTTTATTGTTGTATAAATATACAGTTGTTGTGTAACTATACAAGTAGAACTTTTTTTTTTGTCTTTTCAGAAGTGAACCAAATATTCCTGCAAAATCATTTTTATAATGCATTGTTCTTCTTGTCACTCAGAATTAATTTTTAATTTTCATTTTCATTTCACATTTTCATTTAAATACTATAGGAATGCTGAAGTATACACAAAGGTTCTTACTAGTCTTGTAATATATGTTGATTTATATCTTCTTTATTTGTTTGTTAATTCAGTAAAGTGCCCCATTTCAAAATATATTTTGACTACATGACTAAACAAGACAAGACAAGAGTCAAAAGGAAGTTAACACCTCAACAAATCACAGCAGTGAATTAGTGAATCTAATGAAGCATCAAAGTAATAACTAGTAAACATTTGTTTTATACTAGACACCATTCTAAGTATCAAAGCATCAGACCATTAGAACTACTTAGAAATGGAATTCAAATCTTATTAACTCCTTGGCAGACACAACATCTAACGTGTCTTCTCCTGCCAGGACATGTACAGAATACAGAATGATTTGGAACATAAAAAGCATAAAATAGCACACTTAATCCAAGATTGTTGCTGGAAGCTAAGAAGTCCTCATATGAAACTGAGATTAAAGCATTTGTATTTTATACTCTTAAAAATAAAGAAAGACTGGGAAAGGCTAGAAATGCTGGAAGAATCAGCATGAAATATCAATTTGTTTTATCAAATATGGTGACAAATTCCAAGACACTAAAGTTATTAATCCTTTAGTGAATGAAACTAAGACTTAAGAATGAAACTAAAACTTAAGGTGCATCCTATTTTGTATGCTCACAGTTTTGCTGCTTTTCTATAGATTTTCAAAGGTTAACAATATTATGACCAGCAATTTAGCTGATTTATGATCAGTATTTTAGCTGATTTAACTTGGATGAAGTTTTCACAGGACCTACCTTAACAGGAAATCAATCAAACTGCACATGTATATAATTTAAGTTTGCTTAAGTCACTGCAGGAGTCAACAGCTGTATTTCAGCGGTCATCAATGACAACTTGAGCCTTCCTATATGGCATGTTTGTTTGACATGTTATCATTCTTCATTTAACTTTATGGTAAAGCACTGTTCTACAACATTATTCCCTAGTACAAAACTGTTTAATTTACCACTGTAAAATCTGATTGCATTAGGAATATTTTCTTAAAAATACCTAAAAGGCTACTGGGCCCTTAAGATCCAGACACACTAGGCTTGAGCAGAGCTACCCATTCTGTATGGAAGCCTTCCTGACCATGTGAAACTCTTGGTATACTGGAAGGTGTGAAAGAGATGTTCTAAAGAAGAATATGCTTATGTACATTTACTCACTATAACTTCAAAACAGTATCTGAGTGTGTAAAAAACTTTAACTGGACTGAGGTCAGTTACTGCACTTAGTAACTTCTGTGTATCAGGAACTAGGATACAGAGGATGTATGCCTATATTGCCTTGACGCCATAATAACCCTGTATGGAAACTGGTTGGATGTAACTTTGGATGGTGAGTTCTCTGGCGTTTTACAGGAGAATCCTGAATTTCATTCAGACAGGAGTTTATGAGGTTATGGAATGCTTCAGAGCAGACCAAATAGAATCTGGTCTGTGGTGCAGATGAGTAGAAATGGATTTATGTATGTACTTTCCTCATCAAACTTTCTGTCATCTCCCCCAGAAGAAAAACTGGAAGCAGTAGATATATAATAAGAGATGGCGCATCAAAAAAGGACCTCACTACATAATATATGGCCTATGGAGAATTCATATTTTTCAATTGAAACTGGTGTTTTTGAAACCTTGTTTTCAATTTTCATTAAATATCTTTTTTTTTTTTTTTTTTTTTTTTTCCCTAGTTTCCTCTGATACTTAAAGATTTCTCCAGAGTTTCTCAGTTTTGACAGACTGACAGCATAACTCAGCACTTTGTTTATGACAATGCTTAATCAGCCCCTAAAAACTATATATTCCTTTCTTTCAGTTCTCAATATATCTAACTTATATGAAGATGGTAATAATACCTGCTGGATAGGCAATGACCAGTTGCAGTAATCATGCAGAATATGGAGATATACAATTTTAATCCCTACCAGAGGAATTGGGCATCTTGGAAATTTTTTGCCCTGAGTTGCAAGCAGGTAAATGTGATACACAGGACACATTACAGACAACTGAAATAGGGATTTCTGTTGCGAGAAATGAGTATAAAATTCTTGGATTTGGTTCCAAGAAAGATCTTGTTTTCCTATAAAGTGTTTTGTATAAAATTTATTAACAGTACACAGAACCACAGAACTCCTCCCTTCCATCACGACCACCACCTACCACCCTTAAGAGATATGTCCTTGCTATTAGGTTAGAAAATTATGTTTATGTTCTCTCACAAGTAGTGCATGTATCATCTTCAGCAGCCAAGGCAGTGACAGCAAGGCAACCCTACCTCTCTCTTCCTTGCTAGGAGACTAATGACAACAGTTCTGCATAGTGGAAAACACAATATTGAATATCCTCTGATAAGTGAAAAATAAACCTGTTTTTAAGGCAAAACACCACTTGGTTGCTGTCTAAAAAGGGATCTTCTCTAGCCTTTGTGTAAGGAGTAAAATTATATCAATGTATTGTGTGTTGCTCTGATTACCTTAAAAACAAATATATTTTTTTAAATGCTCTCAACTTTGTTCTTGTAAAAAAAGGTTGAAAGCACCTACATTTAAGTAATCCCAGGTGGCAGAAGCTAATTCCTTCAAGATTAAACTAAGGCACTTACATCCTACAGCAACTTGACTGGAAGTATTGGTGGACAAAAATAAATAAATAAATAATATGAGCCAGCAATGTACACTTGCAGCCCAGGAAGCCATTCATATCCTGGACTGCATCAAAAGAAGTGCAGCTAATGGGTCAAAGGAGGTGATTTTCCCCCTCTGCTCTCATGAGCAGAGGAATGCCTGGAATACTGTGTTCAGCTCTGGGACCCCCAGCATAAGAAATACATGGATCTGTTAGAGTGAGTCTAGAGGAGGGCCATGAAAATGATCAGAAGGCTGGAGCACCTCTCCTAGAAAGACAGGCATAGAGATCATGTTCAGCAAGATCATGTGCTTCTATGATGTGCTACTATGTATTGAGTTTTTCAGTAAATTGGTATTTTATATATAAGATCATAATTGTAACTTTTATTTAACCATTGTAACTATCTGTTGAATTTGTTTTGATTTCACAGTCATGTAGGCAAAAATTGCAGGTGCTAGGTTAATAAATTTGGTGTAGTGTTGTAAAACCAATCCCTCATATCAATTCCATCCAGCCCCAACGACATCCCTAGAAATCCTAAATATCTTCCAAGACACACTGTGGTTTAACCTGGCCGGCAGCTGAACACCACACAGCTGTTCGCTCACCCTCCCCCCTCCCTCTTTGGGATGGGGGAGAGAAACCAGAAAGTGAAGCCTGTGGGTTGAGATAAAGACAGTTTATTAACATAGGAAATAATAATAATAGTATGTACGAAACAAGTGATGCACAATGCAATTGCTCACCACCTGCTGACTGATGCCCAGCCTGTCCCTGAGCAGTCAGCCCCCCACCCTGACCTGCCACCCCTATATTGTTTAGCATGATGTTAGATGGTATGGTATACCCCTTTGGCCAGTTTGGGTCAGCTGTCCTGGGTCTGGCCCCTCCCAGCTCTTGCTGCACCCGCAGCCTGCCCGCTGGCAGGACAGAGCGAGAAGCTGAAAAGTCCTTGGCTTGGTGTAAGCATTGCTCTGCAACAATTAAAACATCAGCATGTTATCAGCACTCTTCCCATCCTAATCCAAAACACAGAACCCTACCAGCTACTAGGAGGAAAAATAACTCTGTCCTAACTGAAACCAGGACACACATACTTGGAAGAAAGAAAATATTTGATTGGTTCTGTAGTAATATTTTAGGAAAACAGATAAAGAAAAAAAAAGGGGGGGGAAGGGGGGAGAAGGATTTTTTACCTCTGCAGAAACCAAATTGTCTCCAGTTCGTCAGTTTCATTTATAATGTTTTGAATGATAAACCAGTTTACACATGAATGTAGACAATTTATTCTGGCAAAGCAGAGATTAAATGGTTGTTTACAGAACTGAAAGCAAAGTGACAAAATAAAGCCATAAAGCAAAACATATAAAGAAAAAGGGGGTAGCTGACATCAGCCCCTTCTCAATATCACTTAGGGATCTCTGTGGATTTCATGGAGAAATCACCAGTTCCCACCTCTAAAGTGCTGTCTTTTAAAGGATATCCTTGACTAAACACTTAGAGGATGAACTCCATTGTATGAAATTTTGAAGGCAACTTAAAACAACTTGCCTTCTCAACTTGACCTATGTTCCTACATTATGGTGGAGCTAGTTAGCAATTTAACACCAAAAGCCATAGCTGCTTGCCTGAAGGTACTTTCCATGTCAGTCTTCTCCTTTTGTTCCAGATGAAATACACTTCACTTTTTAAAACTTGTATCCTGTTTTTTTTTATCTAATAAAAAACTAGCTTTGGAAAGCACAGCCTTAAGGATTTCTGAGCAAGTACATGTGCAAATGCAAATGTAAATGTATGTAGAACCACCTTTCTATCCCTCACTCATCCCCTTTTGCGTATTTCCAATCTGAGCACATTGGTTTGTGATGTTACAACACTGAAGATGTATTCACTATACAGTCATTTAACTAAACATACAATCTTTGGATCACTTTGAGTATTTCAGAGTCTGTGCACAGTGTAATACTAATTGAGATGACAAATTTGTTATCAACTTGTCCCTTCCCGTATGTTATGTTAGGAGGTTTTGTTATCATAACTGGTTTTAATAACAAATAGATTATCACAGCATTTATAAACATATCTTGAAACCAGTGGCATTGGAATATTAAACTTCCATGGCTAGTTTTTGTTTGTTTGTTTGTTTGTTTGTTTTAATAAATTCAACAAGAGCTGCCATTATTATTTAGCATGCAAAAATCTTATTTGTTATGTAAAATAACAACACCATGAATTCATAAACAATGATACAGTGTATATGTACATCTTAAAGTAACTGAACCTGTAAAACTTTACCTCCTTTGTATTTCCTTCTAGTATTGTGTTAAATTATACTTTTGTTACTTTTAACAACTTTTTCTAATTCACTTAGTTACTTTTTCTACTTCTGTGAAGAAAATATAGAGTTGGACAAACGGTAATAGTGGACAAAAGGAATTTGGGACAAATTAAAAAATAACACACACTTTCTTTTTTCTTTTCTTTTTTTTTTTCCTTTTTTTTTTTTCTTTTTTCCCCAGGATATCATATTTCATTAATGTATTTCTAACTGTGCAGTATAAAGGAAATTATCAGAAACCAAAAGTTACAAAAGGGCACTTTTATACTTTGGCGTGCGAGTGTGCACTGTTGTTGATGTGCACTTAGTCACATGGTCTGAACTTCTGAGTAGACCTGTGCGGTGTCAAGAGTTGGACTTGATGATCCTTAAGGGTCCCTTCCAACTCAGGATATTCTATGATTCTATGATTCTATGATATGTTCTTTCTTAACAATATATTTTAATGTTGCATATTCTTTTGTGAGAAAGTTTTTCTTTTGAGAAAGAGGTTGTGTTTTAAAGTTTTATATGACATTCCAATATCAGTTAAATATTGCTCATCCAAACATTGTTTTTTATTCTTTTTGGTTTCACACTAATATGAATTCATTCAATTCTTCCACTATGTAGATTTATCTCATTAATGTTAATATGATAGCATCCTACCTTCTGAACTGTTGATTTCTATAGTTACACTGGACTCATCTGTGGGATATAATAAAAATAAATTATTTACTTTTTTCTTACTGTTTAGGCAGAGAAAAGAAAAAGAAAGATAAATTCAAAAATGACAGAATTCATCCATTTGTCATTAAGTTTACTCTTCTAACTCATGCACCAAATTGGAATCTTCACAGACTGTGCTGATTAAAACAACATTTTAGAAGAGCTGTACTCCCACTTAAAATGTATCTTAGCACATTACTGTAGAACATGAAGAATGCTTGATCACCTCTGTAAACTCATACTCCAGGGATTCATACTGACTGTCAACCAAATACTTCTCTCAGCAGTTTCCTGAACTTAGTTTCACTGAGATCAAAACCAGAAGCACAGTGTAGCTAAGAATCATTTATTTCCATCTCAGAGGTGATTCTCCATGTCAAAAAGAAGAAATTAACATGAGAAAGCTCTCTCTCTGGCCACGGCTTTTTTATAAAATATTGAGTGTGCACTAATTTTTCAGGTGAAAATAGTCAAGCCTGAGTGCCTCTGGCCAACCAATTTTCAATGAACTTTCTTGAAAATGTCCAGAATTATATGTGGAGGTAATAGCTCAAAGATGACTTATTTCTTTGCTTCATAAATGCCAGCATTGTATCTATGCAGTGAATTAGAAGACTAGTTTTTCACTGTCAGAAAATTTTTATTTTTTTAAAAGGAAGTAGCATGGACAGAGAATGTATTTGCCACTATTCAAATTTCCAGTATTCAATAAATATATGAACTATATGAAAAATGCTTGTCACTTTTTGAATATTTTATCTTTTAATTTATCTTTTATCCAAATGGTGTAGTTGTAGGCAGCACTATGTACTTTATTATTACCGTATAATATGCATTATATTCCCTCTCTCTATATAAAGTAGGCATATTCACAGTCACACAAAAACATTGTATGATGAATTGTTAAGATTCATTACCTACTGCTGATAATGTCCAAACTTCAGAAGAGAGCTGAATCCCTGTTTCACTGCTCCATTATAGCATATCTTAGAGTAATCAAAGAGTAATCAAAAAACTCTTCACAGCTTAAAACAGTCAAAACCAAAACTGCAATTAGCTACCAGTCCATGAAGAGTCCATGTTCCTGGTCAGAACATTTAATAAAAATGCATAGCATTTGTCATACAATTCCTGTTTTGTTCTACTGACATTTTTTTCAGGAGCTTCCACAACAGGTATTTTTTCATCAGCTAGAGTAAACATTTGGCCAAAAGATCTTTGGATGTAGTTCCGTGACTTCAGGCAAACACAAAAATATTTTGCAATCTTAAATTGGAGAGTTCTTTCCAGAAGTATTAGAAATTATGCTAAGAGAAGAGTTCAAGGCTTTCTTCAACAATACTGAACCTGAGTGAAGACAGAAAATATCACCTATCTAAAAACCCTGGTGCATTTCAGAAAATGCAGCCTTAAAGCACATGAACTCCTGTGAAGCTCCTGTGAAGCCCTAGAGACAAGGAGACACTATTAAAGCCTAATGCTAACCAATCTAATTTTAGACAAAATGATTTGACTTATTTTAGCAAATTAAAAAAAAAAAAAAAAAAAAGCTGAAATGACAGTATTTTTGTACAAAAGTCTTTACTGTCTCAAAAAACTATCCTCCTCACCCATCCTTTACCTATATAGGAGTGTTATTTTTGAACTGAAAATTTAAGGATACTTCCCATTGTTTAAATTACTTTCCTAATCTCACCTGAAATCACAGCCCCTATAGTCATTAGCAGAAAGTCTACTTCTGTACTCTAACTTCTACTCTACTTCTGTAATTCTTCTGTACTCTAACTCTTAATTTCAATTGAGTTACTTCTTACACACACTGTTATGAAAGAGGGAAGACTTAGGTTTGAGAGGTCTGAAAGTGAGAATGAATGGCCTTTATCAAAATTGTCAGGCAAATGAAGGATATAAGAGTGAAGTGGTAAGATTAATTCCTCAGAGTGCTACATAGCAAGATATTATATTAAATGTGCTTTAATAAAGTTAGGAAAAAGAAAAGAAAAGAAAAGAAAAGAAAAGAAAAGAAAAGAAAAGAAAAGAAAAGAAAAGAAAAGGAAAAAGGCTTTTAGTCACTTAAAAACTAACCAGCTCAGCCTTCTCTTTCTAAAAAAAAAAAAAAAAAAAAAAGAGCACAAACTCCCAAACCCCAGACACCTATTACAGAACACTCTCTTAAAAGGAGAAAGTAAAAGGAGAAAGAAAGTCTTGGGGCATTTAAAACTTCTTTACAGAGAGCAATGTGCACTAAGAAGGTCTCCACTACAGCTAATATGTATGCATGTATAGCTGCCAGCCTGTGTATCTGACTGAAATTTTAAGAAGTGATTTTTTTTTTTTATGAGCAACTGTGCTTAATAAGCTTTTCCTTTACATTCATTAAGAAAAGACCTTAGGACCCTTGGATTAGTTCACTTAAAATTGTTTACTATTGCTAATATGACAATGGAGAGCAAATGTGATCCTTATACAAGTTTACATAGTTATCATTATTCCTTACCCATTCTCCAGTGCTGTTCTTTAAAGTGTAATAGAAAAATAAGGATAATGGTCAAAAACGTAATGTTTGATTACATTATCTGAAATATTTAACTGAAGATATCATTACTGCACTGTCTTTTCTGTTATAATGAAGTAATGAGAATTTAGCCCATCTCTTTGGTGGATGAACACCATGACATTTAAAATACACAGTTTGCACACTTTGAAATGGCTGAAATCACATTGATTTATGTGATACAGCTAATTTGTTTAAATACCTTTGTGAATTTTAGGTATCATCCATTTACAGTCTGTTTCTAAGACCAATTAAGTTGAGAAGAGTTTCATCTGGACTTACTTCAAGCCTCTAGTTAGGGAACTTTTCTCTTTAAAATACATATATATATATATAGCTACACCTAAGTTGGAACAAAAGGGTGGTTTTCAATTAGTATGAAAAGTAAAAAAATTCTTTACCCCTTTCACAGCTTGGACAATTATATTTTTATTTCTGTAGCTAAATGCAACTAGCCGGCTGATTTTTCTTTCAGTACGATATCAGAATTTTTAACTTACATTCATATTTTCCACTTTCCACTTTCCACAGTGGAAGGAAATATTCAATACTAGAAACTTCTTTTCTTTCTCCAAAAGATGCCTAGGCTTATAGTCATCTCCTGGAGTTTAAAGGATGCAGTTTGAATACACTCAAGGAATTGTATTTTCTAAAATATTTTAGAGTTTTCACTAAATACTGCTCATATTTCCTAGAAAAAAAAAAAACAAAAAACAAAAAAAAACCTCTAATAACTATGCTGTTATAGAAAAGGTCCAAATCACATCCTTCTCTGACAGTTCCTGAAAGTTAAAACATATTTTAAATGCTATGATGAAGAAATCACTCCCACAAGTCTGACAGTATTATTTAATTAATTAATTAATTTAATTTAAATAATAATTAATTATTAATTATTAATTATTATTTATAATACTTTTTTGTTTATTAATTTATTAACACCTCTAAAACAGACTGGGCTCAAAAATAAGAGAAAATTAAAAGAATACTATTTTCAGATCCAAGTGATGTGCATGACTTAAGTAGATGTCAACCTGACTAGAACCGTTTAGGTTGTGGATGTTTTAAGCACATTTCTAAAACACTATTAAATTAAAATAAAAGAGTTTGGCTATGAGATTCAAGTTCATATAAAGTTGTGTCTGAATAAAGGAAGTCTGAATAAAACTATCTCAATCTATTCATTATTCATAACATAATTTTTTACTTTTTTCCTGTGTTTTCTTTTTGTGTCTAGATTTGACTTTTTACTAATGTCACATTCCTGATCTCCTAGATGTGGAATATTGTCTGAAGAGAGGAATGAAAGTCTACTTAAATTAAATTGAAAAGAAGACTATAAAAATTCAGTTTCCCTGTCCATAGGAATCACATTGAGAACCTAATTAACATGAAAATAATCTGTTTTCAGTATAAGATAGAGAATGTCTTGCGAACCAAAAACATCATTTAGTTGAAATGAAGATTACAAGAGCATGATTTTAAAGATATCACACTTTTTATTTCTAGAGACCAAGGGTAGAGATTAGATCATATCAAATTGCATAAATTTTTTATAGTGTTCAGCGCTTTCTCCTGTGTTCAGTCTTTTAATCTGTGCTTATCCTTAAAGACGATAATAATGAGAAATGTTATAATCATAAAACTTACAGTTTAAAAATGACACCTTTTTTATTCAGGGCATTACCTCTGGGATTATATCTGCTCATTTTAACAACAACAAAATAAAACTTTTACTTTTTCACTACTTAAGTACTGAAAGTTCAGAAGAGGAAAAAATAATAATTTTATGACAAAATAGTTTTCATAAAAATTGTTAACCAAATTTTAGTTAAAGAATTTGCTTTTCTAGTTACCATGCAGGTTCACATCAGGCATAGAGAGAAACACAATCACCTTAAAGCTGAGTAAAGTGTTTTGATAAAACTAAAGTCAATCAGTGAAGATCTTATTAAAATACAGTTCAGAAAAGACAAAACATCTTCAGATTCTTCTATACCTCTTTCACATGTATCACAGAAGAACATCTTTCACAACACTGTATTTCAAAAGAACATAATTTAAAAATCTTTCAGTTTGAAAACAAATCAGGAAAAAAATCAGTGTTGTATAGAAACCTGTGATACAGAAAAATGTTAATAATATACATTGAAGAAAAACATAATTTAAACAAAAACTTTATACTTTTTGCACTTGAATCAAAGAATGTATGAAAAACATTAAGCACTTATTTCCTCCCCAGTGAAACATATCATCATTTATGAAATAAGAAAAGCAAAGACAATGAGTAACAACTAGTATCTGTAGACAGAATTTGGAAAACAAGTGCTTCTTCTAATTGTCTTTTTAGGAGGGACTGTATATAAGTAGAAAATAGTTTTTCGTATTTGCTGAAATGCATAAAAAGCATTTTCATGAAAAGAATATTATGTAGGTCAATAGATCACCTGTTTAATCTTGTGCTCCATCACAAAGAAATCAACTAAGAATCTCATCTCTATAAGGGTCTTGTTAGACTTTTTGCTTGTTTCTGGAATGCAGTGATGTTGGTTTTAAAGTATTACTTCGGTTTTGCAATTAGCTTTCTCTTTGAAATATCTGCTATAAGCAATAGGAGGATTTCCTGTCTGCCTAGGATGAAGAAATTTTAATTCAATGAAACTTAATTTGGTTAAAATATATTAAATAAGATTCTGTTTCTACATTGCTTTCATTGTCTCCACTTATGGGGATAAAGAAAACATGTTACTTAATGAAAACAACAAGTTATTTATGACTTGACAAAATAGTAAAAATATTTCTTATCTATATATTTGTGTGTGTTTTATGTGTTTCTATATTTACTACATTTGTATTTGAGTCCTCAGAAGCATTTCAGAAATAGATCAGCTACTCACCTCACATTCAAAGGAAGACTGTCACTAGAAAAAACACTCCTCCTGACCTTATTTTTTCCTTCACACAGATCATCCAGTGCTATCATGGCCCAATTACACTTAACTTCTGAGATCTAACAGAATTACAGCACTTGATGGCAAGATTACACTCTATGTTTTTTCTCTGATTAGAATATATCAAAGTATCCAGAGTCCTTTTGATTTCATACTTTGACTAATGATAAGTCCATATTTGTCCCTTACAACCCTTATACAGGATACATGCTTCTTAGTCAGGGTGTCAGATTGATACAGTAACTAACCACAAAGTAAGTGGTTTCTGCTGGAATCCTCACTGACTTCATTTTCTTCTGTTCTTGTTTATGATTAGACAAAACTTACAAAAACACTTACAAAACTTCACTTATATTCAGTATTTGAGCAATATGGCTTCATATTTTGTTCAAAGATCACAGGTAATCACTTTCTTCAGGTATGACTGGATAGTAAACTTTTATTTTTGCATTATATCAAGATTTAAAGAAAACACAAGTGAAATACAACAAATCCTCAATTTGTTACTACACTTGAAATTCCATAAAGATCACTGGGTTATCTTCTGATAATTTATCTTAGATAAAACAAACAAAAGAACAAACAACCATCACCCATTCTCTTTTACCTTTTTTTTTTTTTTTCCCAATCAATTAGAGAAATTTGAGCTCTTTTTTGACTTTAAACATAAATAGACATACAAGAAGAGGAAAATTAACTCAGGTTACTAATGGTTTATGACATAAAAAATGTCATAAACATGATGTAAGGACAAAATTGAAACAGCTGAACATAGAGTAAAAAAAAAAAAAAAAAAAAAAAAAAAAAAAAAAAA
>CM021732.1:77628009-77697644 GCA_011075105.1 Heteronetta atricapilla | reverse complement strand
AAAAAAAAAAAAAAAAAAAAAAAAAAAAAAAAAAAGAGAGAGAGAGAGCACACACCAAAAACAAAACAACAACAACAACAACAAAACTGGAAACCTGGGAGCTACCTAGAACATAGATTTAGAGTTGCTTGACTTGCCAACAGTTATGCAGTCTTCTCTACACATAAGGTAAAGTTTAAGAAATAAAAAGAAACAATCTAGATGGAAATTGTTTATTTATTTATTTTAGTGACAAAATATCTAGACAATATATTGCAAAGTCATTCAGTTGTTTTCTGTTGATTTCTATTTTTTTTTTTTTTTTTTTTTCTGCAATATTTTTCTGGTGGCTGCTTTTTAAGCCCAGTAATGGTAGAAGACTTATAAACAATTGGGAGTATGATCACTCACCCACATATTTGTAATAGAATTAACTGAAAAAAATAATAATAATTTTAAAAAGCTACACGTGGATTAAATGACAAAGACAAGTACTTTACAAAGAGAAAGGTTGACAAAGAAATAGAGAACATTTTTTTAAATTCATTTGTTGGCAGTTTTTTGAAATGTGACTGCATAAGAATTGACTTTGCACAATGGTAAAATATATACTTTTTTTTTCTTAAAATCTCAGGTCAAAGATTTGGCAAATGCTAAACCTATTCAACATTTTTGATAGCCAAGTGAATGTGACTGAACTCTGCAAATATCATCAACAGTAAGAATACCTTTTGTGCTTTTTGAGTAGTAGGTCAATGACAGCATGAAACAGAATGGAAGACACTGAATTTTAATCCAGACATTTTTGCAGATGTGTCACTGGAAACCCTGTGGAGGACTATACAAAAGCTGAAAACCCTGTAGATAAATACATAGAAGCTTTCTGAAAAGGCAATCATCCAGATTTCTGGTACTAAAACACCAAAGTATATCAAACTATACTCCAGGTACCACAAAAGAGTTGCATCTTTTTATATGTTCAAAAGTAATATGCCTGGAGGTGATATATATATATATATATATATTCATATATATATATGTATATATATATATATATATATATCTCCATATTAAATATATATATAAATATATATATAAATATATATGGGCTTTTATATATATTTTTTTTTTTTTTTTTTTTTCTCTCCACAGTTTCTAAATGCCTTGATATAATCTTAATTTCCTGTCTTTCTTTTTGTATTTCTGACTGCTTAATATGTACCAGAAATACTGTTGCTTATGCTTCTTAGTTATGCTAAGCTGAGACATCCAATTAGGAAGCAGAAAGCTTCCTAATTGGTAACTCAGACGCATCTCATGTGTCTGAGTTACCAGTTACAAGCTATTTAATTTTGAAATGTAATTACTGAAAGGAAAATTTCTAGCACTTCTCTACAGTCCAGGGAAGTGATTATTAATCACTGAAAAACATCAAGCAGAACTTCTCTAGAAGATGGTTTTCAAATAAACTCTTCTTAGATGCTGCTCAGTTTATCTACAAAATCACTGTTCAAGTCTAAGAATCAATAGTAGTGTTAACCGTGTCAAATTTTGTTTCCTTTTCCTATATATGCTTACCCAGATAGGCCTACAGGTACATCTTCTATTTCTAGAGGATTTTAGGTTTCTTTCCCAGACAGAAAAGAGGAATTGTCCACATCCTGTATATACATTGGAAAGGGCACCGAAAGACTGTCAACACTCAAGTCACTAACGTTCAGTGACTGACAGCTAATTATGTCATTACCCACATCAGCTTAAGTGCAGCTTTTAGTAAGCTAAACAAGGACCTCTAACTCTAGATAAATGCTTGGTTTTTGTAGAATTAGAAGATGAACAAAGAATATATTTGGGTATAACAAGTGCAGAGATACACAAAATCAGCAAAGAAGACTGTTCATATCATTCCCATTAGTACCTGCAGAAAACACATTATGTACACACAAATACTCTCAAAAGTTGACCTGGTATGTTTTCTTATAAAAATTGTCTTGTTTCAATTGCCTTGCTGAGGAAAAAATGTTATATTGGTTTGTTGTTTTTATTTGTACCCCTGCTAAAGCAAAATTTGGTCAAAGTATAATGCTGAGCAGTCCTTCACAGGCCTTCTCTGTATCTATTCTAATTCCTTTGAGTTCGGCTCTGATTTTCTACACTACTTAAATGTAAAGTTAACCAGCATCAAAATCATTACCATACTTCTTAAAGCATGAGGGAAAATACAGGTTGTCTGCCAGGGAAATAATCTCTTAGAATATATAATAGAAGGCTCAAAGTTTTGTGAGTCAGTTTTATATAATATTTACAAAGAATTGTTTAAATTAAAGATGGAGATTTAAAAAGTTGTATTCCCTATGTAATCAGCATGCAAGGATTTCCACTTTTTGTCAGCATCTCCAGGGCCATTCAATATTTTGTGGGCTTAAGCATAGAATGACAAAGGATGGAATTTACTGGGCAGTTAGACGGAGTTTCCCATATAATTTATATTCAAAGCTCAGCTTTCTTATTCCAAAGGAAGAGGCAGTGTCATCAGAAGAGGGTATATTGTCACATAAATATTCCTTTTTCAATACTACCTAACAGCAGAAGTGGACCATGACTTAAGTGCACTTGATACACTTATCTCTTTGAAATACTCTCATCTTCTAACGTAAACAAAGGTTGATATATTTTAATTTGGTAGTGGCAACACAGCATTTATTTCAAAATGAATGAAAATATTACCAAAGTAATTAGAAGGGCTTTTATTAATTATTAAAATAATTCTTGCCTACAGATAATGAGTTGACATTTACTAAAGTTAAAAATTATTATAATTATATATTTACTTACATTTGTAATAAGATATTAACTTTAACAGCTTTATACAAAGATGTCTTTATGCCTAGAAAAAAGTATGCCAGTCTTTATTAGTTTCTTTACAAAGCTAAAATAGGCACACTTCGAAAATCTCGTGTACAAGGCCTCATTTTAAGTAACATATCAGTAAAAACAGCATAACAATAACACTAGAGCTTCAATCTTTCAAAATTCCAGTCAGTTATGGATGGTATGATATATATATATATATGTGGATGATATATATATATATATCATCCACAACTTCCTGACTTCTTAGCAGCAATAAACAGAGAACCTACCTGAGTCTCAAGAGACCTACCAAGAAATATTAACTAAGTGGGGAACCAATGTAGTCATTTTGTTATCATGGAGTTCTTTGTATGTAAAACTAAGAAAATACTTTTTATAAGTTGTTTTAAGATCTTCTCAGGAAACTTGCAATATATGAAACAGGTATTACTAACAGATAAGGAATTCCATCAGACTGATCCTGTTGTTGTTACCTTTCAGATCAAATGAAATCAAGCAAAAAAAAAAAAAATCCAATTATAGGAAGATGAGAAAACAGCTTTCATTTATTAGACTATCCAGCAATTCAAAGAAAATACCTATCATTTATTTAATTCATGCAGTAGTTTGCTAAAAGAGACGAGAAGGAAAGTCCAGCCAATGTTCTCTCTCTCCTTGCCCTTAGCTGCACAGAAAATAATTGAAATAAATAAAGGATGATATAGCAGTAAACCATAATGAGTTACTTTAAGAACAGGGAGGGAAATAGTAAAAGTGGTGCCAGACATCTAAATGCAAGTTTATGAAACTGAATTATACTTATGTATTAGCTGATATTAAAAATCAATATAGTGAAAAGAACAGAATAGAAGAAAAGAATGTTAAGACATGTAACTGTACACAGTATCTCATTCCTATGAGCAAGTCAACTGCCAGGTTCTGAAAGTACTGACTGTAAGCTGGTCAAAATTTTGCAAAGGACAGTGAAGTATTTATTTATTTATTTATTTATTTAACCGAAGAAAACATGTTTGCTGGAATATGGCAAATAGTTTAAACTTTTGCCATAATTTGTTCATCAACCCTAAAGAGGTCTTAATTAGGAGACAACATATATGTAATTATAAAAGAAACTTCTAGTTCACTATTCTAAGAGCATCAAAAAAACAATACAGATCTGGTTTTCCTTTACTTCTTGATACCATTACTGTTAAATTTACACTATTGTCAAATCACTGAAAAGTGATGCCAATTCAAAATAATAGCATTTTACACCTTCTAGGGCAGTGATTAAAATTCATGAAGCTGCTTATGTTTTTTACAAGCTCCAACTCTTTGTTTTAGGTTTTTACAACATATAAAGATGTTTCTTTCTGTGAAAAACTTACACTGAAAAAAAAAAAAAAAAAAAAAAAAAAAAAAATTATGAGGCACAATCTATTTGCAGTGTTATTCAGACAATTTAGTCCCAACAGAAACTACAGGAGGCTTAGAGTCCCTGGGGAATCTCTTCCCCCACCTATGGAAAGCTGAAATAGTAATGTATGTTTTCTGTGTAGAGTAATCTTAACTGGAAGCCTGTAGAGGAAACACAGGTTTTTTCTCCTACTGAGGTTCTTAACAAAACAAATAGTGCAGGCATTTTCTTCCTATTTAGACAATATATCTGACCAAGTCTCCCACAGCTCTTGTAAAAACAAAACAAAACAAAAAGTCCAAGAACAACAAACAAACAAAAAAATGCAGTAATATTTCTGAAATGATATTATTTTATTCTTCAATTGCTTGCTTCTTATTTAATCTTTCAAATGCATTTTAAATATAGTATCTGGTACATAACTTATTATTCGGCCAATACAATTCCAGTGAAAAGCAAAAAGCTTTATAATGAAATAATATAACATTAAAGAGAAAGGACTTTACATGCACTATACAGAAAATGAAAATTAATTGATACAGAGCAAATGCTCCTAGAATTAGACCCATACGGCATAACCAAACCTCCGTTTGTTCAGCGAGGCTGAATTAGACACCATCCAGAAAATACCTCACTGTTTCTTTGATAGAAGTAAGGGACATAGCTATTATTAGAAATGTTCGGTTCCTTCTGGTCTCTAAAGAGGAGAGTAAAAAAAAAAAAAAAAAAAAAAAAAGCACCTTGGACAGTAAAGTATAAAATATGGTTCTTTGCAAATCATATGTATTCTTATCATTGAAATTAACACCAACTCAATAAATAATAAGATGAATGTCAGGCAGAGTTTCTAGTATTTGTATCAACAGAAAGTCTAAATGAAGTTCTACTTAGGAGTTGGTTGGATATAAGGAAAAGGTTTGTTCACTGGGAGGACAGTCAGGCACAGGAACAAACTCCCCAGGGTTGTGGTCACAGCACCAAGCCTGTTGGAATTCAAAAATCATAGAATCAAGGAATGTCTGATTTTGGAAGAGCCCTCTGGCAATCATCTAGTCCAACCCTTGTGTGAGGCAGGGTCACCTAGAGCACAGGATTGCATCCAGGCAGGTCTTGAATATCTCCAGAGAAGGAGACTCCACAGCCTCTCTGGGTAACATGTCCCAGAGCATTGTCATCCTCACAGTAAAGATTTTATTTTCTCATATTCAAGTGGAACTTCCTCTGTGTCAGTTTGTGGCCATTGCCTCTTGTCCTGTTGCTGAACATCACTGAAAAGAGTCTATCCCCATCTTCTTGACACACTCCCCTCAGATATTTATACACATTTATAAGTTCCCCTCTCAGTCTTCTCTTCTCCAAGCTAAACCAGCTCAGCTCTCTCAATCTCTCCTCATAAGACTCCCGTCCCCTAGTCCTCGTAGTAACCATCTGCTGGCCTTGCTCCAGTATGCTCTCAGACATATGGTTTGATTTTTAGGTGGTCCTGTGTGGAGTCAGAAATTGGACTTGATGGTCCTTGTGAGCCTCTTCCAACTAAGTATATTCTATGATTCTATGAAAACCTAAGACTGAATAATTAGTTGTAACCTATACTCTTTAGTTAATGTTGTATAAGTAGGGAGAAACCTGTCTGAGTTTCCTAGGGAATTTTTTCCATTGACTAAATAATTTCTTGAAGGTGTCATCCTTAATGTGTTCTCTAGGTTGTTATCCTCCCTGTGTTGCATATTGCCAACTCTTGTAATATTATGAAAAGTCTCATAATCATTTATTTTTTATTTTTCCAGCAACTGGAAGGGATACAGGAGAATATTGTTACATTTATTAGGGAAAAAAAAAAAAAAAAAAAAAAAAAGGGAATGGAATTTTATACTTTAATTGTAGAGCTGTGCAGTACCACCCCCCGAATATCAGCTACCTACAAATTCAAAAATCACATAAAATATAGGTCAACCAAAAAACAAAATGCAGAAAATTGATGTTTTTTACTTCAAAAACATCAATAAAACTTCATAATTTTGTATGGATAAATGCCTGCTTTTTTATTACATTTTGATGCATGGTATACAGATGGACTGAGAGTGATAAGAAAAGAATCTCAGTAGATCACCTGAAAATGTTTGGGAAGTGGATCTTACTTTTTTTCAGGAGAACTGAATAAATGCAATTTCTCTGAAAGTAGAGTTGGCTAAGACTCATACAACCTCTTACTGGACCTGAATAAAAGCATAGCCACATTTTAAGGGGTGTGTGATGGTCATCCACCTTCTGCTCTGTAGCAGAAAAGGTCCCCATGGTGAGGTGAGCTGTGTCCCCCCATGCAGCTGTTAAACAAGAGGCCTATGAGGGCCCAGAAGCACCCATGGCCAATGATTTACTTGCTGTAATGGCCACAGTGCTGCCAGAAAGCAATGACAGCATAACTGCAGGCTAAGGTCAGATCACACAAGAAAAACAGGCACAAGATGGTAGTGACCTGGGACAGGCCACCTCAGCCACAGCCATGAGGGAGGGGCTCCCACTGCACCCTGCCCACCCTGTGGCGCTGAGGGAAGCAGTAGCTTGTGTTGGAAATACTCAATGTCCACTGGCCACCACACTTCATGCAGAGGCTTAACAGCAGCATGGTGGTGACACTGAAGAACAGGGCTGGATGGACAGGACCCATCACCAGTGGCATGGCAGAAAAAAAAAAAAGAAAAGAAAAGATGGATTAGTCTCTGGCAATGTCATAGGCTATTGTGCTGCCAGCACAAGCATAAAAGAAAGTAAATACTAAGCAGTGTTACAACTTGTTACTCTCATACTATTGAGATTCCAGTTGCAGTTTTACTCTTGTGACTGCATGATACCTCTGTCTGTAATCACCTTTGTAAATGGCAGGCTCCCAAGTTATATCTAGTTTTCTCAGAGATCACACACTATTAGTCTGACTTGAAACCAGTCATGATCAGCATTCACTAAAATTTTACAGACCTCAATAAAATAAAATCTGACACAAGGTTCCATATCAAAATTTTCATACAAATGAAGTCTTCATAGACATACTGAATTCTTATATGTAGCAGGGTAAGTTCTGCCTTCTTCCTCATTCATGTAGTTTCAAACAAAGAATCAGTTACGTTAGTGTGTGTGAGATTTTATCTTGGGTTGATCAAATTACATGCTTAAGATGATAGTTTCTTAGCCATCCTAATCCATCTCTGAAAAGAAATCAGATACCGTCCTGTCCTTTCATGAGCACTTGGAAACATAAAATCCATATGCCTTTCACTCTCTCCACTGTCATACATCACAAGTTTTACACTTCTTTTTACATTTCCTTTTATACCCAGAGCAGCCATTTCACTGTGTGTAAAAGCTTGTGGTGTATGTAATGGCAGGATAAACAATTATAGGCTATAGATGACATCTTGTACAAATGGAGGGAGGAAATACAGCCTGAATAACCCCACAGAATGAAGGGTATAATCGCAGAGGGGCACAGAGAAGAGAAACAAGGGAGACAAAGGTGGGTGTTAGATTTTGTTTGGGAGTCTCTTTCCTAAAACTTAACAAGAGAATAAACTGGCAGCAAGGTCTTCCCCACTACTTAAACCTGGACTAATGATAGTCAGAGAGACAGGGTATTTTACTAGGAACTGGCTTAAGTTTGCCATGTGAACACAACTTCTCAGACATATTCACACACCTAATTCTTTGTGAAATTAGGTATGTTTAAGAGTTCTTATTTCTGAGTTTATCACATGTGAAACAGGGAGAAAATATAAAGCGTAATCAATTTCTGTGAACAACTCTGCATTGCTGTGATAGGCAAACTGAAAATTTATGCTAATAGATAGTGAGTATAGAGGGAGGTCGGTATAGTCCCAAAAGTGGGCAACTAGCACCAAGGTCAATTAGAAATGGCAGGGCTGATGAAAGACCAGTTAAGGGCAGACACCCATGTGTCTATCACCATGATATTCCTTCCAGCTTCATGGGCTTCAGATTCTGCTTTTTGTCAGGATAGGATACAGTGAACCTCACACTAGAAAATGCTGTTAGCAGAGGGATAGGCTCACTTTCATGTTCCAGGCTTGACTACTGTGCAGTGAAGAAGGATCTAGATTAATGTTTTCCTTTCTTACTAAAAGAAGTTTGATTTTCCTGGTGATGAGGAGACACATCTATCTAAAATATATCTAATAGATCTAAAACATCTATCTCTCTGCTTATCTGAGCACAGGAAACAGGATTTTTTTTTTTTTCTTTTTGTAATTATTTTAACTTTTAGTATCTTTATTATACTGTGTATAATATATTATGTAGCTTGGTCTCCCAAGAAAATAAGACTTCTTCCTTTTTGATTCTTCCCTTAAGCCATGTGAACTTGCTGGTCAATTTCAATCATGTCTCAGCGATGCAAAGATCTGATAAGCATCCTAAAACTAAGCTGTGTAGAGAGACTTTATTAAAGCTTTCACTGAAGGGTATAAGGATGAGCTCAAGTCTTTTTAAACAATAGAGACTAGCACAGGAGAAAGCTATTGTAAATGCCGTAACCACAGGAAAACTTCAATTGAATTTCACTATATTATACAAAACAGTGAATGTAGCCACAGGACATAAATATTTATGGCACCAGGCTTCGTTACTTCTGCTCAGAATGCAATTGCTTGCTTGGCTGTATCTCACTGGCATTTGGCAGCCCTCATCATGAGCTGGGCATTGTAAAAGACACTATACAACCCCCAAACAAAAATCTGTTCCTGTGATATAAAACTCATGATCCTGACTAATTACCTGGCTTTGTATGGAAAAAAAAAAAAAAAAAAAAAATCAGGAAGGGGAGTGGGGTAAAGAGAAAGAGGAATTGTGCAGTACCCATTATTGAGTTATTAAATTTCTTGTGTTTTATAAATCATTGTTTATGATCTCATCATCTAACCGTTGTGAGGTCAGGAATACATTTCTCTACAATCTGTTGATTTTTACCTACAGTGACAACTATGAGCAATTCTTGACAGAACCTGACATAAAGCTTTCCAATTGTAAAGAAATACATATTTTAAAATATTGACAAAAAATTCATGCCTGTCAGAACTGTGTAAACCACAGCCAAATACCCCAGTTTGGTTCCTTCTTGTGGAAAACAAAATTTTTGAGATTAAAAGACTCAGATTTCAAAATAATATTTAAAACCACACAGTTTACTTGAAAAGGATATTTGTTGCTCTAAACAACCTACTGAGTAAACTGCTGAGAGTTATCACCACACACAGATCATGCCACTGTTTTTGAGAACAAGTACAGGGTTGTGCAATCAGGATTTACGCACACCAGAAGACATTAAATTTCATACACACAGAAGGGAAAGTTGAAATCTCAGATGAAATAATGTGAATTATGTGATTTGTCAAGTTTGCAGCCTGAAAGCTAATGTAATTGTGACTTTTCTGTTTCTGCCCATGTAGTTTTTTGCAGTGCCCTAAAGAGCTTTCAGTTAGTGGTTTAAGACCTAGCTATATTAAAAATAGCATAGAAGTCTTTGAACCTGTAAGACAGTAGAAGTCACTAGGACAGTAATTATTATAAAACTTGGGATGAAGAACTTGACAGTTGGGAAAAGAAACCCTAGTGAGCAAGAACATATGGCTCTGCAGTGCTTTTCTAGAACTTATTAAACAAATCCAGTGTGACCATTTTAGAAAACATGAAGTAACTGCAACAGACTCCAACAGTCTTTTCTAGTGCAAGCCCTCACCCACTTGTATTTGCCTCACCCATGTTCTTTCTTCCCTTAAATCAGGTGAGAATCAAAACCAAACAATAATAATGAAAAACAAGTGACAAAAGAAACAGAACTTTTATCCTGTCCCTTACCTTACCCTCTAATAGATGTACTGCAAGGGAAAATACAGGTCTGTACATTTCACCAGAGCTCTGGTTATACAGCAATTATTTTTTTGTATGTTTTTATATACTGTGGAGATTAAATAGATATGCAGACAAACTGGTGGTCAGACTGTAATATTTGTCAAAAAATCTTTAAATTACTCTCCCTAAAATTTAAAATGGAATAGTTCAACTACTGCTAGAAGTGTTTTAGATAGTGCCAGGGCTTTTCTTTATCTTTTCTTAATCTGTTCAGATAAACAAGACTTGTTACAAAGCAAGAACTCGCAATGGCAGCTTTCCCCTGTATAACTACTAGTGAGTTGCATTGTTTTATATTAGTAAGTAAAACACCCACAAATATATTGACAGATGAACAAGACTTTTTTAAAGCTGTTTCATTAAAGCAGAATCAATAAAAATCTTTTTTTCTTCTTTTTCTTTTTTTTTTTTCCTTTTTCTTTTTTCTTTTTTTCTCCACTGAAAACTACTGAATCCCACATTCTGTACTACTAATCTGTACTACTAATCTGTACATTCTGTACTGCTAATGGAGGTCTGCAATTTGCAACAATATGCTGTAGTGAAATTATGGCAGGTTTGAAGTAGCAGATAAATCAAGATGGCTGAATGCTGCAAGTCGAGCCCACTGGTACTGGAACTGCTTTTTAATGAAAAGGAATAAACCGCTATGAAAATGCTCAAGTGAAACTTACTGTAGAGCATTACATCTCTCTGTCTAAGCCTGTCATTCACTCACTGCTTAGCAAGTTCTCCTCCTGAAATAATTGGATCAAGAGTGTAACTTAAAACTAAAAAGGAGCAGCCCTGAATATAGACTAGAAGCACTGTCATTTGGAGGCAGAATTGGAGAAAAGTTTCTGCTTATTTTCATGAACTCTGCATCAGAACTGAGCCAGAATTAGGTGGGTTGCCAGTGTGTACTGCTTAGGGACAAAATCTAATGGTACCTTTAAGGAGTTATATATACATGAATAATTTTAGTAATATAATTTTTACAGATGACTGTGAGATTTTAGTTGATTTCATCTATTACATACAATCTTTCCCATTTGAGTTTCAGAAAAAGAAAGTGAAATTGTTTTAGCCAGGTGCAAGGAAGCAAGAGAACTGTGTCTAAGAAGCCTAGGACCTTATAATAAGTGGACACTGAAAAAATGAAATTCCATCTCATGAAAAATAATGAGGTCTTAAATTTTACTTTCATGTTGAATTGGAATGAATAGCCAAATTTAGAGTTTTTGTGTTTTGTTGTGTTTAGGGGTTTTGTTTTGTTTTGTTTAGGTTTTTGTGTTGTGTTTAGGAGTTTTTGTGTTGCACAAAATATTTTGAACACATTCCATTTCAAGCTAATGCAAGTATTTTACTTTTTACCTTTATAGTTCTGAGTATTATTATACAGATGTTACTCCAGTAATTTTGCAGATGCATTTAAATGAAACTGGTTCTTGTAAAAATTTTAGTCAAAGTAGCAGTTTACAGGAGACTTTTTAAACACATATTTCAAGTATGACTAATTCTAAGCAACTTCAAAACCTCTTTCTATATTTCATTTTCATAGAGTAAGATCATTAAAATATATATAGCTACATTTACTTCTCCCATATGTGGGATCAAAATGTCTGTTACAGTAAGCAAACACGCAGCTTTCCCTACAGTTTGATCACTTTGCATCAAACAGCATCAAAGTTGTTGCAAACACACATACCTGTAGGTACCAATCTGCTTCATAGTAGGTATATTTCTAACATACAGATTTTGATGGAGGTGGAACATACTTGTGTTTTAGTCTGAGGGATTTTGAGACCTGGATCTTATATTAGAACTGACAAAAAGGTACTTCTTCTGGAGAAATGGGCCCACACATGAGCTAGCAGGTGTGGATAAGAACAGCAACAATGGGACATTAGTTCTGAGATCTTCCATTCCTTGTAAAGTCCCAGATTATTCACTCTGATCACTCTGCTTTTTGTATGATGCAGTTTCTTTCAGGGATTTTGAGATTCAGGGCAAAGTGAGAAAAATCTTGGAAGTGTTCAATTTATACAAATGAACAATAGCCAACCAAAATGATTCTTTGATGCTTTGTGTGTGGAATTAATCCTGAAGTGCCAGGAAATCATGTGGGGGGAAGGACAGATAAAATATTTAATTCCCTTCTTGACTAAAAATAATAATAATAATAATAATACAGGGGAAAGGCAGAGAAACCACATTTTAATATATCATTGTATATCTATATTACACTATGTTGATACACTATGAAAATAGTGTATCAACAGCAAAACCCTGTAATGGAGCTCACAGACTGTACCTATCTATGAAAACAATTTCTTTTTATGATAAAACCACTTGAGATCAGCATGGACATGAAAGCAAATAACTCAAAGCTAAAAGTGAAAATATAAAACACACTAAATATTTTTCACCTTCAGCATCATTGTTAGTTTAATATAAGTGGAAACACCTAGCAACTGACTTGTGATGATCACTCACATACAAACAAAACCTATTTTTTTTTTCCTCTTATCAAACAATTTTTTTACTGTCTTAATACCACAGTAGCACTGGGGAACTAAAAACACTGACTGACCTGGAGTATAGCGATGATTTATAACAGATTTTTTAACTACTCCTATGTGTTATAATCCAATCTCCTGAAAGAGAAAAGTATAGGTGTGCTATCAGGATAATAAGTGCTCCTGCTTCTACTGTGGGAATTGGAAACCAGAGAAGTGCTTGAACCAGTGTTTTACTAATTTAATCACGAAAGAATCAAGAAATGGCATATTTTAATTTTTGTATTAAAAAACATTTATTTTTATAATTTCAAACACAGAAATGAGTTAACAATGTAAAACAGTCACTAGGAGACTGAGAAGTGAAAGTTTAAAGGAGAACAATGGATTTTGAGTTCAACATCAAGAAATACTGCTCAGGCCTGATATTTTTATATTCTCTGCTTACATATAAGCAGATATTTTTATATGCTGCTTACATATACTTTGTGACATCCAGTGTTTCATTAATGCTAGATGGTGACTATTAATGATTAGATGCCATTCTTGCAAAAATCACCTTTAGAAATTGTTTAACTCTTTAAAAAACCTTTAGAACTGTTATTTTGCAGGCTGATTTTAAAGTGTTAGAGAATCACTGTCTCCTAGAGTTGTATATTATAAACACCGCTCTCCGGAGATGGAAATGATCATCTGATGCTGAAGTGAAGTGAGAGGGCCAAGAATCCTTCTCTACTAGAACAGTAAACTCTCATTTTTTGTTGTTGTTGTTGTTGTTATTGTTGTTTGTTTCTTTGTTTAATTGCAACTTGAGGACTGACAATGAACTGATTTTAATTTATGCAGGTCTCTTCCAGTGGAATTCACTGAGTTATGCCATTTTATTTTTTTTCTGAGTTCAGATGATGGGCACTTCTGCTTGTAATATCTGAGGTAGATTTTAGAGTTCCTTGTCATCAGATATGCAGGAAATAATTCTTTTACTGTGTGATTTAGACATCAGAACTTGACTATCAATTAAATTTATCATTGAATGTAGAGCACATTGATGCATATTCATTTATTTGTGTTTTAAACTTTTAAGATGATTCGATGGAATACAAAGTATTCATAAGATACAATTTTCATGTGGCTTTGGTTTCCAAAATCCAGTTTCTATTTGATAGTTGGTTAGTTATTTATATTGATGTTACCTTTACATTGAAAATTTATCTTTAAAAATATCAAAGTCATCATAACTATTGGTATAGATCAATACCACTGCTAGCAATTAACACAAAGAAACTTGGGCTGTATAAGTAACCATTCCTTTAGAAATTAGTGAGAAAGAGAGCAGGCAATGGAGAACAGACTGTTAGAGTGTTTAAAAGATTATTTAAATGTTCTGGTTGAGATTAAGCTTGATTTCATTCTTGGACTTCAATTAAAAAAAAAAAAAAAAGAGGTATGGAAAAATGTAACAAAAAGTGTTAGGCAGGCTGGACCTGAATAAAAACATGACGTCACTGGAGTCAGTGGCACCTATTTCATTTCAAGTAATGGTTTTCATTTCAAATAACTAAGTTTTTTTCAAAACAGTTAATTCAGATGCTTTTTTTTTCCCACTTTTTCACTGCAAAATCTTAGTATCCATAGAGATATACTAATACAATTTGTGCCACAGCTATATTTCACATCCCCTTACTTGCTTGAAAATTTTGCTTCTCATGTGTATACACCTTTATGAACACAATAAATGTGGAAGAAAACAGAAACTGGCCCTAGAATTCAGAGTTGGTTCTATAGAAAATACATCTGATGAAACAGCTAGCTCCACTTATTTTCCATTCCGTTGCTCAATGCTAGCAAGGGAGATGAATAAAGGTAACACAGAGAAAAGAATGAAGTTTCTTACACTCACCCCTTTTTAAAAACAAGCAAACAGCCCCCTTACGACCTGACACATTGGAAGACTGGCTTTCCCTTATCTCCAGATCTCACTTCTACTCCACTTTTTTGTATCTTTTCAAATACTGAGCATTTCACAGAATCACAGAATCACAGAATAGTCTAGGTTAGAATAGACCTGCTGCTTTATAATTTCACAGCAATGGTAAAATTTGTAGGCCTCTATCACTTTCTCATTTCCTTGATAACATGATATTTTCTAATTCATTGTATCTCCAAATTCAGATGACAGTCTATAAGGAGGTCATGAAAAGCCATTAACAAGGTGGTTGAGAAGCCTGTGACATAGAAATTTCCATTGTAATATAGGGAAAAAAACATATCTTGCTCTTTATGTATGATTTCTCTTCAAACTCAGCTTCTTGAACTACACAAAGGTTATAAAAAGGCTTATGCTTAACAGACTTAAATATCTTTACTCTTATTTTAATTGAAAGTGCAGTAGGATTTAGAAAATATTTACAACTCAAGTAAGGGATTACCAGTTGACTATTTCAGAACACTCAATTATTCAATTTCCTGTGGGAATAACTTATACATATGTGCATATATATATTAAAATACTGCTTATTCAAATAATTAATAGCACTAGATATTTAACTATTCCAGAACACCCACTTACAAACCACTTTTTAGTAGTTTAAACATAAAGGAGACTATTAACAAATACAGAAGTCATTAGGCAGTTACATTCTAAAAAGGGGGTGGAGGGGAGAGGGAGATTTCCTCATTCAGTGAATTTTACTTGTTAATCTTTTTGCATTTAATAATAACAATAACCTGAGGGAAAGAACTTTCTTATTTATTTTTGAATATGATATTCTGTATTAACTATGATTTATTTGAAATGTCTTTGATTTTTCATTCTTCACATTATTTTTTGAAAGTAATCTCCTTGATTGCATTATTATAAAATAAATAAATAAATAAATAAAAGTTTTTTACACAGAGCATTTTGAATATTGTTGGGTTAATACCAAAAGACACTCCAACTATCATTCAGAGAACCACTGCACCCTCAGTGCTATTAATCCTACAGTCACCTGGAAAAACACAACAAGGAATACATTTTCACATCTATTGAACATCTGGTTAACTATTTTTCACTAAGTAAATGGATATTTATTAGATAGAATTTACATTGCTCTTGACCTAAGAAAGAAGAAAACTACCATTTATTGTCACATGACCAAATCACTTTCTTGAGGTAAAGCTCTATAAAACAGCTGTCCCAGCTCAGCATGTCCTAATCTACTGGAGATACCTTGTTATTTACTCATTTATTAACATGTGAAAAATTCCAGCAACAAAGCAAAAATAAAACAATTATATATATATATATACATATATATATAGTTCACATATATATATGTATAATATATATATAATACACATATAAATGTATATATTATACATATATATACATATATAATTTATACTATATAGTTATATAGTTATATATAACTATATAGTTATAAGTTATATATATAGTATATAAGTTATATATAAGTTATATACTATATAAGTTATATATATAGTATATATATATATACTATAGTATAGTTAATATATATATGAACTTAAACAGTAGCTAAAACTATGTTCATTACATCTACCAGCAACAACAAGGTCACCTTCAAATCTTTCTTCAGCCACTGGAGAGTTTATGAAGTCTAACACTTCTGTGGCATACTTTGCACTCTTACACAAAGATTAAATAATTAAGATTCTATGGAAATAGATATGGAGGAGAAAATCTGAGTCTGATATGGTTAATTCTCTGTACAAATTTAAGAATACAAGAAAGCCATCAAAAATATTTTAAAATTGTTCTTATATACTGAGTTATCAAAATAAGATTCAAACCATAAAATACTTCCTAGATCAATTTAATAATGTGTAAACACACACACCAATTTTAGTACTAAATGTAATCCAAAGCAGACCTCCATGTAAATATTTGTGATCTCCATGTAAAACATCAAATCTTCTTACTAGTTGCGGGTAAAGTATATTCTTGCCTTCAGCTGCTCTGTGCTATTCTATGTGCGCAACCTGCAATCTATGGTTTAACAAGGAGAAATTAATGCATAGTTTGAATTTACAAATCACGACACTTATGCACACAAGTAACTCTTGGAAGACTGGATATTTTCTGCCCTTTTCGGAGTTTCTCTCCTTATCTCATTAGCTATGGGGTGCTCATCCCTTCCTTGCTGCCATCATTTTTAGTACAGCAAAAAACAGTTCTGAGGCCAATTATATAATATTCAAAATAAGACTTGATTCAAATTCATATAAAATCATATACAGCTAATATATACCTGTGCATGTTTAATTTGAAATGTTGGAATTTGAAACTGCTAATTAAAGACATTAGTGAATGTCAATACAGCATTATTTTAATGACTCCAAGATAATCCCACAGCAATCAATTTAGATGAGAATGAGTTTATTGTAAAGTGCCAAAGGTGGGGGAAAAAATGCTTTCTTTGCACTACAAAGTAACGATTTCTCAAATGAATAATGCCTGTTCAGAATTTAACTAGATAATTACTTCATTTGCATTTGGTAAGGTGATAAGAGGAATGAAAAAGACAACTCAGTGGGAAATGATGTAAGTGTTAAAAGGTGACATGTAAAAGGCAATGTTACCCAAAGTTCTGGCTTACCAACAGAGCCCATTTTAAAAGGAACACATTTATTAACCTAAGCATCCTGGTGGGAAAGAAACAAAGCAGAACAAATATATAATAGAAAAATACATTCCAGCAGAAAGCTCTGACACGCAGTTCAGAATGACTGGAGGCTGGAACAACCAGATATATTTCTGTTCTTGTTTGTATATAATGAAGTTGAGGAATGACTAGAAGCCAGAACACAAAACTGCTGGGGTCTACTCCCATATCTGTTCAGTCTTATAGAAACAGAAATTGTGGTAAATTACAGGTCAGCCACGGTCAGTCCTGCAGAAATAATATTAATTAGAAGCAATAAAAATAATTTCAGACTTTTGTAGCAGCCTGGAATGACCCTGTGCTTTATCAAATGCTTTATCAAAGGCAAAGAGGGCAAAGAGTGCCTTTTTTTTTTTTTTCAGCTCCAAGCTATCCCATTCACTTCTTCAAAGATGATTAAACACCTGCCAGGTTTTAAATGTATGACACGTTTCTGACTTGCTTAAAACAGTATGATGTGATCTGTTGCACCTCTACCACTTTCTAGCTGGTGGGGAATCTCTGCAGGCAGGCACAGTACACTTCTGCTGGTGCTATATACTTCAGTGCTGGCATGTTGTGGAGCTGGGTTTAGTGCTAACGTGTGCTCTGTCCCAGCTTAGCATGTGAGAGAAATAAGGGTCAGATTTCTCAAAGGATTAGGGAGCTGTGATGAATGTGGATGACATTATTTTTATGATAAAAGCTGTCCCTGGTTACGATACTTACCAACTGAGTCTCATGTGGGTTTAAATATGAAAAAAAAAAAAAAAAAAGATAAGTATTTCATAGATTTTAGTTCATTGTCTAATTGTTTATACAGTGATGTGGCATATTTAACATTTTAAAACTGGTAAGATTTTTACATTTCTGTATATATGTAAATATCAACATCACAAAATGTTTCTTTTTTTGCAACTGAATTAATTTGCCATTAATGTTAGGTTAAACTGGTTTGGCAGTAGCTAAGTTTCTGATTCCTATTTGAAAAAGGAACAAAGCATATCTAAGTGAAGGGTTTCTGAAAATTATTTGAAGGGGGAGAAGGGGAGAAGCAAAGAAAGAAAGGAAAAAAAAAAAAAAAAAAAAAAAAAAAAAAAAGGCACCTTGATGCTCCAAGTGGACAAAGATAAAGAGAGGCTCAAGAAATTCCCTCTTTCTCTCCTCCCACACACAGTACTCTCCTGATGTCTAACATTTTAGTTACGTTATAAAAAATTGCTTTGCTTCCTTCAAATTGCATTCCTTCCATTAGTCACATAATTAGCATCTGCCCTGGTTTCAACTTGGATAGAGTTAATTTTCCTCCTTCTAGCTGGTATGGGGCTGTGTTTTGGATTTAGGATGAGAGTAATGCTGATAACACACAGAGGTTTTGGTTGTTGAGCAGTCGAGGGCTTTTCAGATTTTCATGCCAGGAAGGAGACTGGTGTGGCACAAGGACAGAACCAGGACAGCTGGCCCAAACTGGCCAAAGGGATGTCACATGTTGAATAATAAAAATTGGAGGGGGGCAAGGAGGGAGGGGCTGCTCTGGGACTTGCTGGGCATCAATCAATGGGTAGTGAGCAATTGCATTGTTCATCACTTGCTTTGTATACTCTTTATTATTGTTATCCTTTCTTTTTCTTTCATATTAAACTGTCTTTATCCTTAAGCCCATGAGTCTTTTACCTTTTTAAAAAATAAAAAATAAAAAATTTTTGATTCTCTCACCCATCCCATTGGAGAGGCAGGTAGTGAGTGAAGAGCTGTGTGCTGTTTAACTGTCTTCCAGGCTAAACCACAATAATGTCATTTGCCATATATGAGAATAACCATGACAAGATCATAATTCTGAAATATTAAAAATCCACTGATGGACAAATTAAAGGACAGTATATATATATATTTAAATCTTTTTCAGAGAGACTAGGAAGAGGAAAATAATTGTATATCTCTCTTTATATAGGTAAAACATATGAAAGTTATTTCCTAGAGAAAAAATCTGAAAACAACAGTGGTAAATATATATATTTCTAAATATTTCAAAATCAGAATGAAAATCTATTTTATCCCAGGTATGTCCCTCAGAAAATACCAGAATTTTTGATCTTTATTCACTGATTAGGGGATAGTTCATTTTATTAAGGCTCACTTGCCTTTTATTTCCTTTTAGATGCTAAAGAGATACATCATGTACTAAATTAGTCTAAGTGACATTTTCGTCATCTCTTTTATTTCCAAGTAAAATCTGTAAGCAGGGAAAACAGGAACATTATACTACACGTGATGAGGAAAGATCTCTAAGTTATCCACATGATGTGTATACTAGTCTTTAATGAGACAAGATTAGAAGGCCTGAATGAATAATAACTTAGAAGGCTGGTAAGGTCATTTCTGCCTAATTTCTGAGTTGGTTTCATATCATTACAACAGTGTTCAAACTAATTGTTCTGTGTACATAGTCAAGGAGACACAAGAACTTTTGGGGCTTGGAAACAACAAATGACATTTGTCTTACAAAGTGAAAGAAAAAAAATAGAAAACACCCTTAATGTCAGAAAACTTTATTTTTCTTTTCTTTTCCTTTTTTTTTTTTTTTAGAAAACTCATCTAAGACTAATTAATCCATGATGAATTTCAAAGTCATGTGAAAAAAAATTAGAGCAGCAAGAAATAATAAAGTAAAAGATGAAAAGATTACTAGACCTGTTGAAAGCCAGCCTGGTGGAGAGACTAATATTGGTCATTACTGATCAGAGAAAGGAAGACAAAGAAATGGCATAGCATATCAGAAATTGACAATGTTTGTCCTTAAAAAGCATATCTTACTCCATTCTGCAGGACTGGTCCAGACATGTTGTAATAATCCTATGTGTGGATTTACAACCCCTTAAGCTGCACTATTTCACAGTTACTGCAGTCAGACCTGTTACTGACTTTCACAACACCAAGTCTTTCCTTATTTGTGAGAAACATATGCAGGAAGGCACCTCATTCAGTATGCCCATACAGCACCTGCAGTGAAACACCTTCCAGAATTTCCAAGATTGTTTGCACCTTGTAAAGTTGCCCTTCTAGGGGAGGGGTTAAGTGCTCCATGTTGTGATCACGAAGTATCTTTCAAAGGCGTTTTTTACACTTCCTCTCCTTGGCTGGGCAGTCCTGCCCACTGCAATGTCTCCCTTGTCAGCTCCTAAATCATAAGCCTGTCATCAAACTCAAATCTGTGCTTTTCAAATATGAGCCATTTCTTTGTATGGATCACTCTGGCCGCCTTTTCTGCCTGTCCTTCCTGAAGGGCTTGTACCCACCCACTATAACATCCATCCTGTCTGACCTCTACCACCACATCTCTGTAATTCTATTGACAGCATCCTGATACCCTGCAGCCAGCTTTACCTAAGAGAATGAGGGCATTGTAGAATACAGGCTACATAGCGACAATGACTGCTGTGCTATCCTAACAATCACCAAAAATGCCAAACTGCTAGGATACTTACAGCATCCCCAGTCTCATAAATCCCCCCCCCCCCCCTTTTTTTTTCCCACAGTTAAAAGTCAAAAGGGTAAAAATTTGTCCTGGTCTCGTTCCCCAAAACTGTTTCTCTTCAGTTTGTGTTCTGCTGAGTTGAGCTCAGTCAGTTACATTTTATTTTATTTTATTTATAGATAGAATTGGGTAATAGCAGGTGTCTCTGATCTCCAGAGGATTCAGCTGCACCTCTCATAGTGTTTTGATGCTCTGTGTGTTCAGTCACTGTAATTGCCTCCCCATGTATCAAATCAGTTTCAAACTTCAGTTTTCCGACAGGCATTGGGTTTCTAATACTACAAACAGTATGATCGCTGTAAAATTTTGTTATGGAGCCTGATGGTAAAGTTATCCTAGGACATGGAGCAAGACAATGATTTTTTTTTTTTTTTTTTTTTTCCAGAATCGCTCTCCTATGGAAATTCTAAGAAAACTTCATACCTTTTACAAATGTGAAAGAGATAAAATATTTAACAAATTTGCCAGATCAAGTTTCCCCATGCATTTTATAACTTTTCTTCTTTAGTAATTAGGTTTAAGTAAAGCATGATATATTAATTCTGTGATCTCATCAGTTAGAGGGGATGGTCAGACCACCCCACTTACCAAGCTGTTTTCTAATACTCCGTCTCCTACTTGGATGAGTAATCATCAGGCTTTAAAAGTCAAAAGTTTTATTTTTCTTGATGTTGCATTTTAAATTATAATATAAGCATGAGATATTATGAGCAGAATCTTTTGTGATCAGCTGTAAGTATTGTTATGGTCAACGTTTGGTGTTTTTCAGATCAAGGCTTATTGGCTATTGGTTGCTGTCTCTCCTGAGTAAATGGACCAATTTCCATTACAGATAATTAATGGAAACACCTGCTTCAGCTGCCTGGCTGGGAGGAGTGCTTCTAAAAGGAGAGAACTTTGACCTTTCCCAGCATGCTGCATTCCACTCCATATCACACAGTGGGGAAAAAAATAAAAAAAAATAAAATAAAAATACAGCCTGGTCTGAGACTCAACCTGATAACAGCTGGGTTTCAGCATGTTTATCATCTGTTTGATTTGGAATACCACAAAGTCATTGTGTTGAGGCACTTTCATCAGACAGTGAAAATACAATTAGACAGAGTGGACAACAGCAACTGCTTTTCTCACAAGCAGGGAATGAACAACTGGCAAGACAATTCTACCTTCTCTGCCCTTTTCAGAAAAAGCCTGAGTGTGCCTTTTAACATGCTCTAAATGTCAATGGAACCTGATATCCTGTATTATGCAAAGTGAGAAATTCTCTGTTCACTGTACAACAAAGGTAGCATATTTTTCTTCTTTAACAAAAGATAGTATAAATACTTTTTTTTTTTTTTTTTTTTTTTTTTTTTTTTCCTCCCAATATATATTGGGGTTTTTGTTTGGTTGGTTGTTTTTATTTTGTTTTTAATTATTTAATGGCTATCTTTGCTACAAAATCAATAGCATCTAAATACACTTCACTAAATATTTCTATAGGAGTTTTCCCCGCAATAATTATAGGGAAGGAGTTATTTTAAACCATAAAATTGGTTTGATTGGAATGTGTCATAAATGAGAGTGAAGATGATATTGACAAAATTGGCCACGGCTAACTGATAAATAATTACGTAAGAGAGAAAGAGTACAATGGAACTGACCCTCATCATGCATTTTAATTATGGGTTTTAATTAAATTTTGAATCCTATAAAATCTAATGGCCTACAACTCTTTACCTGCCTGTTTGTTTTCTCTTGATTGTTTGTTTGTCTTTTTTAAGCTGTTCAACTGCCAATATTTGTCTAAAGAGTAAATATTTGTAAAAGACTAAAGGACACAGTGTTTTTTAGCAGAGGTTGAAAAAATTCAAATAGCAGTATTAGCATATCTTCTTGAATTTTGTCTTATTAAAAAAGTAAACTTGGCAACAAAGTTCCTTAGAATTATCACCTACAAGAAACACCAGAATAAAGGTGAGCTTAAAAAAAAAATAAAAATAAAATAAAAATAAAAAGTTAAAGAATATATAAAAATACATAGGAAGCTCTCTTTTTTTTTTTTTCAGTATTTATTTGCCTGTGATGAAACAAACAATCAAACAAACAAACAAACAAAAAAATCTTAATAGCTGTAAAGAAAAGCAATTGAGGTCTTTCTTGTTTTATGGACCTTGCACAAGTGCAACAGCCCCCTCAAATTATTTCTAGTCCTATCAGAAACCTTTAATTTCTGAAAGCTCTAGGGATTTAATTCTGTGATGTCAAAGGCACAGTTCAACTATGACAATGCAAAGCTCCTCCAAGGTTCCACAGGTTCATTGCAAAACTAATTTTTATCCAGTATGTGAATGAAGCGCAGTAAGAATTTCTTGGGTTTCATCAAAAAGTGCATGTGCATAATTATCTTTGTGTTTATACAAATGAATCTACATGTCTTAGATTAACTCTTGAAAAAGCTAATAGAAATATTTGGAGGGGCTGTCAACCATAAAATCAATAATTTAGAGATTAGTTTATTACTTCTTCTATAACAAGTTCCCACTCAGATAAGAGGCTTGGCTGCTCCCCTTTTGCAACTTGCAATCTTCAGTTCTGTTCTTTCTTTCCTCTTGTTACCAACTGTGTTTGTCTATGCATGTCAAATGCAAGCCTGCATTGAAGTAATAGATGTCGTTAAAAATAGTGTTGTAAATTGCATTTATAAGATTAAAATATCTTCAAGAGGCTCTTGAAATTGGAGGAAAGGGGTAAATGAAATAACTGAAAGACATATATGGGTCATGTAAGCCATTTTGTCTATAATCCAAAGCACAGTTGATTATTAAAGGGGGGAGGGGAGACAGAAAAAGGAAAAAAAAATTATTAATATGTCCATTTTGATGACCCATCTTTGATTTTTTTTTTTTTTTTTTTTTTTTGAAAGAGTGGGAGTGCACTGGAAATTCATGTTTAAGGAGTGGAAGGAAATAAAACTTTCTGTGACAGCGTAAGAAAAAGATTTTCTTTCCAGAATCTTCTTACAAGGTAGTTTATACTCCATGAAATGTATTCAGATCCAAGATCAAAGAACTAAAGGAAATTATGGAATCAGGCAGATGACCCACTGTGGTGTAAGGCTGCAGATCACTCTAGGTTGCTCAGTGGACTGCAGAACCTATTTGGTGGAGATTCTGAGTTCCCAACTGCTGGGCCCAAGCTATAGATAAAATGTTTCTGACTTCTAGCCATTTTATCCATTATTTTGATTTTAACCACTCTGGTGGTTAATGTTTTCACTTATCATGTCTCCATCTTATCCTCAGGACAAAAATGAATGAGCTGAGAAAATACCTATCACATCTTCTTTTCAGTTTACCAAACCCTAAAAGCATAACCTAACCCCCTTCCCTTCTTTCCATGTTTATGTTCACAATGTGAAACTTCTCATTGTCTGGTTTAAGATCAACGGCTGCAGGAGCTAGAGCTGGAGTGGCTGCAGGAGCTGGAGCGGCTGTAGGAGCTGGAGCTGGAGCGGCTGCAGGAGCTGGAGCGGCTGTAGGAGCTGGAGCTGGAGCGGCTGCAGGAGCTGGAGCGGCTGCGGGGTCCATTGTAGGGGTTGGTGTGGCCGTTGGGCCTGTCACAGGACTTGGAGTGGCCGCAGGGTCTGTCCGTAGGTTGACAGTAGCATCAGTTGCAGCTCGATAGGCATAGGCCAGGCCCCACCAGCACGCTACAGTGAGTTGTGTCACTGCCAGAGTCATGCCAGAGTCATGTCAACTGCCAGAGTCATTGCACTCTTTTTTCAAGCATTTTACCAGTTTTTTAGGGTTTTGCAGTTGTTCAGGGGTGAATTTCCAAAACATCGGAGGTGCCCACTACTCTAGAAACCTGCCCATATCCTCCTACACTCCCTGCCACTCACAACCATCCCGTCTCAGGACATATCTCTGGATGAGACTCCTAAGTAGCTGTTTAGCTTTAAACAAAACCTGAAGCACATTCAGGAGACATAACAACAAGAACATGCTGGTCTGAGTATCCCAAGGATATTCAACATCTTGGAGAACATCGTAAGTAGCTCAGAGGTTAAGAGGCTGTGAAGGAGAAAGGGAGAGTGAACAAGTAGGGAAAAATATCTTCCCCTGTCCCCTCCACAGATTAGCTCCCTGATGAAAAAAGGCAGTAGGTATAATTGTTAATAGTTTCTGAGATACAGTTTCCAATGTACAGAGTCAACAACAGTGCTGAGTACAAATACCAAGTTAGAGTCATGGCCAAATATTTCATCATATCATAAGCTATTGTTACACCGCACAGTACCATAACGATCTTAAATCAGGGCCCGGAAAGGATAAACAACACAACAGGGATCACATACAGAAAGTAACATGCTATAAAACTCAGTTTGGAATACAGGCACAGCAGACTTGAGATTAAAGCAATCAACATTCTGACTAGCAACTAATAAGCAGCTCTAATACTTGTACCAATTTTAGTTTAACACACTCTGGTAGGATCTGTTGTTATCTCTACCCTTCGAGCTCCACGTTGGGTGCCAAAAGGACTGTTGTAGTTTAATCCGGCCAGCAGCTGAACACCACACAGCTGTTCGCTCCCCCCTCCCTCTCTGGGTTGGGGGAGAGAAACCAGAAAGTGAAGCCTGTGGGTTGAGATAAAGACAGTTTATTAAGATAGGAAATAATAATAATAATAATAGTGTGTACAAAACAGGTGATGCACATTGCAATTGCTCATCACCTGCTGATCGATGCCCAGCCCGTCCCCGAGCAGCCAGCCCCCCACCCCCAGCTAGCCACCCCTGTATATTGTTCAGCATGACGTCAGATGGTATGGAATACCCCTTTGGCCAGTTTGGGTCAGCTGTCCTGGGTCTGTCCCCTCCCAGCTCTTGCTGCACCCAAGCCTGCCTGCTGGCAGGACAGAGCGAGAAGCTGAAAGGTCCTTGGCTTGGTGTAAGCATTGCTCTGCAACAATTAAAACATCAGCATGTTATCAGCACTCTTCCCATCCTAATCCAAAACATAGCACCCTACCAGCTACTAGGAGGAAAAATAACTGTCCTAACTGAAACTGGGACACTCATAAACTGCCGTATTGAGTAATACATAGCTGATATATAATTGTGTTTTTTTTTTTGTTTGTTTTTTATGCATATATTTTGCATATAATTTTGCATGTAAATATGTATATTGCATATAGATAATATAATTGAAAATATTTCTCAACAGAATATTTTTTTTTTATTTTTTTTTTTCCTACTACTACAAACAAATCCCAGCCAAAATTAGTGTAGTCAAACACCCACTCTATCTGCAAACTAGCTCAGCAGCTGCTCTTCCATGATTTGGGTAGTTCAACATATCTGTACAACAGGGTATATTTTGATCTTCTGCACTGTCAGTCACAGTTTCTAGTTGCTACAACTGAGGGTGACACAGCTAATAATTCATCTACTTTGATAAGGAGGGGAGAGGGGCCTCATTATTTTAATATTTTTTCCATTTTTGCCTTTTAGTGTTAAGCCTTTCCAGACAACTAACATAGGTGATTATTGTCAAGAATAAAAATAAAATTTAATTTATAACCTCTTTCCCCACCTAGTTTCCCCTTCTCTTGGACAAAGCTACATCACCATCCTAGACGTTGTAGAATTAATGGTGTATAAGGCAAGTACTACTTTCAACTAAAAGTCAGCATGGCAATTTATATACAAGTGTGGCAAAACAATATGTGAGTATGTTCCTGTCTGAAGTTCAGCACAAAGCTGAAAATAAAAATACTACAGCTCTACTCTAGCAACAGAAACTGCTGTTGAACTTTAAACAGTAATGCAAAACTCTGAGGTCTGGACATGTTTCCAAGAATACTCTCTTAAAATGAGAAAATTTAATAGGTATAGCTTGAGTAGGATTAGGACTAACATTACACCAAATATAAATTTCCAAAAGTTTTCCTCTTACTTTGTCAGTATGCAACAATAAAAGTATTTATGAAATCATCCCCCAAATATTTTCTTTTCATCTGTCTTTGGAACAAAAATGGATTTTAAAATGAAAAGTATTAATCTTTTTATTTATTTATTTATTTATTTATTTATTTATAATTGAGAAAACTACATTTCCCCTCAAAATATATGAATCCAATCATCCTTTTGGGATTCTCCCTCTCATTCTACTATATAAGTTACTCTCAGAGTGCAAAATGGGAAGCATGAATGGAAGCACAATTTAAAGGAAGAATATAAGGGAAAAACTAAGTGCCCACCCAGACAGAATTCATATAAATACCGTGAAGTTACTTCTCAAGCAGAATTTTTATTTTATTTTATTTTATTTTATTTTATTTTATTAGCAAAAAAGAGTCATTTTCAATTTGGGGACAGATTATCTTTCAGTTAAAATTTTTTACTGGAAGAAAAATAGAGAATCTATTTTGCTTTGAATGAAACATGAAAAACAAGTAAGAGGGTGTACAAAGTACCCACTCACACTCTTCTGACTTGGTCTCTGAAAACCTGGCACAATAACACCAATGGTGACATGCCCTTTTACATAGTAGAGAACAATCATATACAGTTTCCTTTGTAGTATAAGGAATGGCCCTTCACTGTTTGTCCTTTGTTTCTTCTGTTTCTAGAAAATAAATATTCATACACAAATCCTATAGTATCTATAGTTTTAAATACTAAAATTTCTCATATGGATTACCTACATCTCATATAAACACAGGTAACAAACAGTTTTTACAATAAAATGCTGTTTCTTTTTATACATGCCGTGAGTCAAAACTATAGTTATAAACAGCTTATTGGTTGCAAAGATTTCTTACTGGGATCTATAATAGTGCAAGGTGGCCCAGACAGTGAACTGTACAACTGTACTTAGAGCATTAAACCAGAAATAAAATAAAATTAAAAAAAAAAAAAAAAAAAAAAGCCTTCAAGCCTTCCTGCTAGTTTAAATTCCAATATTTGTCTTGCAAAGAGAACCCAGTATTTGAATATTTCCTCACCTACACTTTAAGCAAAGGTGAAGACAAATCCATAACCATAGCTAAAACCTTATGTTTATTCATAACTAAACTACTTACAGGTTGCTCATTAAATGCATCCGTTACTTATTAGGTTGTGATCCCTGGCTCCTAGGTTGCATAGTATGCTTTACCCTTTTTCCCCTTTTTTTAATTATCTGAGGGATTTAAAAAAAAAAAAAAAAAAAAAGTTTTCTTTAATGTGCCTAAAGATGAGTAACTAACAGCGCTTCTGAGGCTTGTAAGCACTCAGAAACTTCCACATAGCTTTGTCAACTACTGTCCATATGCCACAAGAAAACTAGCTCACCTGTAGATCACAACCTTCTATCCAAAGCATGTCAAAAGCTGAAGCAGACTACATCTCAAAATCAGCATTGGCTATATTCTCATAAAATCTTACTAGGTGTGCCAGAGAACACAGGAACAGCCTCAAAGACCAGCTTCTATTCATATTTACTGCCTGTCCACTTAGTTTTTCTACTCTATCCTTTGGAACTACCTTCTTGTGTAATCTGCCCCTTGGAACATGCCACGTTAAGAGGTGTAGACAATTAACCATTACGGGTCCGGTCAGATTCAGGGTACTGAACAATCACAGTCACGGATTCTCCAACAACTTAACACACCCTTACTCTAGTCACCCTCAATGAGAATTATCCCATCTAGGATCAATGCAATTAGGTACAATTTATTACAGCAACAGGTACATAGGTTCTGTGGATTGTCGGTGATAATTTACTGTCTGCAAAAGCAAGCTAGCATGCATGAAATACACAGGTACACAACCTGGCTATTAATGTGTTAAAAAGCACAAAGACTAGAGATTTCTAAGTTTTCATGGAGACGCCCAGTATAACCAAGTGTTCAAATCTCACCCAAAGGCATCCCAATGTGTGGGGGGCGGGGGGGAGGAGGAATAAGGGGGGGGAGGGAGGGGGATGAGGGGCTCAGCCTGTCAACTGATCCCAGGAGTCAAGAGGTCCTCAGGATGGTGTATTCCCTCATTATGGTATCAACCCTGACAATAGTATCTTCCCTAACTTCCTCTCTCTCTTTGGCCAAGTAATATTATTTTCTATTTTTTAGGTGGAGCTTGAGTGACTCTAGTCAAGCATATCTTAGTTATGATTGCTGAAAAGTTTTCCCATCTCTGTTTAAAGGAATAGGCTCCAAGAAATTCAGAGTGCATGCTCAGTGAGGGGTGGTCACACCTTGGAGGCAGGTAGCTTTTGGGATGGAGGTGTGTTTTGGTATTATAATGATATTATAATGAGCAAAAGTACAGTAGAGTACAGCATTTTGTCAAAAACATGACAGGTTGTTGGCTCAGCGTAGCAAAAGTTGATCGGTCTTGGTGTGCACAAGAACAATCAAGTCCCCACCTGGTCACAGAGCCTAGCCATGGTGTCTCCACTCCACTCTGCGCTCCATACTGTTCCTTAGAGCCAGCACACCAGTTTCCACTAGTGCAAGAGCATCTAAGGTTGGAAGCATAGGGAACACTCAGGTAATGCAGCTACGCCCTACCCTGAAAGCCTCTTCAACGCTGCATTTTCTTTAAAATGTGAATATTAGTTTTATTTTCCTAATTACTTTAGGCAACTGCACCACACATGGACAAATAAATACTAAGTAAATGAGCTGTGGTCTCTGCTTGTCAATCTGCCCTACCCTATCTGCCCTTGAAGTTGCCTCATGAGCAAAAAAGGGCAACCAGGACAGGAACATGTCCTTCCCACCAGGACCATGAATCAAGCTGAATCCTGACAGCTTCCAGAGGAGACACAGGGCCAAGAGGTGCACTGGATCATGACCACACTCCCAGGCTTGCCTTGTCAGAGAACACAAGAGTGATTAACCTCAGTGGTGTCTCACCCATGAAGAGCAAGACCACAGCTGGTAACATGCAGCATGTTGGGTGAATGCAGGAACAGCACACTGGAGCTTTACAGAAAGAAAGATGTTCTCATTAGGAACTATAACACTGATTCTTTACTTTAAGGAAGTAATTTTGCATGTTAGTAATATTACATGGCTTGACTAGAGTAGGCATGAGATAATTACCTGTATCTAAACACCCAGTAGAAGAGTGCATAGGAAGTCTGAAAAATGTGGGATGACTGTAATCAAGACAGTTTCTGATTTTTACTTTAAAGATTTTGCTGGAATAATCAGGATGACTGGTTCTCTCTCTAAACAAAAATATCCCAACTGCTCCACTTCCCAGAAAGAAAAAATAAATAAATAAATAAATAATCCAAGAATTCATGTTAACGTAGGACTGACCTCTTATACCAAGAGCACAAGGAGAAAAATGCAACAATCCTGAAGGTGAACATTTATGGGAGATGTAATTAGTGAAAAAATACTTTGTCATCTTGCAGTATGGAAATTGATAGTGCTAGGCTTGACCAATACTTGTGAAGTTAATTTTGTACATTAAAAGACAAGATGATGATTCCAATCTTCTCTACATTTTACATTAAATCAGAAGAATAGAAGGGCAAATAAATAGAATATCTTTTTATTGAGATTAAAGCTGAAGTGAAAAAAAGCTTTTCTAATGGGAGAGTTTTCATCATTACAGAAGCTTACATGAATGAATAGACTCTAAATAGGATGAAACATTGGCAATACAAACAGTAAGCATCATCAAGTATTTTCATATATATATGTATATTTTTAAAAAGGCAAACTTAAAACTCTTCTATTCTTGAGCTTTTGAGCTTTTTCTTTATGACCTGTAGTCATTTTTATATACAGGTTAAATCTAGCATGTTTTAGTAATGTACATATTCTGATTAATAATTAAGTAACTTCTATCATTAGAATTAACTATAAGGTACCATAGATTGGCTAATTTAATTCCATACCTAGAGGATGTGTTAATGACTTAAAGGAGAGAAATAATACAGGTATTACAACAGTAATTTATGAAAGAGTGTTTCTTTCTAATTTGTTTGATGCAAACACACCCGCCTTGCATGAGTTTCAGTGTGGCACAGTCGTTTTTTCATCTGACAAAAATCACAGACTTGTGTTGTTCACACTTCAGTTGCAGGTTTTCAGGTTAGTTCCTTTTTGAGTGTGTGGTATATTGAATCAAACAAAATCAAGAAGGTTTGTTTATTGTTGTTTTAGAATGATTTCCTACATAAAACAATGCGAAAGTGTTCCCCAGATCATGTACACACAGGGCAGAAGTTCATAGCTACTCATTAGGACTTATTCAGTAAAAGGCTGACATGATCAGTATCATTTCTACTGTTTTCTTTACTACTTAAATATTTACTAGGAAAAAATATAAATAAGCAATAAATAATCAGTTTGATTTTTTTTTTTTCTGATTTGGTTTGGGTGTTTTAAGTTCTGCTTATGGAATTAAGATATGCAAAGATTTTCTAAGAACTTGCACAGGAAATGTTCAAAATAAATGAAATCCAATGACTGTGCAGGCATTCAACATTACATGATCTGTTATTAGCAGTATTGGACAGGAGTCCTGTCCCCATAGAAGCTACTGACTTATAACAAAAGTACAACACAGCATTTGCATATCTTAACAAAATTGAAACACACCCCATTACATACTATTGCTTTTGTTTGTTTGTTTTAATCTCCATCGTTTTTGACAACTTGGAAAATATGTAGGAAAATTATTTTTACATAGAGTTGAAATGTTTGTCCATGTTAGAGATTAATTTGGAAAACTGTTATTATTATTATAATTTTTTTTCAGGAGCCTGGATGACAGCATTAAGATGTTAACTGATGTTAAGAAATACTGTTTGAACATATTATAGAATAAGAAAATTGAGATCTTTTTATTCTTCGAATGTTTTATCTGTCTTTGACCAATAGAAAATTGTATTCTTACCAGTGTATTTTTTGTTCTCTTAAACAGTTTGGTATTTGCAAGAAATTTCCAAGTCCTGTTTCAGGGAATGGTACAGATATACCAAAAAAAAAAAAATCATTTTCTGTGTTTCATGACTAAAGCTTCATGCTATTTACACACCTTTTTGTGCAACACAAATACCAAATCACAAGAATTTTTTTATTAAGTTATTTGTTTGTTTAATTTAAGCTAGCTAAAGATATTCCTTCACTTTGTGCACCAGCTAGAAATGACTTTTTGTATGTGTGCGTGTGTGTATCTCTGTACACAGCTCTGTCCTTCTGCTGTTTTTATGGCTTCTTTATCCCACTGAAAGATAAAAGCAAAATTTTATATGTAGGCAACATGATGCAGAAACATGCTTATCACACCTCAAGATCATATCTACCTACAAAAACAAACAAACAAACAAAAAATAAACTATATCCTTGATCCAAATCTAATTCAACCTGTTTACACACCAACTTTCCGAGAACAAAATAAGTACTCTTTTCTTTTAATTCCTAGCACTAACTTTTGTCTTTCTACTGTTGGTGAGCAATGAACTCACATTTTAACAGAACAAACTATCTTAAACCTAAGATAACAGTCATGGCCGCTATCAGACAGTGCAGAACCCATCCAAGCACATTGAAGTTGACTGCATATTTCAAATGCACAGTTTACATTTGTCCATATTGAATTTCATCTGCTGTTTTCTCACCCAGGCTTTGTAATTGACTTTCAAGTTTACCACCCTTTAGTATAAAGAATCACAAAATCACAGAATTGTAGGGGTTGGAAGGGACCTCGAGAGATCATCGGGTCCAACCCCCCTGCTAAAGTTCCTTATAGCAGGCTGCCCAGGTAGGCATCCAGACGGGTCTTGAATATCTTCAGAGGAGACTCCACAACCTCCCTGGGCAGTCTGTTCTAGTGCTCCGTCACCCTCACCATGAGGAACTTCTTTCCCACATTGGTGCGGAACTTCCTGTGATCCATTTTGTGGCCATTACCCCTTGTCCTTTGTGGCCTTCTGCTGGACTCTTTCCAGTAGTTAGTACCAACAGGCTTTGTCATGTGTATATTCAGGACACACTACTTTTGTCTCCACTTCAAAACACACAAATGTTATCTATTTTAATGCTTTGTTTATTATATTTTATTAAGTTATTTATCAGTGTGTAGGCTTGGTCTCTTATCTTTATGTCAATCTAGTTTCTTTAAGAGCTCTTGCTGAGGGATCATGTAGATTGCCTTTGTAAATCAAAGAATGACATCAACCACTGTACACATACTCATTGCTTCTTTCAAAGAACCCCCACAGATTTGCGATTTCTGACTCTAAAGAAGCCACTGATTCTTTATAGTAATTTCTACCAATTTTCACAGAAGAAACCAAGCTGACATGACTGTTCTGTTATGTAAGTGGAAGTTGTCAGGATCTGCCCTAGAATGCTTTCAAGAACTGGTGGTATATTTGCTGTCTTCAAGAAGTTGAGCATCATAATCAGTAACTCACCTGTCACCAACCTGAGTTTCTTTAGGTCTACTAAGTGAATAATTGCTTGTCCTCGTATACTAATATCTAAAACAGGTATCAAGCATCAATTTCCCATATGTATTTCTTAGGCTAATTCACAGACAGACAGATATGAGGTGTAACTGGTAAAGATTTAGAGGACTGAAATATGTGATTCAGTATAGTTACTAAAAACATTTTAAAAATAAAACTCATAGTGACTATAATTGTTTTTGCAGGGTTGATTTATAAGGGCAACTCTTTAGTATAATAGGCTTTTGTGGGACATTTGACTTAATCCCCCATAACAGCTTGAATGAAATTAGCATCATACAGTATCAGTAGAAATGTTACTAATCATTTTAAAAGCAGTTCAATGTTAAATCTCAATGGTAATTTTAATGAGAAACAAAGGTAATGTTAAAATGGTTCCAAAGAAATCTATTCCTGGCTACATGTTATATTTATTTACAGACTAAGAAAGAAAAATGTAGAATAATACTAGAATTTTAATATTTCCAAAGTGAACTCAAATTTCTATAGATAAATGTGGAAGACAGCATCACAAAACATCAGTGAAGAGACTTTCAAAAACAATTACCAGCTGATGTCATTATGCTTCAGATTAAAGGATGAATTATATGCATAGATACTGAGTAAGTAGTGCCAAATAAGAAAGAGGAGTTACTTTCTGTGGAAAAAGCTGTGACAAAACCAGCACTGATTAAATTATTTCAGGTTTGACATCAATCACAAAAAAAAAAGGGGCCTGAATAACTGGAATTTAGAAGAAAATGGCAGAAGAGTAACTTGAGAGAAAATAATGCCTTCAAGTGAAGAACTTGAAAAATTCTATTTGCTTAGTTTACCCATGAAAAGTCTGAGATGTGATTTTATCTCAGCCTTCAAGACCCATCTCAGGGAATACATTTCTTAAAGTAGATGACTCTTCAATTTGGCTGCAGGGAAAAGATGTAACCAAGCACAATAGCTGGAGGCTAAACACAGACAAACTAGAAACAAGGTACATATTCTTAACAGTACAAATAATTTACTGTTAGAAAAGTGCCTCCACAAATTATTAGATTTTTCACAATTTGAAATTCTGATTTGAAATTCAAGATCAGTTGTTTTTTTATAACTCAAACTATGAACTTCAGAAAATTTGAAATTCTCCATTCTATCTTATGCTGAGGTTCACATGGCCCATTCTGGGTTTTAAAATTTACATGTATCCAGACAAATTGTGTGTATGAAAAAGCAATTGTACTCTATAGAATTAGAATTTTTCAATTCACAGTTTATACCCTTTTAACAACTCTTTTCTATTTGCTTGCCTTTTTTAGTTTTCTATTTGCTTGCCTCTTCTTCCTGTTTTCTAACCAGAGCAATATTTAAATGAATTCATTACTGTTTCACAGAAATATGATAACGAAATGTGAAATATATATCCTGTATAGGAAGAACAATGTCTATTTAAGTAAAGATACAACGTTTAACATTAGAAAAAAATAGTCCAATTTTCACTGTTTGTCTTCTCTCTAATTATTTCTGTTGATATTCTGTTATTGCCAAAGGATCCAAACAGGAACTGAATCCCTTTGTTCTAGGTCCCTGAAGAGCTTACAATTAATTATATAACACACAAAGAGTATAAAATGCAACACTCAGTGGCTGCATTATTTGCCTGTCTACATTCTTAAAAGTGTTTAATGATTCCTACAAGATCTGCTTCAGAAAAAAAATGTCTCAGATGCTGGAATCCTTAAGGAAGTTACATCTGATTAAAAAGGTTATTGGTAGTAGGAATTTTAATTAAAAAAAAAAAAAAAAAAAAAAAAAAAGAGGTCAACACTTATTTTCTGTATTAAATAAGCTTTTTCACAGATATCTCCTTCAAGAAAAATCTTTTTGCTATACCACGAATCTTTATGCATTTTATAAATTTCTCCAACAAGTTGCATTGCACAGAAAAAATTCAAATTGCAGGGGTAGATGAAAATAGTAAATATTTGTAATAAATCTGTAGCTGTTCTTGCCTACCCAAGTATAGAAGCTTTCACTAAAGGCAAGCTGCACACACACTGCACTGTGTGTATATATGTTCCATAGTTAAGACTGGACTTGCCTCTGTGCCAGTTGATAAAGTTACATATAGATGATGCTAGGATCTACAGCTGAGACCTGTTAGATAACCTTACATATATATATGCCAAACTCTAAAGATGTTGTTACGCCTTTGCTGAAACAGGATCTGACACTGTCATTCAAGCTAAGGAAATAGAATCATAGAATCATAAAATCATTTAGGCTGGAAAAGAACTTCAAAATCATCTAGTCCAACCATCAACCTGACATACCAAGTTCCCTTAGTTGTTCCTCATAACTCTTGTTTTCTGGTCTCTTCACCAGCTTTGTCACTCTTTTCAGCACATACTCAAGCTACTCAGTATCCTTATAGCAAGGGGCCCAAAACTAAACACAACATTCAAGGTGCAGTCTCACCAGTGCCATGTACAAAGAGACAATCACTTCTCTAGTCCTGCTGGCCACACTATTTCTAACGTAGGCCAGGAAGTCATTGGCTTTCTCAGCCACCTGGGCATTCTGTTGATTCATGTTCTACTGTAGATGCTCAGGATAAGCAAACACACAAAATAGCATTATAAACCAATAAATAGGAGCTTGTCACTTAGTGATATTTTCAAATTGATATAGTATGTTTTATTGAAAATCTCGTATCTTATCATCTTCTGTAGTCTAAAGAAAGAAGTCTTTCCCATCCATAACCTTCTTTTCCTGATGTATGTTACTGATGTATGTTACAATCAGTACTTACCTCAGAATTACTCCAGAATATGTGGTGTCTTACTTTCTGGAATGTACACTTGAAGGACAAAATCTCTCAAAAAGAAATGTCAACTCTGAAAGTTATAAAAGAGCAGCTCTACTCCTAAAGTACAGAAAACGCTGAAGAAAAGAGAGTTAATAACATCTGTAACATGCCCAAATGAAACTTTTTTTCTCTTTTTTTTTGCCCTTTTTTTTAAGCATTAATTTTAGAAAGTTAAGGATTTCCATAGATTTGTATGTACAATTGTGTATTTCCACATGTGGACATACTGAAGGCAATTATCTGAAAGAATAAAAAAAAAAAAATAGGAAAATAGGTGATCTTAGCCCTGAAGAAGAGTAAAGAATGTGAAGTTAAGAAGGAAAAATAAGAAAAGTTAAAGACCAGTCACGGTTTGATGTGGGGAAAAAAATGAAAATAGAAATCTGAAGAATCTTGAAATACACCATTCATTATATGAATGTGCTGGTCAACAGCACAGAAATGGCAGATGTTTTTGCTTATGATCTGATAATTTTTTAATTATGATATCCTTTGGAGCTGGTATCAAAAAACAATAGTGGAAAACAGTCTTTCCTGAATTAAAGGAGATCCTTGAGAGAGGTATTAAAGAGTCTTATGATATCTCATTGTTATATCTGTCTTTGCAACAGTGTATTTTCATGAACTCTAAAACTTGTATTGCTTTTTTAGGTTTTATTACTTGGAAAGTTGATAAGGAGACAACAGTGAAGTTGATACCTAATACGATAACCTTGGGTTTGTATCATTCTCTCTTTAATCTGATATTCTTCCTTCTGTCACTTGTGCTACAGAACCTTGTTCTAAGTACATTACAAATATAATTTTGGGTTTTCACCAGAAGTCATAGCCTCTAACTTCTGTTAGTCACTGCAATTACTTTCTGCAGAGTAGTTTACTGCAGTGCAAAAGGAGATCTTGTAAGGATCACTACATCTGATGCTATACAAAATCCTTCATATGTTATATTCTAACATATGATGTTACTCAATGTAACATCATATTTAACCAAAAACCATTTAACCAAACATAGCTAAGATTCTGGATGACAAATATTTACTTCAGTACTGGTGAGAAGGTATTATATTTACAGTTCTATTACTATGTACAGTTCTATTTACACTGGCACAGACTTTACAACATGCTTAAACATATATTGTGATAATAAACATATTCTGTTGAAACTAAGCAATCTGCTAAACAGTAAACATAATGATTAAAGATAATCTTCCATGCTTCAAATTCACAAAAAAAAATGAAATTAAAAAACAGGAAAACTTTGGTGATCCAGGTCTATAGGATAAAAAAGAATTGATGAAAAAATGCAGGTTAATGGACACATAACAATTCAGCCTTTCTTCTGAAAAAGAATAGAAGCAGGAAACATACACAACTGTGGAAGCTATGTTGTCCTATAGTGGCCTTTTTTTTTTTTTTTTGGCAACAGCTCAATAAGTATCCAAGTCAGAAATTATGATCATACTACAAAAACATGTCTAATATTTTTCTTATATATATACATATGTATAATTTAAAAATAAATAAATGTACTGCTATGTCTGTATCAAGGTTATAAACTAGCTAAAATAAATAGACTTAACATACAGAGTATCTACTGTTTGTATTTCATGTAACTCTATTTGCATAAATAACAAGATATCCTCTTTTAGTTCATTTCTGAGAAGGGTGAGAAAAAAATCACAACATTAATGTGTTGTTGTTGTCACAATAACCTTAGTAGTAGGAATTTGCTGACTTTATTTATCATTTTGCAAAAGACACTCTTTCTTAAATGTGGTTTACATTCAGAATGCTCAAAAATATTAAGGCACATCAAGCTTTCTCAAACATAGACCTTTAATTACATACAAAAAATAACATGAAAATCAGAAATATCTAAGACCTTACATGTCTTTAAAGCTAGGAGCTAGCTACATGGGAGAAATGAGTTGAAAAATCAGAATTTTTGCATTTGTGAGCCTAATGTGAGTAATAAGCAAGACTTGGGTATTTCTGTACTCTTTGTATATGTGGCTATCAGTTTCTCAGGGAAGCACTGACATCCTCTAAATCTGAATATGTACATTTAGTTCTATTGTCTCAGAAGTAATTGAAACTACTTCAGTAAAAAATTGAGAGAAGCATATGAATGCGATTTAAATACCCTACCTGTTTTAAATCATAGATCATATTGTAGATCATGCCTAAAGTAGAGGAGATATATGACTCCAGAAATGCAAGGCTATCTGCATTAGCTTTGGAGACATTCCCTAGATCTGGCTTAAATTGAACAGCTAGCTTTCACATAAGGGGGGGGGGAAGGGGGGGGAGCTGAGAAAAGTGTAAGAATGATCCAAGAGTGACTTCAAAATTAAATGACAACTATGTTTAATATAATTTTTGAGACTGGCATTTCTGTTTGCTAAAATTCAATCCAGGCATATATTTGCACATGATATATACAATTAGGTATAATTAAGCAAAAGAGTATGTGTCCTAGTCCTCTCATCTTGCTGCTGAGGGAGGTGAATCGAGTCAGTTTGCAGAAGTGAAAGCCATTCAGCTGGCTTTAGATATTGCTGAACGAGAAAAATGGTCAGTTCCCTATCTCTATACTGATTCATGGATGGTAGCAAATGCCCTGTGGGGGTGCTTACAACAATGGAAGCAGAACAACTGGCAGCGCAAAGGCAAACCCATCTGGGCTGCTGCATTGTGGCAAGATACTGCTGCCCAGGTGGAGAACCTGGTTGTAAAGGTACACCACGTAGATGCTCATGTGCCCAAAAATCAGGCTACTGAAGAACATCAGAACAACCAGAAGGTGGATCAGGCTCAGGTGGACCTGGTGAAATGGCTCAGGTGAAATGGTTCAGGTGGACCTGGACTGGCAACATAAGGGTGAATTATTTATAGCCCGATGGGCCCATGACACCTCAGGCCATCAAGGCAGAGATGCAACATACCAATGGGCTCGTGATCGAGGGGTTGACCTGACCATGAACACCATAGCACAGGTTATTCATTATTGTGAAACATGTCCTGCAATCAAGTAAGCCAAATGGTCAAAGCCTCTTTGGTATGGAGGACGATGGCTGAAATATAAATATGGAGAGGCCTGGCAGATTGATTACATTACACTCCCTCAAACCCGCAATGGCAAGTACCACATACTTACAATGGTGGAAGCAACCACCGGATGGCTGGAAACATATCCTGTGCCCCATGCCACCGCCCGAAACACTATCCTGGGCCTTGAAAAGCAAGTCTATGGCAACATGACATCCCAGAAAGAATTGAGTCAGACAATGGGACTCATTTCCAAAACAACGTTATAGACACTTGGGCCAAAGAACATGGTATTTAGTGGGCATATCACATCCACTAGTCAATACTAGGGGACCTGCCAGCTGAGCTGGACCTGCCCAATCAAACATGTTACGTACTGTAGGAAGGGGATAAAGTTCCTGTAGTGCACGTAAGAAACATGCTGGGTAAAACAGTCAGGGCTACTCCTGCCTCAGGAAAAGGCAAACCCATTTGTGGGATTGCTTTTGCTCAGGGACCTGGATGCACTTGGTAGGTAATGCAAAAGAATGGGGAGTTCCAATGTGTACCTCAAGGGGATTTAATACTGGGTGAAAATAGCCCGAATTGGATTGTATTATGTTAATTATTGTATAATACTGTATGTTATCACTACCATGATTGCTATATGTCAATGTCATATTAATGGTATCACAGTAACAACCACGCAGATACTGATGAATGAATTTTGATAATAGGGATTAATATTGTATAGAAAAAAAAATCCTTTACAATATGAGATATTGCAGCCATTAAAAAAAAAAAAAATAACCGACCACCAACACCAACATAATAGAAACAATCATTTAAACAAAGCCTGTAGTATTTTGGGCAACTAGAGAGTGAATCATCATAACAAGCAAAAAACATAAGCGCAGAAGGCACTGGGAGATTGGCAATATATATTATGTCTGAAAATTAGTAAGGAAAAGTTTAAAAATTAACAAATGAATCTGTTCTGAAGGAAACTGGAGTCTATTTCCTTTTAAATATGGCAATTTAATGGTTATATAGCACACTTGCATGTATGAAATATAGAAAGGGAAGGAAAAGGTGATAACTTCAGGAGAGCAAGGCTTGAAAGATGATACCAAAGTTTATACACTAGCTGCAGTTTACCCTTCCAGTAAATTTATATAACAGTAAACAAAGAGTTCCACTTACCTAATTAGGAAGCAACAAATGTATGTAATAAAATCTTAATTAGCAAATGTAATATAATTTGCTTGTGATGAAAAAATCTATCTAAATCAACCTTTCATATATTGGCAGGAGCTCCATTGCTTTCATTTCTTGATCATAGCATCAGGTTTATATGAAAGAAGGGTCTCCTTTATTGGTCTGTCTTACCATTTTCTTTTCTTTTTTTTTTTTTTCCTTTTTTTTCCCTTTGTATTTCTTAGGGAAAGAAGTAGAAAAAAAAAAAGTAAGTTTAAAATTAGAGATTTCATTCTGAAAATTGATTTATATTATGCAAATTATTAGAAAATATTTAAATAGGATTTTAATTTACTTTTCACAGTGTGAAAATGGGCTTAATTTATGAGAAGCTTGCCAAGAAATTATTAGCTTTCATGCCCAGCCTGTGATTCTTTTCTTATCTGACTAACATTGCAGAACTAGCCATGTGCATTCTTCAACTGAAATGGTAGTAACAGATCCAAGGAAGAGAAAACAAAACAGAGACAAACAAATGCAAAGAAAAACAAACAAGCAAATGAAACAGCCAAAATAAAGTGACTTGAGTCAATTTCTTGCTTATCTCAAATTTATACACAGCACCGTGAAATCAGATGAGCTATTTATGTAAGGATTTAGATCAATCTTCAGAAGGGATTATTATAGCTTCCATAAAAATATTCTGCAATGTATTTTCTAAAATATTGACTGAGTACATAAGGTAAGATTTTTTTTGTTGTTGCTGTTGTTTTGTTTTTCCATTTCCTATGCAGAACAGAGGAGATTATGATGTCTGGAAAACCTTCCAAACCTGTGAAATGGAGATTTCTATACTCCTTTCATATATACATTTTATGCAAAAACACCAGCAGCAAAGTCCAGAGCTAGGGTAGCACCTGTTACCATCATGTGGAAGCACCTCCTTGGAAAATGCAGCTTTAAATATGAGGTGATAGGTGATCTTTCCCTCTGGCAACTATGTCTGTCATAGTCCAACAGTATACATACATAGTCCAACAGTCCAGGCCAGGCTGTAGCAATACAGGTCAGCAATACTTCTTCTGAAATCTATCCACTCATGCCTATGTGAATGGCAGTAGTCTGTTACAGTTTAAATCATATATAATTCCAAAATGTACACAACTACTTGTCCTCTAAGTAGTCTTTCCAATTATATATTTAGGGAAAAATAAATACATAAAGGAGAAGGAAAAAAAATAACAAAAAAAAAAGAGCCAAAAGAGCCAAGTCTGAATCAAAAGAGTTGTCTCTAAGAATATGTTGGTTTGTCTCAGAGTACAATCAACATTAAGACTTAGTATAAAAATCCTGGCATATTTAACCTGCTTTGACTTGTGGTAATGCAAACACATAACAGTTATATTGTTGTAGAGATGTAGTATTGCAGTCACATCACATTAATTAATTTCCTACCACAGTTTTGGTTGTATATCCTGTTCCCGATGGATACATAATATGTCTATTCTAACATTGTTATAACACGCTGTGGTGTATAAACATTCAAACAGCACAGCAGCAGAGATCAGCTCCAAGATCTTCATTAATAAAAACACAAGCCTTTCCTGTGTGAGAAAATAAGCCCTCCAGCAGTGAGGAATTAATAAAGAAATGAGCTGTTTACCCTATGAGGTGAAGCAACAGAGATAAAAACTAAATGCACATACATTAAGATATTGTTAATACTGTGTATACTTAGTACCTAATACTATTTTAGTGTTATGTATATGATTAATAAACCAGACATACAATAAAACTATATTGATTGGAGAGGATTTATTTATTGTTTTTAGAAATAACAGTCTAAATCAATGCAACAACTTTTTTAAAGATCACTACTTTCTTATGAATTGTAAGACAGGGTAAGACAGAAATGGATCATCAATGGGATAATTTTGTGTTACAGCTTTTGGAGGGACAGTGCATCCACTACAAGATGAAGGTGATCTCAGCTGAATTATCTGAACAGTTCTAGAATGTTTTTGTTATTATTTAGAGAGAAGGAGCAAGGGGGGAAAAGAGGAGCATAATTCCTGTTCTGAATTTAGATAGAACTGTCAGTAAATCACCAGACCAAGGGCTGAAACTACACGTCAGAGTAGTTACTTTCACTCAGTTTCAGTATATGCAATTTAAATATGCATGTGGCAGCACAGAGAAATATGTAGGTTTAATAATGACTGATAATGTGCATAAAATGATAGTAACTGTTACAGAGACTAGATAGAGGATTTTCCTCTGTGATCTACCTTGTTTGCAACCATTTGCTACAATTACCCTCTGGACATCCAGAAAGAAGGACCTGGTACTGATTCTAAAGTAATTTCAGTGAACACATACATAACCTGCAGCTTAACTGAATCCTGGCTAGTGACTCCCTACATGACCTAGCAGCAGAACATGGCAAATTCCTGTTGTTCACACACCTGCCAGCTCTAAATGGGAAATCTGCCAGGCATATCAGGTTTGCAGGTGATCGCTTGCAAGCGATTAGAAGGCAGATTATTTTATTTTAGTGAGAGGCAGAATAATGTGTCAAAAGCATTCCAGAGAGCTGCATATTGTGCCTGATGCAAGATGAAGTCACAGGAGCATGATATAAAGGCAGAACAGACTGAAATAATTGCTCCCTGTTTAGAAAAAATAGTTAGCTGCTGAGGATTTGCAGGAAATGTCATCTGCCAAAGGGACCGGCCTTTCTGCTATTTGTGGTGCACCTGGCTCTTTCAAAAATGTATTGGGTATGCTTTCAAATGCAGTCTTGGCAGTGATATAGGGTAACACCAAGTCTCGAATTGTAACTTTCTGAAACCGGCAAAAGAAGTTAGTGATGACTCAAAAGCCAGTTTTCCCTTTGGTCTTTAATGAGAATTTGCCATAGGATGAACAGGGGAGGGATTGCAAGAAGTTTATTGAGGAAATATGTAGACCTTGACAAAAGGGTTAACCAAATCAAATCATCATATAATGGAATTTATTTTTTATTTCATTAGATATTTTTGCAGTGAATATGTTCAGATAGGAGTGTTTGAAGAAACCATGAATTCTCACCTATCATTTTTATAAAATGTCAGTAAAAAAGACCATAAAACATCACTAGTCAGCAAATAAACAGCAATGGTCAAAACAGTACAAAACATTACAAATCAATTACTTTGCTTTAAAATTATAATGCCCCAATCATGACACCAATGAACATGTGAGATACTCAGAGGATGAATAAGCCATCACTTCACAGGATTTTTTCAGTCTCACTGTACGAACTTCTCAGTGATGATGGTCACTTACACCTAGATCCCTGTTACACAAATATTGGTGAGGTTGAGCACATTTTTTCCCATCTCACAGTTCTTTTGAGAAACCATTCAGTACCTTGTAAATCAGCAGGTGTCCCACAGTCACATCAAGACTGCTCATGTACTTCAGCTGACTATTATTTCAACTATCTTCCTTCAAATAGAAAAAAAACATATGTATTTTAAATAAAAGAAAAAGAGGGGGAATGAACTTAAGCTTCTAGCACAAATGTTACAAAGGGAAATTTCAGAAAAAAAAAAGGCTGGAAATATATCTGCACTAACAATAGATGGGATATGTTTAAATGGTGCATATATAGCGTACATAGAATATACATAAACACATAAGCTCTCCTTCTTCTTCTCCCAAAAGCAATTTGACTTGTATTTCTTTATGGTGATCTAAAGTACACTCTGAATTTCATTGTTTCGCAAAGGCAACTGTATTGAATATATCACTTGCAATTATTGGATTGACAAGAGAAATATCCAAAATATTTTAATGAATCTCTGTAGTCAGGAACACTATACTCTGCACACAAGATACACAATGCCTTTGTGGGCATATTTGTTTCCAAACAAAGCCATAATTTGTAATTCAGCTAAGGGACTTAGGGGAATTTGAGTATAATCAAATACGACAGAACAAATATAAAAGTGAGCATGTTGGCAACAATCCATGTTAGTGGATGTATGTCTGAGTAGAAGATGGACTTTCATTTCAAAGCCTGTCCTCACTCATTCCTGTATTGCTGGTACTATAGTAATTATGTGGAATGAAGCTATTTTATATTCTCACTCAAAACTATTGATGGTGGTCATCATAAAAATCAGTCTTGCTTTTACTGATTCTGCATGTGCTGCATTGTGGGTATGGGAATAATCCCACAGGCTTTAGTGACCCCAATGAGTCTTTCTGCATTTTCATGTCATGAGCTGGCTAGCACTTGTCTTTCTTTTACTTTCATTCTGGGGGGTAGAAATGTAGTATGGTGTTAAAGGGACAGTGCAGCTGTATGGGATGATTCTGATCTTACCATTTCATTACCTTGAATTAAACTTGAATTCAACAGACATGCTCATGATATAAGACTTTCTTTTTTTCTTTTTTCCCTGACATGCTTGTACCTTATTTCATTCCATGTTACTTTCTAGTAATGGTTTTGGAACATTACACCCATTCAAGTATTCATTTTCCATCAGAAACCTGTTGAAACAACCCTAATCTGCCTCCTTAACTATTTTACTATATTTACTATATCTTAACAAGCCACATTTAGACTTGAAAAATTTACAAAATAATTTGTTATGGCAGAAACTCTCATTTTTTAGCAAGGATATCTAAACAAAAGACAAACAGAGAAATAGCACTAGCAAAAAACAAAACAAACAAACAAGAAAAAAACACAGACTCTTCACCTTTTATTTTTTTTCAGAAACAAAACAATACAAAACATTCCAGAGTCTGTATCTTCCATTAAATAAACATTTTAGAAATAATAATAATGATAATAATGCATTTGAAATGTTCAGTTTTCTTGAAATTAGAGTAGAATAGTTCAGTTAGTAGGGACCTTCAAGGATCACCTAGTCCAACAGCCTGACCAAACGTTAAAGAATGTTAATGAGGACATTATCCAAATGCCTTTTGAACACTGACAAGCAGAGGTCTCCAGCTACAGGTAAGTACTTGGAGTGTTTCAAGTCTCCAATATGAGTACCAATCTACCACATTCCCAGAAAAATGCATTGAGATTAAGTAAACACAGGTTCTGTATACAGGAAATGTATTCAGGTTTGACTGGATAACAAGGACAAAACATTCTCCATGTGGAAAGTAAGGCAGCAGAACAGGCCACCATTCATAGAGGCTGTCTGTGCAGACTCCATCCTTGGAGGTTGACCTAAGTGTACAAAGCCCTGAGCTATTTGGAGTGAATTGTTTTGATCTGGCTTTCAGCACAAGACACAGAGTCAGCCTCCTAAAGTCCCTTTTCCACTTGAGCAAATCCATGATTGTCTGACACAGAAAACTAAAAACAAAGACAGACAAAACTTTCAGCAGTATATAAAAGCTTGTAATGGAGCTCATATGTTAAATATTCAGTCTGTGTTATCTTCTAGCATCAAGTCATAGAATCATAGAATCATTAAGTCTGGAAAAGGCCTTCATGATCAGCTGGTCCAACCATCACCCTACCTACCAACGTCACCCACTAAACCATGTCCCTAAGCACCTTGTCCAACCTTTCCCTGAACACCCCCAGGGACAGTGACTCCACCACCTCCCTGTACAACCCTTTCCAATGTCTGACTACTCCTTCTGAGAAGAAATGTCTTCTCATTTCCAATCTGAACCTCTCCTGGAGCAACTTGAGGCCATTTCCTCTAGTCCTATTACTAGCCATCAATCCAGAGAATTCCAGAAAATCATCTAACATTTTTCTCCTTATAAAATCATTTTGGTTGAAATGTTCATAAGATGTAAGTTTAAATCTATTAAATTCCTGTATTATCTCAATGTCCTTACTAAATATGTTTTATCATGTCATATGATAAACTACATATCCACTACAATGTGCAACAGTTAAATTTAATGTACACCTAATAGTAACTTAGCAACACAGGGTGGCACAACATGGTGGCAGTAAAAAGTAAACATTTTATAATATCTCATTTCCTACACCCCCAGTTAGAACTACCTTGCAGTTAGAATTAACCACTTCAGAAAAAAAGCACTGTAACTCTACCACTAGCTCTGATCTTGTAGGCATGCCAGCTTTCCAGCATTCTGTCCAAATCTTTCCTGCTTCAATGCCACCAATGCACATGCACACAAACCTAGGCTTGATGCTTATTAATCCTCCTGTGCAGTGCTGGAAGACATATTACAGTCATTTATGTTCTGAAAAGTATAAGGGGATTGATGCAAAAGGAGATCGAGATCATGCAGCTAAGATAGAGTATGAATAATAAAGTAGATCCTGTTTGAACAATAACTGCAAAAGACATTATTAGTTTGATTTGGACTTAATGTTTCAGAGATAGTTAGCTGTGTCAGAAGTAGGATCCAACAAGAGGCTTGATCTTTTATACATTATTACAAAGAACTTCAGAAGGGCTAGGAAGCCTGTGGGTGAGAGCACCTGCTGAGTGTGTAGGATTTCTACCTATAATTGCATTTCAGCTCAAATATACAATTTTATTATTAGTACGTATTCAAAAAGCTGGCAGACATCTTCAATATATGAGTTTAATTCCAGTCTGAACAACTTCAGATACAAACAGAATATCTGCTCCATAAATTATTATATAGGCTTTAAATTATTATATAGGCTTTTTTTCCCCATCTCCTTTTTACCTTTTCTACATTTTGCAATGTAACTCCATTTACATCTATACTCTCTCTCCCACAGCAACTCCTCACAGAAGGTTCCTGACCATGATTCTGCAGATAAATGAGGGTGAAAGGTGTTTGAGCTGTATTTCTTTTAAAGGGTGATTAAGATTGACAGAGATGGTGTGGCTGATCAATGTGGCTGATCAGAGAATGAGCCAACGGTGTAATACAGTCATAAGGATGCCTTATATTTTAACTGACATTACAGATACAGTCCCCCCAGTGAGTAAGGAAACAGCAAAATAAATAAATAAATAAATAAATAAAACAAACAAACAAAAAAAAACACACCAAAAAAAAAAAAAAACATCAGGAATAAGTAGTTCCAAGAATGAAGAGCAAAACAGGGAGCCTGTCTTAAAAAAGGAAAATTTTTTTTTTTTTTTTTTTTTTTTTTTTTTTTCTTCTAATACCTGCTGACATCTAGATATATGATGTAGAACTGCCCAGACAGTAAATTTTGGAGATCTGTGACAAATACTGCTGAGGACAAAAAAGTTCAGCAGAGTTTATACTGAATATGCCTCACCTGGTAACTGAACCTCAGCTGAATTTGTGTGCAGGTATGTAGAGAATTGTGTTTGAAAAATAAGAATGAAAATTACACTCAGCAGCTAGCTTAGCCTGTATTTTGGAAAGCAGAAGTCTGAAAAGGGTTTTGGGAAAATTATATATAAACAGTCCTGATTCAATCAACTGCTGGTGCAATATAATAAGAGTGCTGTGAGAACAGAGATGTATGAAGGAGGAAATAACCAATGAAAAGGACTAGACTTTTCACAAAAGTCACAAAAAACAAGCACAGAGGACCCCTAAGAACGCTTTGGCTACATGTGTGTAACACATGCCCTTCCTGTCCTTACAGCTACTCCAAGAGATGGTACCTCAGACCAAGAGGTACTCGGGACCAACCTCAAATGGTGCCTCTGGCAACCAACTATATCAAACCAACAGAATCCACTGTCTGACACCTTCGTATCATTGTACCCAAAGCTCCTCTTATTTCAACTGTTTTAAGTTATGCAGAAACTGCATAACTTAAACTAGCTTTAAATTCTCAAAGGGTATGTAGCCCACTGTATCAGCAGAGTCCTAAATGCATATTTTCTTACAGCGTCTTAAATAACTCAACTGTAACTTAACAGACAGGTTTTGTTTAACTCTTTCCAATCATTAATATGAAATATACACATTTAGGGATTACTGTATTTAAAGAAAATTTGCCATAGTTACTCTCCTTGTTTTTTTCCTATATACTGGCATTAGAGATCATCTTTTGGAATGGTTCATCTTTTGTCTTTGTTGTTTTGTTCTCCACACAGAGAAAGCTACAGACAGAGAGACTCAGAAAAGAAACAACACTACATGAATAACCTGAGGTTTGAAAAAGGTGGTTTGCAAAGTCTTTGGTATATCCAGAGGAAGGGTAAGAGGTGACTTGATTATAGCCTACAATTACCTACAATGAGAAAATTTCTGATTGCAAATAGCCCTTTAATTTAACAAATGAAGCATAACAAGATCCAATATTTGAAGGTGGAAGCTAGATGATTGATATTAGACTAGGTGCATATTTTTATCAGTGAATCTAATCAACTATTTGGACTATTTACCTAGGCAAATTGTTGGTTCGTCATCAGTGAATATTTTAAATGAAAATTGTGTGTTCCTGAAAGATATGTGACAACTCAAGCAGAAATTATAGACTTTACATGAGAATCACTTGAAGGAATTCTGTGTCTTGTATTATGAAGTAGTTGTGACTAGATGATATGGCACCCATCAGTTCTAAAAGTTGAGTGAAATTTAGTCCCATTTAAATCAATGTGAGTTTTGCCACTGTCTGGATTTAGGATTTCACCAACTTTACCCTAGACCACTTTATAAGCTCACTAACACTTTAAAGATACCTTGAAGTATGCAAAAATATAGCCATTTAATTCCCCTCAACACTTCTGTGATGTCAAGAAAGCCTTGCATGCATTTCAAATCAGGCATTCCTAACAACTAGAAATTAATATCCGTAGCAACTGGGGATGAAAGATTGTATTTTAACTGATCTTCCATCTCTACCATGAAGTTTGAAGAAGTACATACTTAAGCTTGCCAGTTGTACAGTTTTGTTTATTACAAGTTAAGGCTGATACAGCTGTAAATCAACAGAAGGAAGGCAAGTGTCCCTTCTATCTTGCACATAAACTTAAAGTGTCTTAAAGGACAATTGTCTTGGACGATATAGGGGAGCCTTTACAAAGCACAAAATTGTTCTTTCCTCATCTGTAATAAAGCAGTAACCCACTGTGTCAGAAAGCTGCAATAAAATGTTTATATGGTACAGTGACATTAATAATTAGCTGTATTAGGAGATTTCAATACAAGTAAGAATTAGATTTAGACTTAGGATTTTCACTGCTGCAAGTAAGGCATGATAGAGTTATAAAAAATAATCAGAGATACAAGCAAGCCAATCTGAATTACACTAACCTTCTATCCTGGTGTGAAAATAAAAGGATATATAGTGATGTGAAGAGGAAAATCACATATAATATAATTCCTTAGAGTTATAAAGAGACCACCATGCTTAAAAGCATTATCTATTATGTCTATTTTTTTTGGTCTAGATTTACAGCAAGGGGGGTTAAATTGTTTAAGGTACCACGTCACTAAATTTATATAGGCTAAGTATGTCCCTTTTACTGTGGAGCTGGAGCATCAAACTTATCTATACAAGACCTTATGGCATAGGGTAGATGTGTTATCTCCCATTCTGCCAGTGCAGAGCCACAGAACTGCGTATCTCAAGGACGCCTGAGAGCACCCAATAAAGATGCCAGCAGTGTCACATATCCAATAACTGAGCAAGCCATTCAGCCATGAGTACTGAAAAGCCAAACATTTAAACTGCTCAGCACCAGCTGAATGAATGTGACCATCCTTAGAAAATAGCAAGAGTCCCAGCTCAGCTACAGGCAGCGATGATGACACATGGTCTGTAGCATAAATTACACATTATCAGAGGAAGGTTTGGATTGGAAAGGACCTTAAAGATTGTCCAAATCCAACCTCCCTGCCATGGGCAGGGACACCTTCCACTAGATCAGGTTGCTCAAACATGTTGTGTTTTAGCTTTTGTGGTCTGGTACAGTAGAGACAGACATAATAGCGGTGAGTCCATCTCTTGGTAAAAGGGTGGGAATCACTGGGGGTTATGCATCAGAGAGATTTGCATGACCAGACAGATGTAAGAAAAAACAACTCCTTTGTCCACCTCACATTCCCTTAAAAGCTCAGCTATTGAAGGGATACGTAATACAAAAGGATGAAACATATTCTGTGAGGAAAGCAAGTTATAGATGCCCATATCTGAAACCATTCAGGGACAGATACTTTTTATGGGATGAAGCCCCCAGAGTCTAAGAAAGGGAGAGAGAATAAGAAGTACACATCTGATTGGCATTTCCAGATGCCTGTGTACCAGACCATACACAGCACATCCTCTTCCTGCAACCTCTTTTGCATCCATTTTGTAGTTGCATCCACTTAATCAGGAGAGGAAAAGTCAGACCTTTTCATGTCTGTTAGGGATATATTGCATACTAACAGTCCACAGTGAGATTTCTTCTTTGAATCATCTAATACTGGAAATTGTTTTGTAAGGAAGAAAGCAGACTAGGGTCTTTTGTCTCTTTGCGAAGATAAGTCTAATTTTAAAATATAAGCAACTCAAAGACATTTGTATGTATAATCTGTGCATCATTCTAAGTGCTACATTATTTAAAAACCCTCAGGTAGGAGAGATTAAAAACTTCTACTGAACTATTGCAATTAATATGACATTTATTTATTATTTAATATATATTAATGGTCTAAAAAGATGGTAAATATATTCTACACAAAATCATTTGGCTCTAATATGGCAAATGCTAAGATGACATGTTAATTTCTAACTTGAAAAATTCTTCCTTTCACATCTTAGCTGCTTCGCTTCGTTTTATATTGATTTTGTGTTTGCAGAAAATGAGATTACATTTTAAAGCATTCACAGAGCAGAGCATAAGGACAAGGCTATAAGAAAACAATTAGATTCATATAAATGAGTCTCTGAAGACTTGAGTAAAGTATAATTCTTTGAATGGAAAGTTATCAATTTTTTCCCTTTACCTATCAATCATGCAGCATGTTAGCATGTTAAGAAGGGACAGTTTTAAGAAAGCAAATAAAGTTTTAGTCCATGAGAGAAGAAATAATTCAGACTTATGATGGCCCTATCCCCAAGCACTCTATTAAAAACAAAAGGGTAAAGAAAAAAAAAAAAAAAAAAAGCTTCATGATGACAAACAGTTCTTAGGCAACTTTCTGTCATTGGGTTATGCCTGTTACTAACAGAAGATTAAGTATAACAGTAACCTCTATACCAGTTATAGGAACAAGTACTCATGACAAACTTTTTATCTAGGTGTTTTTCATAATGTGGTATTCATGCACTTTAGCAATAAAAATTGCAGCAAAAGTGATAGTTATAGAGAGGAATTCATCTGGATAAAAATGAAATCTCAAATGCTCAGAACCAAAACTGAGCTATGTACAGGCTGATTTTTGTTTGTTTGTTTGTTTTTTGGGTTGAGATTCAAAAACCTAATTTTGTCTATGAAAACAGAAAGGATTTTTATATCTCTGTATTTCCTTGTTAGGCACACCAGAGACAAAAATAGGGTGGGCAAAGAAGTGAAGAAGAAAAACCTGTGACAATGGCTATTGCCCTGAAACAAAGACTTGCCTTTGTGAAATTCCTGCTTCAAAACCTTCTGTTTAGACAGACAGAATGGGCATAGCACAAACACAGTGCAGGGACAAGTGGAACCTGCACCGCACTATTCCATATACTGGAAGTCCTGAGTGAGATGCCTCAGTCTTGTTATTTATTTATTTATTTATTTATTCTAAAACTTACAGCTGTAGTTATTTATGCAAATACATGAGGTCAAATTATAATTTCAAAGTTGTTTTAACTTTTCTATCAAAATAGTTTATTCTACTAATAAAACTAAATTGCTTTATTAGTATTCCATGGCCACAGAAATTATAAGAAAAGCCACAGAAAACATTCCTATATGCTATATTTGTTCACGTCTTCTTTCAGACAACTGGTTACAGTTACATTGAACAAGCAAAGCATAAGAACCAGGATAGCAGCTGATCTCAGCAGAGGTCAGAACTACAGCCCCAATTTGGTCTCCTAGCAGGTAGGAACTACAAAAGCTGACAAGTGTGCATATTGTTGTACAATGAATATTCACCAAAGTGTATTTATGCCTTTCTACTTCTATGCACTGTAGAATTAATGCTGCCTGAAAAACAAATAAACAAACAAACAAAACAATTTAAATGAAAACAAAGCGTCTCAACCTTTCTCCTGCCAAAATTGTGAATGAAGCAGATGTACATTTGTTTATTCAAAGGATGTTTAAAAAGTACCAAATCAAATGCTACAGGGGAGATAGGTGGCAGAATACATTGTTCTCAGCCCCTGATATTATCTAGGAATAAAATGGATAGGAAGCTATATAACACTGTCAAGACTGAGGAAAACTCAGGACGTCTGTAGGGTCTGTAGGACCAGAAATGCTAATTCTGGAGGTTATTTGATGAAAAAAAAAAAAAAAAAAAAAAAAAAAAGTATAAATTGTTTTCACTCTGCTAAGTAGGACTGCTAAGTGAATGGGGTTTTGAGAAGCCAGAGGTGTGAGAATTCTGTATAATTCTGTATATAGGCTTTATGTTACATTTTCATCCTGTTTGCTAATTCCATTTTGTAGATCTTCACCTACATAGCTGCAAAAGTGAAAGAAGGGACAGGACTTGCATCCCTGGTCAAAGAAACTGCATGAGTGGTGCTTGCCTATTATAATTGCATCTGCATCACCTTACCATTTGGTCTTCTATCTAGGGAAATGTTGGCTACTTATCATCAATTTTTGCTTCAGCTTGCTGCTGAATCCCAGCACTGCCACTACACCATGCAACAACTAGCTTAGATGTGTAAGCCAACATATGGCCATTAAACTGTTGGCTTCAATTAGGGACATAAGGATTCAGAATCATGACTTATTACCATGAAATGATTACCTTCCTCCTAGAAATGTGGTTTCATCTTTTCAGTCAAGCAAAAATGCACAGAACTAGGTTTGTAAGATGCACTCCTCTCAGATGGTTCCATTTTTATTTATTTTATTGCTATATTATGGGGACAGTAAAAACCCACTTCCTTCAGTAAGTTTTATCAAATTTGGATCATTTGAACTTCCTCACATTTCTATGACACTCTTTTGATCTACTATAGATGGTATACTTTGTTGTTCTATTTCTGTAAAATAAACAAACAGCAACGACAACAACAAATAGGTAAATGTCAGCTCCTGAATCTTTATATGTATACAACATAAGGCTTCATGTTGATTTTTCTCCCCAAAATATTGCCATAGACAGCCCAAACTATTTACCTCTAACCATTGCTCCCAGAAAAGGAAATCTGGAAGTACATCGGTCTCCTGTTGTGGTGAAAGCTCACCCAAAGCTTTCTAATTGCTGTTTAAAAGTGTTAAACCAAGAATGTTGTTTCCTGTAAGTTTTCATTTGTTTTGCCTATTCTGCATAATGAATTTTTCCTGTCAACTTTACTCTTTCCCTTCGGTATTTTCATTAACATTAGTCATTAAAACAAGATTGGGCAAAGCACTGGAAAATCTGCTCTAGGGAAAGTTATTCGCTGTGCTTTATATCACTTTATTTAGAAAGCATATAGTATTCTACAAGTGCAGCTCAAAATGCTGCAGTGATCTCCCTGCAAGCTTTAATGTTTTGGATTATTACAATAGACTATTTCAGGTTTTTTTTTTTACTTCCTAGAACCCTTCCTGTCTGTTCTCTGTCTTTATAAAGACAGGTGGTCTAGGACACGTAGACAAAGCAGAAAGTGCCACAAAGTTCCATAAAGCCCTTGATGTTTGATTCCAGGTTCCTAAAATTATAGAGAAACAGGGTGGAGGGATTATATTTAAAGAATTACCTAGCTTCTCTGCAGCCCCAAAGCAGAATTAACTATTGTTACATATTTCTGATGGATGTTGTGCCATCTTCATATACGTTTAAAAACACTTATTGCTTTCTGCCTAATAAATAAAAAGCTTAAAAACAACAAATTAAATACATTTTTTTAATGAGAAATACTCCTCTTCCCAGGAAATGCATCACAGAAAATAACGACCTGGTCCCTCTTTACAGAATGCAATAAATTCACCTGGTGGAGGACATGCCAGTGAAGATAGTTTGATGAAGGAGTTAGAATTTTTGTGCTCTGAAAAACCAGAGAAAGAAGAAAATATTTTGTGCTTTCATTTTCCAATTTCCTAAAATAACTTCTGTATAGATAGTGACTGAACAAACACTAAAACAAAGTGGGTTTTGACATAAGCTGCACAGTAGGATATATTTATGATAAGCTGAAATAAAATTAGTTCTAAGCAGAAAACCAATTATTTTGATACTAGTAACTTCTATATGCTTTGCAGACATTTCTGTCTTGTAGCCAGGCCTCTCCTTCTTTTTAAAAACTACTTCTCTGAATTAATAATTTTCAATAATATATCATTTAGAATAGAGGGTTGGTTATACATATGAATGGAAGGTGGTTTGTACTGGAAAGAAAATTAAGTGCTGCTTACTTAGCCAGAAATAACTGTATTTGCCTCTCCTCCTCTGAAGCAGATTTATTATCTCCATTATTCATTCCTGTATGTTGACTTAGGGAACACTTTCATGTGGAAATGTCACTTATTTTCAGATGCCACTAACTTAAATTGCTTTACAGTTTCATTAAAAGCCACTGTTGCTGCTGGCTGCTCAGTAGACATCTCAGTAAGCTCTGACGTGCTCTTTACAGTCAAGTTGAGAGGCAGTTAACTTGTGCTTTCCTGTTTCCCTATAAATAAAACATTTTTAAAAGCTAAATGGTCCTGTCTACTCCTTTTCATTACAGAGCCATGAGTAGCTGCCATTTTCACAACTCTGAAGGACTTTTCCATTTTCCTACATATATAAGCCCCAGCATGACAGCCTGGGGTTGTGAGTGTGCAACATGCTCACTGCTAGTGTCTCTCTAGGTCCTGAGGGGAGACCCTGAGGATGTTTCCATTCTGCACTGTGAGTGTAAAACAGGGGAGTGGGGGGGATAGGAGAGTGTATCTGTTTTGGAGAACATGGATGACCAGATGTACTTTTGACTGCTTGAATTCTCTAGTAAAAGTTATGCTAAAAGAGACAGAATATTCATTTGGTCTTCAATCATAATGAAGGTTTTCTTATTGCTATATAGACACCATTCTGGAAATAAAAGAAGTCATTTACTTGTTTCCAAAGGTAACCCAAACTTACACATGCAAGAGTTTGGTTAGACTTTACTCCAAACTATACTTAGAATTATTTTAGGTTATTAATTCATGAACTATTGATTTACAAAAAAGAAGTATTGACTGAAAGGGAAGAAGCCTTCACGATTACCCAACACTAATTCCTGTCAGAAATTAAAATGTATTCTTGATGGATTGAAGTCTGATATATTGGATAAATCATACATTTATATTCCTAGTTGATGAGGGACCCAGATAAGAAGTTCTGTTAGGAAAATTACCTGAGTTAATGGCAGACACCCTAATCACCATCAGCAGATAATTGATTTCATTCTTAAGAGCATGAAATTACAGAATCACAGAATCACAGAATAGTCTAGGTTGGAAGAGACCTCCAAGATCACCGAGTCCAACCTCTGACCTAATGCTAACAAGTCCTCCACTAAAACATATCCCTAAGCTCTACATCTAAACGTCTTTTAAAGACCTCCAGGGATGGTGACTCAACCACTTCCCTGGGCAGCCTATTCCAGTGACTAACAACCCTTTCAGTAATTTTTCCTAATATCCAACCTAAACCTCCCCTGGTGCAATTTTAGCCCATTCCCCCTCGTCCTGTCACTAGGCATGTGGGAGAATAGACCAATGCTCACCTTGCTATAGCCTCCTTTAAGGTACCTGCAGAGTGCAATAAGGTTGCCCCTGAGCCTCCTCTTCTCCATAAATAGTCCCAGCTCCCTCAGCCACTCCTCATAAGACTTGTTCTCCAGACCCTTCACCAGCTTCGTAGCCCTTCTCTGGACTCGCTCAAGCACCTCCATGTCCTTCTTGTAGTGAGGGGCCCAAAACTGAACACAGGTGTAGCCTCACCAGAGCTGAGTACAGGGGGACAATCACTTCCCCGGCTGGCCAAGAAACAGCTGGCCACACTGTTTCTTATACAAGCCAGGATGCTGTTGGCCTTCTTGGCCGCCTGAGCACACTGCTGGCTCCTATTCAGCTGACTACCAACCAATACTCCCAGGTCCTTCTCTGACAGGCAGCTTTCCAACCACTCATCTCCCAGCCTGTAGCTCTGTTTGGGATTGTTGTGCCCCAGGTGCAGGACCTGGCACTTGGCCTTGCTGAACTTCATACAGTTGGCCTCGGCCCATTGGTGCAGCCTATCTAGATCTTCCTGCAGAGCCTTCCTACCCTCGAGCAGATCGACACACGCACCTAACTTGGTGTTGTCTGCCAAGTTACTGAGGGTGCACTCGATCCCCTCATCCAGATCATCGATAAAGATGTTAAAGAGGACTAGCCTCAGTACCGAGCCCTGGGGGACTCCACTAGTGACCTGCCTCCAACTGGATTTGACTCCATTCACCACAACTCTCTGGGTCCAGCCATCCAGCCAGCTCTTAACCTAACGAAGCGTATGCCAGTCCAAATTACAAGGTGTGTAAATATGTCCTTTGTTGTTGTTGTTATTCTCCCAGGGAGTTAAGATGGGTAGAGAGCTTTAGAGTTTTTTCTCCCTCTGTACTGTACTGTAGACATTATAAACCATCAGCAATTCTATTTTTAAAGCAAATAAATCCCATATCTAGAAAGAAAAATATATTATTACTTCCAGATAAAATGTTGCAAGACTGAAATTTTCTGCAATAAAAACATTTCAGCTGTTCGTGCACCTGACAAAGATGAAATCAATTGAGTCTGTGAATCAGCAAACACTCTATATGCAGAGGCATCATGTGACTGGGTTTGTCATCTCTCCATCTGCTAGCTGCTTCAAATTCTATAAAGCAGCTTTCTTTTTTTTTTTTTTTTTTTTAAAAAAAAAAAAAGGAATCCAGAGTGTTTGCAGAAAACTTTATTGATGGAATGATGGAATACAACTTGTATTCAGGGTATGTAAGAAATTAAATGTATATATATCACAACTGTTGTATGCGTCCAATATACTATAAAGTAAATGTCCTTGCTTTGTTAAATCATATAAAGATTATGATTGCAGACAATGAGCTATCAAAAAAGCTGAGTAATAGTCATTATTTCCCATTTAGCAGATGCTGCAATTTCTGGTGATCCTGAGCTTCCAAACTTTGTGTTGAATTGGATAGAGTATAATAAAGGGAAAAGCAAGAAGGAGGACACTGTTATAGGAATATGATCACATATTCCTTATCATGTGATCCCTATCATGATCTGGGACTTCATAGAAAATAACAATCACAATAAAGTGTTCTTACATGTATTTCATCATATTACTATCATTTTTTCCTATTTTATAAGTAGGTAGCCTTAGCAATGGATCACTGAAATGGTGGCAGGTCAACAGTACCTCTTTAAGTTCCGCATCCAACAGGAATTTTGCAGCTAAATCCATTTTAGCTGAAATGTTTATATCGTATGACATATCATATAAAAAAAATGAAAGAAAAAGAAAGAAAGAACAGTATCTGGGCATGTTTGTTGGCAACATGGAATGATTTAAAGCTGAGTAGGAGTTTAATTACAAGCTCAAAAGTCCAGAGTTTGCAAGTTTTTATCCAGGTTTTTATCCAATGCAATAGCAACATATTTCTTTTAAAAACAAATGAAAAGGATACAGAGAGTGAAACCATTGCTGAATGGAAGAGGCAAGTTTTGCCAATATTTTCTATCTTCATGTCCCTTTTTTGCTTATAGAGAAGCACTGGCTTACATCTGCCAAATGCACCAGCATGTGGTGAAAACCCATAAGAAATCCTCAGAACAAGAAGGTAGTCTGCTGAGATTTAAAATTTCCACTACTGTCATTTAAATTCACATGGTTACAGTCAGTATGTCTGATATGCTGTTGACTACAACTGTGGAAGAACAAGCACTAAGAGAATAAGCTGGCATCTTATGTGTATCATACTGCCTTGTGGAAAGCTTTTGTCATTATTACTTTCCAGAAAATTGCTGGCATTTTTTAGGACTGGCAACTGTAGAAAATAAGTCACATAAAACATCTATTTGAAACAGATTGGCTTTGTTCAACAGATGCTACATATTGTCTTTCAGGTTGATGTTAAGCCTCAATGAAGCCATGTTTTCTATGACACTAGGATCACTTTTTTCTGCCACCTTATCTTTAATAATAATTTCAGTAGACTCCTTGACATGTTTTTGTGGGAATGCCTTTGACATCCCTTCTGAAGTAGAACTGCAGATATCTTTTATTCATGTTGTTTTTTTCTACAAACACATTTTGAAAGCAACTGGCCTCTTTCTTCACCTTTTAGTGCAGTTTCCTACCACCAGCCATTTTTGTAGTGTTGTACATGTTATTGTCTTTGTTCGTTTGTGTTTGTACATCACAGACTAAGATCACCTTAAAGTAAGAAATAAGAAATAAGCATGATTATCCTAAGCTTATCAGATACCTCTGTAAGTAAACAAAATCATGCATGAAATAATTTACCTGTTTTTCTTCAGGTGTAGTAGGGCAGGTAGAGATCAATGAAAAGATGTTAACATAAAAGGCTAATGAAGATGCATGCTGTGCAAAATCAGATCTTGAAGTTATTCCACAATGTTTAATGGTAGAGGAGAATCTCTAAAGCTCCCTTTGGATGTTTCTACAAAGCCAGTGTATTCAGTAGATATCACTAAAAGGGACCATTTTATGAGAGGAAAACATAAGAAAGGTACTTTCTGGTGAGTGTAGCTCAAGATTGTCTTTCAACTAAAATATCATATCTTCTATACAATCTGGCTAGAAAACAGCAAGAATTTTAAAGAAAATTAAATTTAAGAAATTTAAACAACTTGATCAGCCACAATACATTTTTTTAATTATTATTATTATTTTTAAAAGCAGGTGTGGGAGATTTGTTAAAAGTTTAACAGCCAGCTAGAGTGTTCGTATCCCTAAAACATGGAAATCAACATCTTTGCAATGGTACTTCCCTGCCAATGTTACATCTACCATTATGTACATCTACCATTATGTACCTCTTCCTTTACAACTGAAGAGAGACAGAGAGAGAGAGAAATCATAAATAAACTAAGATTCTTAGGCAAAGGTTGTAATAATAATAAGAAAAGGAATCATTAGCTCTCCTGCTATGAAATATTCATTTATTCTACCTAGTAGATGAGCTTTTGCCCCCAGCCGATAAGAAAAAAAGATTACACTGAAATGCAGTTAACATGACACATCTTGCACAGATTGCAAATGAGCTCTCTTTTTAGTATTTCTCCCTAAATTTATCTGGATTTCATGTTAAAGACCATTTATGTATGTCTTATGAAATGGACCACCCAGTTTAATTAGAAATCCTTTTACTCTGATTTTAGGCTTCCTGCTTATTGCTATTGTGAGTTCAAAAGACATGCTGTTCAACAAACATGTTTGAAAGCCACTTGATTGATTTTGGAAAGCACATACTAAGAAGAAAGTCTAGGCAGTTCCACTCAAAGCACAGGGGTCTTGGCACCATCACAGTCAATGCTGCCATCTCCAGTATCTGTTAGTTGTTCTTCCTCTCCATCTTTTTCCAGACTGAATCCAAATTATTTCCTCTAACAAATAAAGAACAAAAAGTTACTTTTCCTGTTCAATGGGTTGATTTGGAGACCTGTAAAAAGATAACTGGGAGCACTATATCATTAAAGTCCTTCTGAATGCTACGGGGGTTGGTCCTGAAAATCCTTTAACAATTCCCCTACGATAAAACTCATCTTGCATGAAAGAAGATGCTGCTTTCCTGCTGCTTATACTGGGACATCAGCACCTGCTACAGATGGTACAGAAACAAAAGCAAGAAATAAGAACATGTTGATTAGTCTGCATTGAAGAAGGCAAGTATCTTGGGATATAGGGCAGATTCACAGAAGAAGCAGCCTCTTAGAGCTATTGATAAAATTTGTAGACAAACTTGATGCATTCAGAAATACAAAGCTCTAGACAGGTGCTTCTTTCTTTTATAGGTAATGATTTTTATTTATTATTATTATTTCATTATATTACAGTATTTTCAGAGTAAAATGACAAAGGCAATGAAAATACCAGATGAAAGAGGAGATCAATAGAAGTGATTCATCATAAAACCTATAAATAAAGTAGTTGTGACAAAAATATTCCTGCTTAAAAGAGAAACTTATACAGCCATCAACAAAAACACTAGATGTATTAGGAACAACAATACTACTGCATGACATCAATATGTAAATACAATTTCTGTGCCCAATCAGAAAGAATGTGTTGAGTAGAATAGTTATGAAACACTATGGTAAGGCACAGAATGCATAAGATGACCATTTCCATTACAGAAGTATTATAAAATGACAGCAGGGTACATGCAGTATCCCTTGAACTCTGAACCTTGCACGTATAAAATCAAACTGAAAATGCAAGAAGCCAGATTCTGATATTCAAACACCATTTAGTGGTGGTCACCTAAAAAGCCATTTTGTCATCTTACAAATATTGTAATTCTAATGTAGTGATATAGTTTTGGGTTTTCTTCTACTTTTTTTTTTACCCTTTTGCCTCCACCTTCCCAACCTTCCCCACCTTCAGTGCTCATAGACACCAAACTTTGAGCTATAGACTTAGGCTTACAAGTTGACAAGAACTAAAAATAATAATAATATTTTTTTTTAAAAAAAAGGATTATTCCACAGTCAAAAACAAAAAGAGAGCTTTGAGAGTTTGAGTTAAATATCTGACATAAATATCTAACATCAGGAAGCTTCTGAAAGTCATGAGAGCTGAAAGCACTGTCACTCTTTGGACTGATTCAAATAGTAGACTAGCTCAAGGAGGAAAAGAAAATAAAAACAATAGGCTCTGAATTTCCTTCTGAGCAGCTATTTCTTTTCCATCACTGTTAGCATAAGACCTAAAACATCATATCAGTGATACTAACATCACCTTCTGTCTTCACAAAGCTTTTAGCTCAGGCTACAGCTGATGCTACATATAAGACACACAAAATTATTTTTCATCTGTCTGGCAGTGACAAGAGACCATTCAGCCTAAGATGTTCAGAGCAGAAATTACAGAATACAAAACAAATGGAGGTTTTAGAATATTGTGTTTTCTGTGGGAACTAAAGAAAACCTTACTAAAATTGAAGGTTAGCTGCACATTTCTAGAAATTCACTTGACACAGACAATTTAATCACCCAATGAGCACTTGCCAAGCCAAGAAAACACATTTGCTATTCCTTTCCTGATGTCTTTGACAATGCGTTCTCATTTTCCTTTATATTAAGACAGTCTGTTGCTCTCTGGGATGCTAGGGTCTCCTTCAGCTCTGCATTCATTCCAGTCTGGAACCTGATGTGTTTGCAATTTCAGTGTTGTGCAACTTCTATCTTGAAACTCAGTCAAGCAGAAAGTGCAGCACGTGAGGCCTGCAACAATACCACAACACCATAGACTTACAATCCCTGTACCCATACCTAAGTAGCTCCTAATACCAAAAAAAAAAAAAAGGATTGTAAAGCAACAAAACCACAAGAAGGACTTCTTCATTAGAAATCCTGTGTTAAGATTTTATTGAAGTTTAAGGAAGGGAGGAATATAAGCTTCTGCTTTCAAAATAAATAAATAAATAGAAAAGTAACATGTATATGTTTCTCATTCCAAAGGGTTCTGTTAAATAAGAGCTACAAACTTTTGACTGCAGAATAAGAAAGTTAGTTCATTGTTGTGTTCTCATTAATGGCATTAATTATAGCAGAGCTTAATTTGTCTATATAGCACTGAACTCACAGCAAAGTTTTTGAAATGTAAATTTAATTAACAGGCAAAGGTTGTACATATTATAGATTATAGATAATTATAGATATAGATAATTATAGATATAAATATGTTTCACACAACTATGCTATAACAAGTATTTTCTCTTATAACAAGTATTTTCTCTTCAGGATAGTTATCTAGATAACTTGCTCAACAAATTATTTTAGACAAAACAAACAGAAAATTAATTTGGCCATGTAGTGTTTTTTCCATAGCTTTTTCTAGAAGATTCTATATCATCCATTTTTTGGCTCAGGTAGAGCATACTATTTAAAATAATATATACAAATGCTAAAGAAATACTTTGGGGGATAATGGTAGAAATAAGTGTGTTCTGGAGAGCATCTTCATTTCCACCTGTCACAAACCAATTCATGAATTTGTATGTAAATTAATGTTTATGTACCCTTTAGGTCATAGAGATATTTGCCTTCCATTTTCCTGAAGTCAAAGAGTAGCTAAGTGTGGCTAGCCAGTTTCCCTGAATTTTTCATTGCAGCTGCTTTGGTATCATTGCACAGGAGTAGCTGATATGAACACGGACAATTGACCATAGATCCCGAAGACTATTCTGTCTCCCCATACCTGCTTACTTATAGAAATAATTTAAAAATAATAATCATAGAGGATAGTGAGCAGAAATTTCAAATCATGACACTTTGTTGTGGATAACAATGAGATTTAGGGAGTGAAATCAATAGAATATATCAGATAGATTGAATATAGATTGAATATTCTAGATATAGAATATATAGATATATTCTAGATATAGAATATATCTAGATATATTCAATATAGATTGAATATTTTGCATCCACAATGGCTTGGTTATTTTAACTGTGGTTTATCCCATAGTAAGAATGGGTCAAGGTCCCACTAAGCTAGGAACTATGAAGACCAAAACAACAACAACAACAAAGTATTTTCTAATAAATATTTTTTTAAAAAAAATGCAGATGGAAAAGGGTTTTTAAATATTTAGAATACTAAACTCATTTAGAATACTAAACTCAAAAGAATACTTTAACTCATTCAGTAAGGAAAATCATATAATCAAGGATACCGTTATGAATAACAAGCAAACTAGAATCACCTGTCTATGTCTAAAAAAACAGGCAGTCTTCTTGATTACATACATTTCTGAATTAAATCACTGATTAGAGCAATTATGGAAGCATAAGACTTGTGCTGTATCATCCTGAGATTGTACACATCCCTTCTATAGCAACTTTCCTTCTCTTACCACAGTAGCCTCTAGAAACTAGTGCATATGGACTTGTGCTGTGTCTAAGACTACATCACATTTTACTATCACCTGCAACACTGATCTGTGCTAGTCCAAGAATTAGCATCTGCCTTGTAACTTGGAAAAACTACAATACACACTTCAGAGACTTGGTGCATATGTTATTACTTCTTCCTTTGTAAGGAACTCTCAGTTTCATTCATTTCTTCATTTCTATAAGAACAGAACTTGTCAACAGTATAGAATTAAGAAGTTGCAGTTCATATTTGTAAATATTTTTATTATGACCATGATCTCAATCAGGTGGCTATTTTCCATGGTCCCCAAATTTCTGCAGGGTGAAATATTCTGGTTTGGAGAGGCAAGGCATCACAACACTTTGATGTTCTGTGAAGGCAAGGATGACCTTGTATCTGCCAATTTGCCTTCAAAGTAAAATTCCTCAGGGGAAGAGGTTAGTGAAGGGCAACCCCTAGCACCACAGGAGATGGGTACTTAATTCAGTGGCAGGCATTCATCCGCTGAGAATAGACACAAGGGGACAGTGAACAGACCAAAGTCCAGCAAACTTGTAACTCCCATGGGCAGGCATGTTAGAGAGCTTTTCACCTCACTCTGATTCCTTTCACATAGAGTTTTCCATGTTTGTATTTATTTCTTAGGATCCAAATCATACTGTGACTTTTATTTATCACTATCTTGTAAAACTTACTGCTGTTCGTACTACTATTAGCACTACCATTCATAGCTGGTCATACACGTTATGACCAGCCACATAAATTACCTGCTAACTCCAAAAAATAAATGGGGTGCTACAGTAAAACAAATATTTTCCAAAGATAGAAAATTAAGACAACAGTCCTCCTACTTCTAGTTATTAACTACAGGGTTAAAATGTTTTTATAATTGTCTTCATAGATAGAACTTCTGAAGCATTTATTTCAGCCAACTTAAACATCCTAAAATTTCTGAAAAATAAAAATTATCTATCATTAAGTATTTTAATACTATTTTATTCTCAGAATAAAGCAAATATTATGGGCAGAACTACTACAGTAATTAGGTACAAAAGTATCTAAATCCTTCAGGAGTTTGAGTTTCCATTGACTTTGGGGAAGGGATGTAGATACTTTTGAAAACACTAAGAAAAGTGATTTTTCCAAGGCTACACAGGATGTCAGTTGCAGTACCATGGTTTCTGGAGTGATGGCACAGTCTCTAAACAACAAGACCATCACTACTGGAACAACAAGCAGATTACATTTTAATTAATTAAAAAAAAAAAAAAAAAGATTTTGCAAAGGAACTGAATGGTATACAGGTCATACTATAGTTTCCTCCTTCTGCAAACAGTCAGTTGAGGAAAATGTCACATTTGTGACACTGTCATTGTCAGTTGTCAACATTGCCAAAACTGTTTAAGAATTTACATAAAGTAATCAAATAAATGAATTATATACTGTATCTTATCGGGAGGCTACTGTGTTTTCATGTGTGATAAAGCCTTGAAACACCCATATTTAGGAAAGCATTCTACATTTCTATAGTATTTTTCAATGTTCTTATCTCACCAAAGTTTGCAAATCATGATTATGGACTCAGAGATAAGGCTGATTTAAGCAAGGATGGTACAACAGTTGGAATGATAATTGACAGAAGAACAACAAAAAAAGTAATATTTCCCCGTACATTACCTTACTGTATACAGGAGACAGGCAGTAATAATTACCAATTATATACAAATTTATACTTTTCTGTAGGTTTGAGAAGGTACAATGAAGCATGAAGAGATTTTCACAAACAAATCCAGTTTATAAGCTATTATAATATCAAGCAAAGGCTTTTAAAATTGTATTTCATTTTCCCCATGATGCCTTTAAAATCTATTTGCCAGCTTGTGGCTTTCTGAATTCATTCTGAAACATTGTTACTAGAGCTACGCCAAGGAAACAATTTCCTTGCTTTCTCACATAAAAAAATACACAGATGTGTTCAAATCAGACTTTTTCTGCAGGCTCAAGTACTTCCGTGGTTACAGCAACTGGATTTCTTGCTTCTCCCTTGATCTTCTGCCTTTTAACAGCATCCTCTTCACTTTTGATTAACTACCATTCTCAGTCAACAGAATCCACACAACTATTGCTCAGTTAAATTAAGACCTAATTGCTCTGTGAAGATTTTCTAGTAAATATATTTCATACCAGTCTCATCAAACTTAACCCTGGGGAAAGTTCTCTGATTGTCTCTTTTGCCATATGATTCACTGCCCAAAGACCTCTGATTTTCCAGTATAAGTTCTGTCTACATTTCAATACAAATCTGCCTTTTAACTCCACCAAGAAACAGTACTGGCATCATTATAAACAAGCCAGTGTGATAATTGGGCCTTCTATTGGGCCTATTTACTGTGTGTGATAACTATTAACATTATAAAATATCTAGCTACATCTAGACACTAATATAAGATTACAGCCTCCACTACCAACATGCGTCGGTGTCTTTATCTACCTTGATCTCACTAAGGTAAGCAAAATTCGCTTTTTCTTTTGATCAGACTCAGGTTTCATGCCATAAATATGAATGTGGCCACTATTACTCAACAATAAAATTTTCTCACTTTTCTCAAATTTTCCCAAGGAAGTTGAAAAAAAAAAGCCTCTAAAAAATAGGTAAATCTCTCAATAACCTATGGTTTAGATGACTTTGTTTTCTTTAAAGTTTTTCAAATGATGCTTTGCCATTAGCACCTTTAATGGAGTAAAAAAACTAATTGTACCCTACTTAAATATAGCTACTTTATAGATTATGGCATACTCTACATTATTATATCAATTTAAAATTAACTTTATTTAGAAATGTACTTTCCATTAAGAAAAGTATTATTTGCTACAATCTTGCACCAATATTTGACTCTTCTGTGTGGAAAACAAGAAGAAAGCTAAAAAGCAGGGTGGGAGAAAAAAAAAAGGCAAGTAGAATAGGTGAAAAAAAAAAAAAAAAAGTGCTACTCTCTTTAAAACCTTCCATCTTTAGTCTTTACCACATTGTCTCAATGTCAGTGACACTTGTCATGAATCAGTAAGCATAAGGTGTACAAATCAAATAAATCTGTTAAATAAATACTCAGCAGAGAAAATAGCAATGTAGCAAACATTGAGAATAGGGAAGTGTAGCCCTATTTTGTCCATTACAATTTCCTGGGGATACCCAACTGGCACTGGAATGTTATCTTTCTAAGCAGTCCTCCAAATTGTTGCTCATGATAAAAACAAAAGTATTTCCTAATCCTCCAGAAATAAAACTTCGGTAATGAAATGACTCTGTATGCCATGTTCTCCCATCTGAAATACCACAGGAGTAACCACTGTAACTTTCAATGGCATAACTGACAACTTCACAGCTATTCATAAATACTGTCAACAAATACTTTTGTTGACAAGAATGATTCATCACACAAGAAACATGGTTTATAAGCAGCACTTTGCCACTTGGAAGACCAGGTATATATCTGTGGTAATGTGGGTCAGCCATAACATTGCTTAGTTTTGGAGTTGTTGGTTTGCTTCTTTTTTAACTGCACATTCATGAACACATAGAACCTTAAAGTAATAATGTTTTGGCAAGTTTCTTGACTGATGGGTCATCAAAATTCTCCAGAGTAGAAAGAGTATTGTCTTAAAGACAAATACACTTCAATGGGATTTCACCAGCCCAAATAAATGAGTGTGTGATTTCTTGTTTCATCTGGACACACAGTAAAGTTTAGTAATATAGACGTTCAGCTGGACATTCACTGAGTAAATGTTAAAGCAGGGAACTGTGAAATGCCCTTAGACCTAACAACAAATATCAATGCTGTTTGATGGCAGAATTCAGTCATGGCCCTGATGAACTTTACTGGTGATGTATTTTATAGTCTAGACAAGCTTCTCAAACTTTTAAAGGCTGAGCCCAACCATTGGAGGGGATTTACATCAGTCATGTTATCATTCTGTCTCTGTAAAGACCTATCCATCTGCATTCATACCCCCAGCACCACCACTATTCCAGCCAATGCTTGTGTAGGATACTTCTTTCACACTTCAATAAATCAGTGAATATTAATATTGACATTTTAAGTATTACTTATCACATCTAAATTAGTGCTTGTTAACTAAGCAGGGAGGTTCATGCAGCAGCCCCTTATACGATGAACTTAGATAGAATGGTGCTTTCTGGCCTAAAAAGAAAATCAGTTAACTGCCATACTTATTAGTTCCATTATTTATATTATATCTGCATTTCTGCATCTGGCTTTGTTAACGGAAACAGAATATTAAGAGTTAAGAAAAATTATTTGTAGAAGTCATAGCTTACTATGAACATTTTTAAAGGATTCATCTTAAACTGAAAATCCAAACTATGCCAGTGAGCAAGACAAATCAGCAGTTTTGAACTATATCACTTTGCAAAACTGTCACTGATGACTTGTAAGAGCAGCTAAAGGAAAAACACCTTTGCCAGAACACCAGTTCCAACAAATTGGCATAAATTCATGCCTTTCACACGCTGCCTCTGGCATTGGAGTCTTTAGGCCTCTGAATGTCTTTTGATATTTCATGTTTATTCCTGCTAACAGATTTTGGTGATGTTGTGATGTTTACTAAACAAATATTTGGGTTTATTTATTTTTCCCCTCCTCCCCCCAGGCTAATAACAGTCTATTAGAAATAAAATAAAAATAAAATAAATAAATAAATAAATAATGATCTATCAACTTATTTTTATTATGGAACAAACATCAAAAACATTTGTTAAATTTTTGTCTAATATTTATTCGCACTAAACTCCCATAGACTGCAATAAGCTTTGAAAAGGAAAACATATATTTTAGGATTTGGCTTCAAATGTGGGAACATTTGCTGGAGTTACTTCATGCTGATGGGCATATAGTGTCATATAATTTTACTAAATATGAGAAAAAAAATGCACCCTTTTAAGAAGTTCTCTTTAAAGTGGCACAACACTAGGTCCAGACATTGCACTGAAAAAGTCATGTTTACCTCACTGTAGAAAAAGATCTTCCTGTTAGCTCTGAGAAGATTGTCATCACTGAGTTCCTCAATGATACTTTCCCTTGGAATTTTATGGTTTGTAAAATATTGCTTTACATAATCACCTACAATTATTTATTATCTTGTAAAAGACAAGTCTCCTGTGGAAAATGACTTCTTGCTCAGAACAGATGTATTCCTTTTGTGCTTGTGGAGTTATATGGATTTTTTTTTTTTTTAAAGTAAATGTATTTTATTTCTCATCACTGCACAGTGAGAAGAATTCACTTTCAACCTAAGGTTATATTTTATTTGCTACATGATAGAAATTGTTTGCCGGATTCATCAGTCCTATCACATAGATTCAGAAACAGTACGGTAGAAGATGACAGTTTTATACACACATGGATAAGAGCAAAGTTTGATTTATAGGATACATACCACTGTAATGTGATGATGCATAAAATGCAACAAACAAACAAACAAACAAAAAATATAACCAGTTGAAAAAAGATTTTCCATTTTAAAACAATCTTAGATTGCAAGAACGTTCTAGGCCAGGTCCATCAAACTTTCCATTATTGGCCTGTAATTATTTTTACCGTAAAATTTACGGTAAAATTTTTACCGTAAAATTACGGTAAAATTTAATTTACCGTAAAATAGACAGGTTTTGAATCCCTGTCTATTGCCCCCTCAAACTAAAACAAAACAAAATGAAAACTAAAATATGCTAAATCATTTATTTCATTTTTTTTCTATCCCTGAGAAAGAGTTTTATTTGAACTGATCAGTTCCTAGAAATATTTTCTTTTTCAGTGACACAGTGGCTTCTGATTGTAGATACCGAGCTTCACATATTTAAATTAGTATACGCTGAATGAAAAACTGCTTACAGAGGCACCAGAAACAGAAACAGAAAAACATGAGACACTTCTTTCTTAGAGCATATTTTATTTTATCACCTTACAGTGAAGTAAGCTGAAATAACAAGGGATTGAAACAGAGAGAAATTTGACTGCTGGTCAAAGTAAGGTACAACAGGAAGC
>CM021732.1:77599730-77627609 GCA_011075105.1 Heteronetta atricapilla | reverse complement strand
ATTATATATATATTCTAAATTGTACACTGGCCAAAAATAAAATCTGCATCTGTCAGTTCCTCAAAACTTTTCAGCCTCTATCAAAGGTAGCAGTAAAAACCTTTACCTGCTTTCAGGTTAACCAGCTGGGTTACAGTACCAAGCAAAATGTAGTTTAGACTAAGAACTTATGCATGCAGGCTCAGTTTTTAGATGGATTACATGAAGGCAAAACTTCCTTCAGGACAGTTCTGGCAAAATAACCGCCACCTAACTTGAGACGGCAAGGAGGGAGGGGGCTTATTAGCTTTTCCACCTATGGGTCTCAAATACTAGACTGAAGCAAGTGACAAAGTAGCCTGCTGTCGGTCTATCAGAACCCTATAAAATGTGGCTTAGTTTTACCAGACAAGAATAGGAAAGAAACCACAAAACTTTTGTTTGAGCAAGGAGGAGAAATTGTAATCAGTCAGAAGCAGCAGATGCTACTGCTGGGTTACAACAAACCCATTTCTTCAAAAGTCTCTCTGACTCCTTTTTACCCCCTTCTTTTTCTCCATGTTTCTCATATCAGGACAACCCAATCTACATGCTTCGCATTTGTGATAGTGACAATTCAGTTTGCACAGAGATGTGCAATGGTTCAAGATGATCTGGTTCAAGATATGGCTATGTGCTGGCTTAACTGGGAAGAAGTACCAGATCACAGACATTTGGATTTGACAATTATTAGTATCTCCCATCCACAGATCCTATTAGAAGAGTTTTCATTATTTTTTTTTCCACAGGCAATGGTTTGACCATAACTGTACTTAGATGCAAAGGTTATTTGTCTCTCTGAGTTGCATGCCATGCTTAGCTTGTGCCTCATATAAAACAGCTGGTGCACTGTTCACTCTTGAAAGCTCCACGTACAGATTCGATGTAGCTTTATGGGTTTATATTTGTACCATCTCTGTTTTGTGAGGACCTCTCCCTCCAGACAAAGAACAAAAGAGTCTAATTTTAGGAAGAAGAAAGCAGAAAGTGACAGAAACCTTTTATTATTGCAAAGTAATGAATTTATCAGTGACTCATATCCACTTACAATGATCTTTTATTTTTGTTATTTTTCCTCAGTCACCAGGAGCCTCACATCCTCCACATAAAAAAATGTCAGTGTCTGTTTCTTTGACCGTCCATTGAGCATCTGAATGATAACCATTCATCTGTCTCTCTGCATGCATTCACAGCTTAGATTGTAATGCAGCAATCATCTGAGTGGAGCCAATTACTGTAATAGGCTACTCAAGAAAGCTGATAATGGAACTGTGTTTATTTATTTATTTATTTATGTGCAGGACATTTTATTTAAAGTATCAAAAGAAAGATGCCATCATTAATATTAACCAGGGGCATTTTTAGTTTATTAAATGTTTGAATGATATTTGCTAGTTCTAATTAGCCAACTGTTTTTATCATTATAAATTTTAAGGTTTTCTATTAGTCCAGGAAGGAATTTAATTAGAATATGACATTATTTGATACTGCAGGGAGAATTTAGATTCAGTAGGTAAAATTACATAATGTAGCCTTAGCCTTTGAAATGTTTTCCAAATTATTTAATTAGCCAGTTACAGCTTATTTAAACTGTACACATTATTTACCTTCAGATACAATTCCCAGTGGGATTTGATTCAGCTGATAGGTACCAGGTTTCCTCAGATGTAATTTGGGGTGGGTGGTTTTGGTAATCTTTATTGTTGTTAAAAAGGCCTGCTTGAATTACACATCCTATAATACAATTATTTTTGTGTATATTCCTGTACTCCAGTGAAATTCAAAGTTTCATATGGTTCTCATATGCATTTTTACAGTGCTACAGTGAAGCATGTTTTTTACCGTTTCTTTAAGTCCATCCATTCTGCAAAGAAATATCCAAGGAACCCAATGTAATTTTACAGAGAAAATAAAAATAATACTTGAGATTTACTTAAATGAGTAATTTAGTATGCTGTAAAGACATTGCATTAATTCCCCTTCCCCCCTAGAAAACCCTTATGCACAGAAAAGCATCCACATTCTTCCTAAAGCATTCAAATGTAGTCCAGTTTAAGCATCACAAGCCAGGTGAATAGCCAGAATCACAGAGAGAACCTTGAAGTCTTTTCTTGCTTTATATAGATTGCATGAGGCCATGGTCTTTCACCTCTTGAACACTAGAGAATGCACATAGCAAGAGTGTTTATTATGATATGCTTTTGCTCCAAAAGGTGCCTGAACATGCTGCACCCGTGTATAAGGAATGCTTTCCAGTCTTCTGGAATCACATTCACCTCAGGCTGCTATTCCTGTAATTCAAAATATAATGTTTCTCAAGTAATAAAGGGAAAACAAACAAACAAAACACATTCTAACAAGGCTTAGACTTTGTTCTAAGGTTAAATGAGCAACATAACAGGTCACTGCAAGAAAAGCCAAGTAGCTCACTCCCTGCTCACAAACAGATTTCTTACTAAAAAAAAGTGGAAAGAAAGTGCTGAAAAGAAAAAAGGGCAGGGGTGTGGGTTTAAAGCTGCTATTCATGAAAGTTGCTACTGAAGGTATGCAGGCAAAGCATACAGCTCTATTTCCCCTCAACCTACAGTGAACTGTATCCTAAAGGTATCCTTTCATGTTATTTATAGCTTAGCCTAGCCTGCAAGTTGGTGATAATCAAAAAAAAAAAGGTGATCCCACAGCCATCCCTTGTTTCAAATTAACAAAGCTGAGTGTTGTAATCTCCCCTACTTGCTAATTGCTCCTCATTCCAACAAAAGGTGAAGCTTTTCCTCTCCTTTCAGTGAGACACTGAGCTGTCTCTGTGTGACAGGCTCCTTATGTTTGACCACTTCTGACATCTTGTGCAATTCCCAGGGAGGTGCCTGGTGTCCCCAATGCCCTGCTCCCGGTGGGGCGCTGAGGCAGGCTTTGGCTGGCAAGGGCAGTTAGGTACTTAGAAAAATCTATTTACTACAAAGACAATTCAGGAAGCTATAAGCATTTTTTTTTTTTTTTTTAATTTTAAATGGTGCAGGTAAAAGAGGGAGAAAGGAAAATATGAACTAGCTTCAGCAGATCTGGAAAGAGCATATGATTTTTTAAAAAAGAAAAAGAAAAAAAGAGAAAAAACAGGTGATGTTTATCTCTAGTGTTTCTGAGAAATAAGACTAAGATTTGTGTATCAGTCATTACAGGGTGCAGGATGTTAACGATAACAACACAAAGTCTAGAGTTTCACTGGTGAATTTCTTAAAGCATTGAAGCATTGCAGTTCTGTGAATGTTTAATATTGTTAATTAACTAGGTAAAACAGAAATAAATGTTTTCTTGCATATGTTACAGTCACAACATGCCACAGCTTTAACCTGCAGTGATATTTGCATTTGCCTGTAATAGCATCCCATATACAACAGAATCATCTCAGTCTGTCTGTACATGCTAACAAATCAGAAAAGGGACAGCTGGAGGTTCACTTCACTGATGCAAATGGCAAGATTATGTGTCTGACACTCACCAGGATTACAGAAGGATTTGTGATTTATTATTATTTTTTAGCTTGGTAAGGCAACAAACAAACAAACAAAAAACAGTGAGGATCTGAGCTTTAGGATCATTCTCTATTGTGATCTTTATCACAAAGATCTGAAACAAATCAGTGACAGGGTTTTCCTGGCTAGAGTGTTACAATGTGCTTTGCCTTTGGGGTTGTGCTTAAAGTTGCAATCATACTGACTATAAAACCTTTGTGCTTATGGTTTTCACAAAGAGGGAGCATGCCCCTCCTGCAGGTGCAGGAGATGCTCACTGACGAACTGTGGAATCAATAAATTGGTTTGCAACAACAGAGCAAACCTAACTGTAATTGTAACTAAAAATATTTAGTTACAGTCAAAGGAGGAGAAAGCAAAGCGTAGGACATTTAGGTGATCTGAGTTAGGACTTTTCTTAAGAAAAATCCAAAGAATGAGGTGCTTTTACAATAAGAAAATAAGAATAACTTGTTTTGTAAAATGACAAATACCAACTATATGTAAATACACATGCACAAAATATATGCAGCATGTCACAACCCATCTTTGACTCTGTACTGCATGGTGCTTCACAGCTGGTGGCAATAACATAGGGTAAAATCCTTTCAGGTAAAATCCATGTTTGAATTTCTCTTTATTAGAGTAAATTGCATATGTAGCAAAAATTGTGCATTGCCTACAAATAAGTTTATGCTCTGCAATAGACCACTGGTTGACTTTAAAATAGCAATTGAGAATTTCCTTATTTCATTCAAAGAATTCTGAAAAAGACCATTGTAATAGGTAGTAATACTAGGAGACAAGTTTCTCTGCAGACAGAAATGCATGAGCTCAGATTTTGTGTGTATTATTGCCTTCTGCTTTATTTTACTGAATTTTTAAAAAGTAAAATGAACATTTATGAACTCACCAGGAAAGTGAAATGTATGTAGAAGGATGCTGCATTATACATTATGAATAACTGCAACTTGGAGGGGTTAATGGTTTAGAACTATCTCTAATAGCCTGTATAAATGCCTACATAGAGAAGAAATTTTTCATGATTTGTAAGAAATTAGATATGCAGTAAAGTGAATTGTACATTAATTTAAACATCTGCCTTTGACATACTTCTGAGATCAATGCTCTGCTTATTGGACTTTCCATACAATAGTCTTCGCAAAAAAAAAAAAAAAAAAAAAAAAAAGAACCCAGGTAATATGATTTCAGGCTGAAATCATTTGTCACTAGACCTCAGTAAAACATCTTAACAACATAACCTTCTTTATGAAAATTCTACCTTAGAAATACCTACCTTTTTGATAGTAGACCACATTATACATGAAATAACTTCATAACCCATGTATTTTCTTATTCATGGCCACACAGACTATGTTTCTCACTTGCAATTCTGTAGCATTCATTATGGCAATGACTCCAGTTGCACATGTGGAAAACTAATCTGAGGATGGGAATTCTACGGAATGCCAGGTTAGTCTATTTTTCTCATGTGGGTTGTTCAATGGCCTTGTCTCTAGAAATCCATGACATCCACATCTCAACTTTTGATCCAAGAACTTTTGTACAGGAAGGTAAGAGCAGCAGCATCCTACCTAGAGCAAGTAGTATCCAGCATCACAGGTCACATCCAGCCTTTCCTCTATAGTTTTTGAGAAAGCTAACTTTTCTCCAGTCTCCCTCCTGTCCCTTGAAAAGTTTTGCTTTCACTTTATACAATCCTAGAATTGCAAAAGATCCCAAATTGGAAGGGGCACATGGATAATTAAGTTCAATTCCTGGCTCCACACAGGACCACCCAAAAATCAGACCATGTGTCTGAGAGCGTTGTCCAAACACTTCTTGAACTCTGGCAGGGTCGGTTCCATGACCACTGCCCTGTGGAGCCTGTCCCAGCGCCTGACCACCCTCTGGGTGTAGAACCTTTTCCTAACACCCAGCCTGACCCTCCCCTGTCCCAGCTCCATGCCATTCCCTTGGGTCCTGTCACTGTCCCCAGAGAGTAGAGCTCAGCACCTGCCCCTCTGCTCCCCTCACGAGGGAGCTGCAGGCCGCCATGAGGCCTCCCCTTAGCCTGCTCTGCTCTGGGCTGAACAAACCAAGGGACCTCAGCTGCTCCTCATGTTTTGCCCTCTAGACCCTGCACTATCTTCATAGCCCTCCTCTGGACACTCTCTAATAGCTTTATGTTCTTTTTATACTGCCCAAACAGTATAAAAAACAGTTCTAGAAGTGAGGCTGCACCAGGCAGAGCAGAGCAGGACAACCCCTCCTCTTGACCAGCTAGTAGTGCTGTGCCTGATGCATCCAGGACATGGTTAGCTCTTCTGGCTGGCAGAGCTGCCATAAGCTGTAACAGGCTACTTCTCAGGATATGGGAAAGCAGAGCAGACAGATAGCTTTCAGCACAAGCCTGAATTTCATTTTACAATTGAAACTACAAGAATTTTGAATATTGTCTGTATCATCATTTTCTCTACCTTCAGTGATTATTAATAAAAACCTAGAACAACATTAAGGGCTTAAAGCTGTCCTCATATTACTAAAATGCTAGAAAATTCTTAATGATTTCATTTAAATTAAGTTTTCAAGTATATTTAAACAATGCTAGGCCAAATCCTGGCCTGCTGAGCATTTTGAGATCAAATGATCACATCTGTGAGTTACTTCAGTAGGTTTTTATGAAGTATAATTAAAGAAAGAATTTGTTGTACTTAAAGTTTACCCTCAAAGTCATGCTGTCATCTCAAAATTTAACTTCAGGTGGTGAATTTAGCAGAGATGATCTGGAGGTGTGAGAGTATGCATACGTATGCCAAAAAGCTGGAAAGTCTGGAAACAAAGAACGGAATCCATTGTATAAAACTCCTTTTCCTGAATTTTCTACTTTCTGAATATGAAAGCCTTCCATGGGGTCACATAGCTCTTAGAAACCCTCTGACAGAAAACAGCCCCTGACAAAATGGGTCATGGTGGGCATTAGTGCCGTTGTTGATGCCTGTCTGCGTGCCTGTCTTAGGTCCTAGCTTGCTGGCCCTACTGCTAACTGTTCCGGATGCCGATTGCCATGGAGGCCTTGGTTGTCTCTCTTCCTCTCTGCCTTTCTCAGCCTTACTGTTTCTCAGACTTCCAGAGATTACGAGAAAACCTGGCTCCTGGGAAAGAGCAATACAGCATGATTAATTCTCCTTCACAAAGAATTACAGCATTTGGAAATTTTGTTGCAAAGTGGAGTAGAATCAATTTGTTAAATTCTGTACTAATACATATTTCACCTTTTAAATCTGGAATAGAAAAACATGCTGTAAAAATATACAGACAAAAATGATGTGAATGTATATAAGTCTTTAAGACTGAATGTTTTCTATTACTTGCCGCGACAGATTCCCTGCTGAGATTAGTAAGTACAGAAGTATTTAATTACGCTTACAGTTTTGTTTCTGTTACCGAACAAGTAAAAGTGAAGATTGGCTACAGACTCCATAATCTGATTTAGAGCTGGGGGTCCTTGAGCAATTTATTAATTTGTTATTTACAGTTTTCTTTATGCTCAAAGAACAGGCATGAATACTTGACATACAGATGTCAAAAGGATAATCATGCGTTTCTCATTTTACTATGCGTACATATATGTATGTACAAGAACATATTGTATTTTCATTCTAATTCCTGCCTTTTAGGAGCATTTAAAAAGCTTCAGTGTTTAAAGGAAAAAAGAAATCAAAGCTATTTTCATGCAGAACATTTATCACTACAAATCCAGTCCAGCCCAAAACAAACAAACAAACAAACCCACATCCAACAACCTCACATACTATGAAGTTTATAACTGAAATAAAATCATATCTATTTCCCTAAGAATAAGAAAGCAGGCAAATCAACTGGTCATACAAGTGCCATCTAAGTTTTATTTGTTTGTTTGTTTTGTTTTGTTTTCTATTTCTGTTCTGGTTCAGCTACTGTTAAAGCACTTTTACAGTGGACCTGCTTCTGGAAAGAGCTGTAATTCCCATTAAAATTTACATTATTTTACTTATAATTATAGTAGCACTGTGGACAGAAGTCTCAGAGGAATGTACTTTCTTATAGGATGTTAATACTTTAAACCTGACAAGAGATTTCAATTAATGTTACGAGTACCAATGGTAAGATGGATTCTGGTAGGACGAGTGAACCCACTTCATGCTCAGGACAAACTCTTTGGTTAGAAAGTAGCAGTTTTTTTCAGCACAACATTACCTCTCTATGTTAATTCATTTAATTATGATGATTTATAGTTGATACTGTTTTTGTTTCACCTTGATTGTTGTGAAGACATTATTCACTATAAGCCACTGTGCCTTTTGTCCAATTTTCTAAGTGTCACTACTAAGACAAACTATGCAAAACATTTTAATTAATACTGAACATAATCAAAGTGAAGAGAAAAATGCTCATTGCCCTGCTCCAAAAAAAAAAAAAAAAAAAAAAAAAAAAGTTATAATAAATGAATCCTTTCATGTTCATGTTTGTAGTAAACCAGTGAACTGTAGAAGTTGTTCAAAAAGGGTAATTTCAATTTTTAAAGTATCTAACTTTATAAATATGTAGAATAGTGTTTTATTTATATATTTATGATCTGTGTTTATAATGTATGCTCATTCTGTTCCGTAAATTCTATACTTCCAGAAGAAAAAGTGAAGGAAAACCACAGAGAAGCACAAAAGAAAAAATTGAAAGTTAGTCATGATATCAGTTTTCTAAATACAGTACTAATAAAGGAATACTCAAATGCCGACACTGTTATAGACATTTCTGACCTTCCTTGTATGCATTTTCAGTTCATCTATTATAACTTTCACATCAAATTTCTGATAGGATTGTTTTGATCAGATTACTTTATCTAGGCATTTGTTTGCTTGATTTTGCCAATAATTTGTCTGACTACTCATTCCTCTACGTCTGGGAAAGAACTTTAACATAAGTTTCCTACTACCAAGTTGCCTTTGTGACATGACTTTAGATTTTTTTTTACCCAAGCCTATGCTTCTTCCTAGAAAGTTGTCAGAGTTGTGACTTGAAATGACCCAAATTTATTGTATACGTAGCCTGAGAGGAAAAACCTTGAACTAGAAGTGCTGCAGCTAGTAATCAGAAGATAAGATTTTTCTACAGAGTGCCAAGACTTTTCATTTTTATTCTGTTCCAATTCTTAGAGTGGAAATTTAAAGAGTACTGCTACCTTGCAGCATTCTCAAAAACCTTTATGTGGAATTTCAAAGTCTGCAGATGTAATCATGATTGTTATTGCCACTGTTGGTTACACCTGTAAGAAATATCTAAACCCAATGTATCATCTCTACAAATTTGTCCACAGCACTGTTCAAGCAAAAGATTTTTTTCCTCCCTCTCCATTTTTTTTTTCCAGCTCTATCTTAGAATCTTAGAAACAAAGCCCACTGGAAGGACTATTTTTGAATGGCTATTTGTAGCACAGCTCAGACTTTCAAAGATCACTTTTTTTTTTTTTTTACTTTTTTTTTTTCTGGACAAATTTGAAACTAATTTGGAGGACTGGGGGTAAAGACAAGGTGGAGACTCATCCTGAAAGAACATGTTAAGACTATGCCTTCACAGTTTTTCACTGAATGCTGAACTTCTATTAAACTGACTGGAATTGAGAAATGGACCAAATTTTATCTTTATCTACACCTTCTGCAAGCCATGTTAGTGGAGGTTTTAGAGACTAGAAACTGGTCTATTTAAACAAACACATAATTACGCATACACACAGTGCAAAACCACAAAAACAAACAAACAAACAAACAAAACAAAAACCCCTAAGCTAACTTTTAAGGTTAAGCAGTCTTTCCTAATTCTTCTTTGCTTTTTCGTTCTATATTGCTAGCCTTTTCATTTATTTATCTCAACTCCAAAACACTCAGCTGGTGGATGGAACCTCTTAGGCTACTGATGACATGAGTCTTCATTCTCTCTCTCTCTCACACACACACACACACACACAAAGTTATTCCCAAACAAAAGAATATGAATTATTGCTCTACTGCCATGTCAGTCATCAATACTTCTCTTCTGCAGCTCTTTTGGCAATGGTACCAAAGTGACATTCCTCAAAGACCTCTATAATGCCTGCTTGGGAAGAACTATTCATAAAGAGAGTTTTTCTTCCATGCAGGTCAGTCCTTTTCTGTCCCACCTTCACATACAGAGGAAATCTGAAAATCCACTCACTCTTGGCTTCTTCTGGTTCTTCTGTGAAGTGGTGTTTATAGCTTCAATAAGGAGTAAACTAGTTGCAGTCTCCAAGCTTTGAACAGATTGTTATGAATTATTCTTTGTGCCTCATTTAAATTAGGAGAGGAACACTGAGAATATAAGGAGCTGGGAAGCAATTGTGTGGATGAAACAATGTAAATAAAAATCATTTTGACAAAAAATGGTGAGGTTACCTTGGGAAAGACTGCATCTGCTGAAGACTATCTTCCCCAACTTCCTACTTGGATGTGGATAGAGATGTCTGTAATGTCAGTGAGGAATTTGGCTTTGGGGGGTTTTGTGTTGTGCAGAGGTCTGGGAATACGTATACATTAACAGTCCGGGTTGATGTGCTTGGCAGTTTCTGTATCTATCTGAAATGTTTTGAATTTTCACAAAATAATGAAGAACTGAATGGAATCTGGTCACAGGAAACAAAGTGGGGTTGAGTGATCATGACTAGATTCATTTTAAAAAGGATGGGATGATAAGCAAAAATTAGTTTGTGGCTCAGGTCTTGATTGCAATAAAAGGAAAATTTTGAAGGACTTGTGGAAGCTTAATGAGTCTGAGAGGTAGGGAGGTGAAGGAGCTTGGTTTTCCTGGAATGAAAGATGCTAAGATGTCAAGAGTTGGACTTGATGATCCTTAAGGGTCCCTTCCAACTCAGGATATTCTATGATTCTATGATTCTATGATTCTATGATTCTACTCTGTGGATGTAGTCTCAAGCACATCCTGGACTTCCACTCTATGTTTCATACTTCAATGGGTCTACAAAACTACTTATAAAAAAATCCCCTCACAACATACATACTGTTAACTCACTTAAATTTAAATTTAATACAGAGAAAATAGAATAGTAAGGGCAAACCTGATCCAAGCAGACCACAGAGAAGTGGAGTTTGGAGGTACTGACTGAGGACAATGTGGCAGAAATAAGGCCATTGCCTATCTGGCTGAAGGGACAAAGAAGGGATACTGTTAAGAGAGCAAGGAGATGTAAGGATTGAATTTGTGACATGCCCCCAGAATAGAGCTTTTTCTAAACTAAAGGGTTCTAAGGGGTAGCTACATGTGTAAATACAAGCTCCATAAATAAATAAATAAATAAAGCATAGATATGTGTTTGTGAAACTGTTTTGCTCACATTGACCTCATAAAATATATATATATATATATTCAGAGGAGGTTGGCTTTGTAAATGCAGAACAGCAGTTGCAATGTGAAAGGGAAAAAATGCTGAGCTGTAAAACCCAGGAAATACTTCATGAAAAGTCTGAATTTGCCTGGTGCAGAGGCACCAGGATTATATTACAGTAGAAATGAAGGGTGGTCACTGCGAAGTGTTTTTGTAAGAATCTTATAAAAGATTCTTATCAAGCTGGTGGCAATCCTTTCTCTTTGAGGAGGAAAGCACCAAGACTAACTCAGGGCTGTTGGTAAGCTGTAGAAAGTCTCACACCCACAATTTCAGTTGCTTTAGTCAGCGTACTCAGAAATATACACTAGGCTTCACATTAAAGCATGCACTGGACAGAAATACAGCCTGACAATCTTTTTTTTTTTATTTTTTTATTTTTTTTATTATAGTAATTTGCTAAGTAGGCTCTGGACTAGCCAGTTGAAGATCTGATATTCACAGATTCTAGGGTCTATTTATTCATTGCAAATTGAAATGTATTAGGGCAGGTCAGCATTGTGACTTTCATTCAACGAACCCAAAACTGAAGCATATAGTAAACACTTCAGCTTAACTGTTAAAAATGAACTTAGGAAAAAAAAAAAAAAGGACAAACTTTAAATAAGAACATAATTTAGTCAAAAAAATGAGTTAATTTATTTTAGATGTTCACTTAAAAATCAGTACAGGAAGATTTTCATTAAATACATATTACAAGTCAGTTTTATCAACAGATTACATCTTTTTCTCTTTTTGAATTAAAATGCAGCCAGCAGTGTTCCTTATTAATATTTCAGAAAGTGTTTGAAACATCTGCATATTATTTTGGTTTAAAAGTAGGATTCAATAATGTAAAAATGAATTAAGTTCAATATATTATATATAGTTTTGCATATGTGGGATTTTTTGTATGCATAAATAAAACATGCCCTCAGTAAGAAAACAAAGTAAATACCACTATATTTTGGAAAGGAGCATTTGTACCTAACTTCTCAATGCAATTACTCATGCCATAGAAGAACTGTATACGATATTGTTGAATAGCTTTTTCAGAGTTAGTGGGGAACAGACAAGGCACAAATAGTTGAGTACACCAACATGATGATAGGTTTGGGAAGGTTTATGGTAGTATCTGTTCTTAGGCATTTATTATAGTGGAGATAAACTCAGCTTATACCTCTAGGGTGTCAACTGCACTACAGCTGGCCAGACTGTTTCCAGATACCTGATTTAATAATCAGGTAAATATAAAAATAGTGGGAGGAAAGAGAATGAAGTCTGAAGACTAGAGGCATAGGACGTGACTGAAACACAATTCAGTATTTGTTTAATATTTGTTCAATTATTAAAACAAAAAAGATTAAAACTGATGCTATGCTGGCCAGTGATTGTAATATGAGGAAAAAATATTTCAAATAAAATATTTACTATAGCAGTTAATAACTAGAAGAAAGAGTCAGGACTAGATGAGGATGAGGAGAGGAGAAAGAGGCCACAGATAGCATTATGGTAATTAGTATCGCATATCAGAAATTAGTATTAATGGGACAAATCTCCAAAGAGAGAAAGAAGAGGGTTTTTTTACTTAGGGTAGGGTAATTAAGAGGAAGCAGACAGATGTTCCTGTTCAGCACAAACCTCCTGTTTTAGCTAAGGCAAATCCGTATTTATGTGCCTGCCTAAACAACTTCAACCTCTCCCACCTAAAACAACTCCTCCAGAGACTCCATTAAGGGAGAAAGTAGATACGACTGTGAGAGACAGAGGGAGAGGCTGAGAAAATCCATTTGGTGCAGAGTTATATATGACTTTAGCAAAAATGTAAAGTCATGTATGACTGCTCTTTTTCACATTTGTAAAACTTTCTATGGTAGTAAAAAATGCTATTGAAGTGACAGCAGAAGAAACTTGTTACTGCTATCTTTTGATTCACTGATGATAATTTATGTCAATCTTTTATTTGGTCCAAAAGAGAGCCAAACAATGAGGTGGGTAAAGGAAAAGATAGTATACATCCAAGATGTTACCATCCACATGGAAGACAAAGTCTTTTGTGGACTTGGATTGCCATCTTTTGGTGGAGGACATAATGGACCTGACATTTGCACAGAGAAGAAGAGCAGGTATAACACACACCATTATTTTTCAGTTCCTTTTCAAAGAGATTTAGGATGGACCATCCTCAAGTTACTGCACTTACTTGCAGTGACTACATCTCTGTAATTCAGATGCCATATCAGAAATATATGCTTTTGTTCTGAAAATGTCACCTTCTTGCAATAAGCATAAGGTTTCCATTAAAAGGTGACAGAAATTTTTGTTTTATACTCAGTGTGTGCAGCCTATTCTCTTGAGAAATATGGAGAAGAGATTAAGTAAGGAAAATACAAAGGAAGCACTAATGGACTGCAAAGACTTGTGTGCTTCCAAATAACTATTTTGAGATGCAGAAAATAAAAATCTTTCTCCAAGTGTCTTCAGTTGCAATTCACCCCTATCTTAAAATACACAGTGAAATGTTATTTTAGTCAAAAGGTGTTGTGCATTTATAATTCATTTTAATTAAGTGCATAAACTTTAAGCATTTTCTAGAATCAGTAGTATATTTTTATCTTAGTTTTCATAGTACATTATTTCTGTGTGTCACTTTTCACCCTGATTGCATCAAGCAGCCCAAAGTTCAGACCTGACTCTGATTCTCTGATAATTCATTTTGCCTAGGAAAACAATGAGAAAGATGCCTAATATATTTATCAGCAGATTCCCCTGAATGACAGCAAAATATTTAATGAGACCTACAGATAAGGTCTATGCATTTGTATTTTTTTTTCCACACTAAGAAATTATCAGAAAATTAAAGGATACATTAAAAATAGGACATACTGGAAATACACTCTCCTTACAGATTTATTATAAACTGATTTCCTTGAAAGGAAATAAATCACAGCTTAGAAGGTTTTTGAGTTCTATTTTCTATTTTATTGCTTTATGTTATTATCATGCCTTTTCAACTTTATCATTCCATGTTTTCAGTGTGTTAAATCATTACCTAATTTAGTGTTTCTAATCAATAGTTCTTTTGTAATACAAAGGTTTCTCATATCAGAAAACCTTACACAAACTGCTATCATTCTATTAACCAGTTAAGCAGGTAATTTCAGGAGAAGTAATTTAAATATGTTCTCTTGTAAAAATATGCTTCTGGATAATGTGACAATTCAACACAATAATCTATCGGAGGCAATAGGTCTTTCCTTGATGAAAATCTTAACTCACCGAAGAACACAGCAAATGGCAAAACTACCTCAAAATTATTTGCAGGAATACTGCACTGGAGGTTGTCTTGATGGCAGGAGAAGGAAAGATGCTACACTGCTAGTTTCAGTTCTACTATTATAAAGCTTGCCTACGGTATTTGAAAGTGCCCTAACCAGAAATCCTTTCCCCAACAAACATAATTAGTATACCTCTGTTCATTACCTGACTTTGAAACCTTAATAATTTAAATGCTACAAGTACATAAAGCTCTATGACTGTTTCTGGAAGACTATAATCTGTATTGTAACAGAAATTATTTTTTTCTAATTTGGGAGTTCATGTTATGCAATATTTTGCCCTGAGGGCAGCAGGTTCAACAACTTCAGTACAGAGTAATGTTTGTCCAAGATGACAATGGTAAAATTGGGTCCTTCTTGAATGAAAATGGGAACCTGGACCATACAGTGGAAGTTGCACATTCTGCAGAAAACTTGATTACACTGCCTCAGCTCTGCCCTATTGCACCTGGAGTAATTGTGATAATCAGTGCCCTTTTTAGCCTTTTTCTGCAAATTATGTAAAATCAATTTTAAAGGATTAATTTCTACCCTTTTATGTAGTGTTTGCAAACACAGAAATGATATGCAAATTAATGTAAATCGCTTGTTTGTATGCACAGTAGAGACTACCTAAATCTCATTTTTCAGGCAGCAGGAGGGAAGAATGGAGGAGTGGTAACAAGCTGACCTAGAGGCTCATCACTGAAAAATAAGCTATTTGACAATAGGCATTAAAAAAAAAAAAAAAAAAAAAAAAAAAAAAAAAAGATACATAATTTTGGCTTTTATCCAGGCTAATAGAAATAAGCAATAAAGAAGTAACTGGCCTATTTTATAGAAGGAGATTCCCCATGGAAATTGTTAGGAATTTCCCAAGTTCCCAAGTGCATCCTGTTAGGATTTGATATTGAATAAAAAAAGTCGAAAATGCTTTACCTTTTTATTCTAATAAAATGACTGAATTTATTATATTGGAAGAAAAAAAAAAAAGGCAAAAATTTGTTTTGCTTCTTTATCCAACAATAAATATTTATTTTATTTTCTCTGGGCACTGCAGATTTGGCACTGCATTTTTGAATCATTTGTGACTTAAAAGAACCCACAGACTTTGAGAGACTTTCATTTCTTGAAAACTTTTTTATATAGTTGGTCAGAAGTTTCCCTCCAGGATGTTACGTTTTTCAAGAAACTCTTTACACATCTTCCTTTATACACCACTCAGTCAGTACATAGGGGACTTAAAATGTACATAATTTATCTGCAAGTTTATACCAGATAAAGGTTAGAATAAAAGCCACTACTCAAGAATCTTGAAAACCCATGATCACTATCCATTACCCACTAACTATTTTGCAAAGTGTGCATAAAGATATAAGGAAATGCAAGGAAAATGAAAGGTAATGTGCAAATGCATCAAGCTTGGAACTTGTTCCCAAGCATGTGACATGCTGGTCATTTATTCCGAAGAACATCGGTCTGTTTCTCCACGAACTAGCACTCTTTAAATATATTCCTGTCTTTCATGTGATATTTGTCAAGAAATTATCTGAGGCTTAGTTTCCTTTCCTTCCTCCTATCCCCCCCCCATCCTCAAAGGATGTAGCAATCAGAGTTAGATGTACATTCAAATGTGACTGTCAGCAAGATTTCCCGATTTCAATTTATTTGCCTGCATAAATAATTTTGTTTTGATTACAAATTTTGATTTTCTCTGTGTTCCAGAAAAAAAGGCAAGCAAATGTAAAGCACTCTGTGAACAGGATAGAAAAGCTATAGATCCAATAACTTTATGCATGAACATAGTGCTGATTTGTAGATTTGAAAAAAATACTTCTACCATGAAATGCTGAAACATGAATCTAGAAACTCTGTGTTAATAGAGTTCTTTATTTTTTTTAAAGATACATCAAATATTGTAACCTAGTACCTACATCATTATATCCTTGGATTGCACCTTACATTTCAAAAAGTGAGATATTTTGATGCCTTTCTTCTTTCTTTACTAAGACTTTACTCTAGAAGTGTAAGCAGTTAATGAATTGGCCATTACTCAAGCACACATGAATAGCAACATACTGGCAAAACACAACATCATAGCATAACTCTAAAAATATTAATGTTAAATAGTATTTGACAATGTTTTAATGATCAGAATTAATTGACAGCCACGTTTGAAGAGGAAGGAAACTAAAATGATGTTGAAATGTTGAATTAAGCTAGATCAGTTCGTAAAATCAGCAAGCATTCTGGTATGGGATGCGCAGCTTGCAAAGAGTTAACATGTACTTAGCGCTTTGTATTTCTAAATTACTTTTAGAAAGTAATATCCATATTGTACCTTGAAGGAAGGCCTAAGCAGTAAACTTTAATGGCTGCCTGAGTTGGCAATCATTTCATAGAGACAAGACACTGCAGTAGAAATTGCTCTATAAATAAGATCCCTTACAGAAGAATTAAAATGAAATTCATATTATTGATGTTCACTAGGAGCCATAAAAAACACAAGAGAGTCAGGAAGTGGCACTTGTTTCAAATCACTGTCAGAAGCACCTGAAGGACACCCTCAAAGTCAGTTTGATCAATGATGATGAATATATTGGTCCAGATTTCTGTGAAGCTCTAACACATTTGGAAGCCTTGAGGAAATACATCTGGCAGATGGAAATAGGGCAGATATGAAATATCCCTACTACTAGGCTTTTCCGATTACCATTAATCCAGAAATCTGCCCTGCCTTAGTGGAGCAAAGTCTCTAAATTCTTCCTTGTCTCTTCCTCATCTCTATCTGTTTATGGAGCTTGGGATCTCCTCTTGTCCTCATCTCATTGATATAAGCTTTCTGAAGAGTGAACACTTTGTCTGGTTTGAAGGGAGATCGGCAATCATGCTGTCTGAACAAGAGTTATAATCTCCACTTCTAAAGCATTTATTTTGGTAGCAGTGTCAAGAAAGAATATGTTTGCAAAATGGTTGCACTGGATCTCTGATCTCTGTGGCTGGATGCTAATAGTCTGTGAGCATTTACATAAAACTGTCAGTACTGGAAAAAATGTCACTTGAAAGTTTAAAGGTTTAACCTGCAAATCTGATGGAGATGACGGCTACAGGTAGGTGGAGATGGTGGCAGGAAAAGATTGAAAAGAGTATACTACTTGTTTGAATGAAGGCTTCTATATATCACAGAAGAGGCAGAGAGAAATGGAAAGGAAATCAAATTGCTGGAACCAATGTCAGAATCAAATAGAGTCCAAACCAGAAAGCAAGAAGTAAGCTGAATTGGATTACTGGAGCCCTTCCATTAAAGTCATGATTTGTTCTTCTCTGTAATGTAGTCTTCTCTTCAGACACCACAAACTATGAGCAAAATATTCTGAACTACTATAGCATATGGCACTTTGTGAAGGGAGTGATTGATATTCTGCAGTTAGAACTGACATTAATGGCACTGCACAGCTAGAGGAACCTGCAAATGTTTGGATTTTGTTTAAAATAACATTTATTTTTATTTGCTGCTTTTTTGAAAATGATTTTCAGTCAATTTCACACCTATGAAAAGTGACAGATTAATGTCACCAGGGGTATCAATCTGCCATTATTGCACATAACAGATATGGCCCTGTCAGCTACCATAGCTATGAACTTTAACCACACTCCTTACAGGTGACAGGATAGTGTCAAAATTGCTCAAGTACGTACTCTGATACCTGAGGAGGATGTAGGGAAGCGTATTCAGAATGCCAGACCTGATCAACAAGACTAAAACAATCAGACCAGAGTAAGTTGTTTACTTTTATAGGAAACTCATTTCTGTTTGTTCTTCTCTTTGCTGGTAATTAAAGAACAGATAGTCATAATAGCTCAAACAATTTAAATATGAGTATTGAAATGGCTAAGATATTTAATTAAAAGTGTTCTCCTTTTATGTTTTCCAGTATCTAAAAATGTACCACATGATTAATGTTCTTAATTTTTTGTATGTGCAATTCTGAAAAATTAACTCTTTTATTTTGACAACATTGTGTATTTTTGACCATTGAAATAACATATGTTTACTGTCTATATTTATTCACACTGCTTTGTTATTGTTTCCACTGTTCTTTTCCCTCAAAAGGTTTCATTTGAATTCAGTCTCCCTGAGAGCTGTAAAACCCTTCCCATGAACTTTTGCTCATAGAATACACAAACAACATGGATTTTAGCATAATACATGAAACTGAAACTCTTGTTCCTGACTTTGGCAGTATAGAGAAAAGTAGTGAGCAGTCAAATAAATGGCAACATCTTAATTATAAAATGCCTTGGATGGGACTTAAACATATCTCTAAAAGTTTTGCTAAATTAGGGCCTAAAAGAACTTGGTTCTACTAATAAGGATGCTAATAAAATTATTAATCAGTATTAATTTTGGCAACATAGTCCCTGAAAACTGCTTCTTAAGTCACACATTTGTTATATGCCAGTCAGAGAAAGGCAGCAACAGCTTTCAGTTCCCTCTGCTTAGTAGTATGCACTCTCACATGTACTAGCAGCTACACTCTTACTATTGTGCATTAAACAGTCTCCAGTCAATAGGCTGACAATTGACAGCTATGAACTGACAACTATGCTATGTATTTCTCCATTAGCTGAAGCTGACTTTAACAGATATATGTACAAGCAAAGAAAACTGAAAACATTTGAACTCTGCAATTTTATGCACCACTGAAACAGGAACAAAGAATTCTTATTAATCTTAGGCTTTCTAATGTTGGAATTAAATATGTCATTCTGCAGCTACATCTCCCTCATCACTAACACACTGGGAAATAATAAGACTCAAATAACTTTATGATTCAAGGCAAAATTAGTGATTTGTATTGAAAGAGTCAAGCTCATTCATGTTATGAACATTCTCTAAGAGCATTTAATTTCTTGAGAAGAAAACTTTGACATGAATGACAGAAAGTAGTTAGGTTCAAGTACAGATTTCATCATCATGCTTCATTACTTTAAGAATAGTAAATACTGTATGAGGTTTCCAAAGTTGGTTTATTTTGCACATTAGTCACAACCATGCTCTTTTCAATAGGACAATTAAATAGTCCATTAGTCATCTTATAGGGTATTTATCCACCAGCCAAGAGGAAATTGTTATTCTGCTCTGAGATGAGCTGGATAATTCCTGTCAGATAAAATCAGAAACCTTCTTTGGAGATGTGTGCACATCCAGATTCACACCTTCAATTAATTCCAGCAGCAATGTTTATTACCCCATCCTTACAGAGTGCTTAAGTACCTACACAGTAAAGTTCCTTGCAACTCCACAGCAAATTAGATGCTGGATTGCAGAACTTGCCTCTTAGGAAAGTCACTACAAAAGCTAAGGTCAATTAAGTTCAATTTGGCTTAGCTTACAGATTCAACTTTAGTTTGGCTAAAATGACAGCAATTCACAAAACCAATTCTCTTTAAAGTATGGTTTAAAAGATGCCTGGCATCCTTGTACTTGTCTTGTAGCGAAGTAAAATTTCACAGTCTCTGAGTTTATGTCTTCTTCAACCACAGTGAGTCTAGCTGTTGATTTGCAAGCCCACGACTAGTAGATTGAAACAAACTTTAATCACCAGGTATGTGTGAAATATCCATTTACACATGTAGACCGTACAACTAACTGAAGAAAAACATATTCCAGCCTGATACTCAGCACACAAAAACAAGTAAAATGCCTCTTTTTCATGGAGAAAGTGCACCTTACTCTATGATGTTAGTATAACACCAAAAATACATTTGGAGTGCTTTGGTTGTATCTGTTACAACCTAGTTTAGACAGCACTGATCTGAAAGGAAGGAAAGAAAGGTAAGAATGGAAAGAAGGGGACTGCTGTGGAAAAAGACAGAAACAGCACTCAGGTGAGAGCTGTAAGAAAGTGCTCTGGCAGCCTATCTTGATAATTTGAGATACTGGCTTCAGCCCTCCAGCAAAGCTAAGATTGCAGGTGGCTTGAAACAACATGCCTTGCCAGACAGACACATTATTCCAGAGAATCTATAACCTAGGCCAAGGTCCACAAGTACACTTGTGTTAGTGAAACAGAAGAATAAATCACACTATTAGAACAAAATTAAGAACACCTGAGTTGTACTTAATTTAGTAAATTAGATCATCTTGAAAGTACATATTTCATTTCTCTGAGTTGCTAAGCCCAAACTAATATTTCAAAATATAGTATCTTAATAAGTTTGATTATCAGACATACTTCATTAGAGGGATGCTTAGTTTCTAGCTAACAGCCCTCTCTTCCTCAAATTACCAGCAACATTTAGGTGAACTTGAGCTTCAATATGATCAACAATAGGTCATGCATATGTGAGAAAACTGGCATGTAATTCTACTAATAATCAAAGGAATTAATCCTCAAAATTTCATCTTAATGACATGAATTATACCCCCATGAGTCCGCTATATTCCTTGCAGCATTTTACAGATAATTATTCTTGATCTACTTTCATGAGCTACTGAGTTCCATACCTTTAACTTTTTTTTTTTTTTTTTTTTCTCAGACTGTCTTCCCCTGTATTTGCAGCTTGTGTACTTCTGTCAAAATACATTTCATTTTTTTTTATGAGCTGTATCCACATGATGATGAAAGAAGTTTAGTGGAATTTAAACACATACAGAGGCACTGAACATTTATGTTTTGTTCTTACAAAGGGTAACATCTGAGAACAGGAGCTATAATCAATGTCACAAGGGTGGACCACCAACTTAATTGTGATGACTTAAGAATTACATTTTTATTCAAACCTTTTAACAAATAGTCATCAGTAATTTCTTTATTTTCATCAGTGCACTGATGAAACTGTTGAAGAATCCACTCGCTTCACCTTGCCCTGCAGCCAGGTCTATTTGTCTGAATGAGACAGAGGCAGGTTCCCAAAACTCTACTGATGGCCGCATCATGGAATCATCTGTGTTAGTTTTTGCTTCATCCCTTAGGGACCAGCAGAGTCACCATTACATTAAGCAGCACTTTATTCTTGCACTATGTTTTTTAACTATAATAGCAGATTATAAAGGTGAGCAAAAATGGCAGAACTGATGACAAATGGATTTTCCAGTATGGTTCATTACAATACAGGTGTTTCAAGTATCTTGCTATGGATGTCAAATAGGTGAAAATATGTAAGATAGGCAAATCAAAATTGATTATAGGAGCTGCTGAAGAAATATGAGTAAGATAAAAATTGACATGAAAGGTTAATTTAAGCAGTGAGACTGTTTTAAGACCATCGGTCTTAAATGATCTTTTAAAACCACTGTGCTGAGTAAATCTAATAATTGTTTTTTTAACTTGCTGCAGTCTGGCCTCTAGCTTATGCATACATTTTGACAATTGCCTTTATATCTCTGTATCTCAGTTCAGGGTGTGCCACAAAGCCACTGAAGCAACTAAAAACTAAACAGTTAAGCTATAGTGATAACAAGTGCACACAGACACAATGCACAAAAACAGACAGATTGGAATTCAGGACAGGACCAAGAAAGGACTCAGCAATGTCTCCCTTTTTCCAGGTATTTGAGATTGAGTGACAGAAGCAATAGTCGCTTCTTCATGAGCTTACACAGAGGTCACAGCTCCCGAGAGCAACACAGAACTGTCTGGAAGCCTAAACTACTTGAGATGTTACTTGATGAATTAGATCTACCAAACATGACAGAACTGCTTCCAGCACTAGGAGGACCACTAGTACTAACTACTCAATACAGAATCTAGCTAGCGTAAGTATATTTTAGCTATTTACATACAGATTAACCCTTTGATTGTGCTATGGGCATACCCTAATTTATCTGGTGGTGATGGTAGCAGTAGGTATCTTGCATTTGTAATATTCCTTGCACAATTCCACTATTAGGAAAAAAAAAAAAAAAAAAAAAAAGTGATTGATGCATTTTGGGAACTACCAACTCCAGGAGTCAGGAGTCCTCTTGTGCTTCTTAAAATCTAAAGCATACATTTGTTCTCTCTTCACTTTCTTCTATAGTATCACCATCTAAGTATTACTATGTGGTACAGTATGAATGTCAAGTGCTCCCCATTTATAGGGGATATAGATCTGAAGTGCTAATATTCCAGCCATTGACATTTCCAAAGAATAGTGCTGATTGGTATTGCATCCCAGAAGCATCTTTTAAACACTAGAGCAAAGGGGATACGTCAACAATAACAGTTCTCAAACAAAATTTTGACAGCATGGGACAACAAAGATTATTCCTCTAAGCCACAGAAAATTCAGCTTGGAACACGAGGGTACATAACACCACTGAAGAGTTCTAAGAATTTCTTAGATTTTTCCTTTCACACACAGTCATTTTTTCTACCTGCAGGCAAACATCATCAGTATGTTATTATTTCTTCTCCTGTTACATTGACCCCTCATTTCTCTGTATTTGCATATCTATAGATATTTTTTCTTAAATACTCTCCAAATAACTTTGTTTTGTCAACCTTGTCCTTAAAGGCAGAGAAAATCCAAACAAATCATCAGATCAAATTAGCAGATGTATGAATAATAACAGAGGGAACAAAGCTGACTACAGCTGATTTTTTCTTCCTGCTAGGTTGAGCAATCTGTTTCATTGCTCTGCTCTTCCTAACCATAGGACATATATCTGAGAAGTGCAGATAAGATTATTGCAATAATTTCTTCCTAATCCTGTTTCCTTTGTTCCTATGATGAACTGCCTGGATACAGCATCTGACATCACAGACAACCATGTCATCTGATCCTTTTCATAAATTTATCAAGCACCATTTTATAAGTATTTAGGCCTCTTGATTCTGCTATTCTTATTTTGCTCAAAACCATCACAGCTCTTTTCATTATAAACTGACTTTCATTTCTCATCCTTATTTCACTCACAGCCGGTTTTTACCCATTTGATCTCTTGCCCAACATTGTATACTGGTAAATAAGGTGAAGTAATAAGCATGAAGTAGGAAAATTAGCTATGTTAATTAAGAACAGAGAATCATTCTGTCCAGATTGTTATACTAAAGCCTGCTCCTTGAAAGTGTGCTGGGTGGTATGTCTATTCTGTTTGTGAAATACTAGGATCAGCCTATGCAGATCAGTGTGTCTCACGTTGTTTTTTTCAAGTGTAACCTGTAGAAACCGGCATGTGACAAGAATTACACACATTATAAGTGAAACCAGCTTATTGACTTCTAAATTAGAACTATTTTTTCTTGTTTTAAAGGCAACAACTAGACTAAGATCTTCTTGAATTGTTATGTTCCCTTTTCATAGCATATACATATAACCATCCCACAATCATTTAATATACAAAGTTCCTGCTCTTTACATTAACTGAGAATAGCTTTCTTTTAATAGAACCATTTTAAACTTGTTAAGTACATGACTTTGCATTTGTACAGTTGAATTTCATCTCTTTTCTATTACTTACCTCTTCAAGATTGTTCCATTAACATCACTCTGAGTTGATGCTTACACTCAGTAATACCTGTTGCAATCTTACTTTTTGTCTGTCTTCTTTATAGACTTCTATTCCCCTTCTTGTTTAAAAATAATTTCTTATTCGTCACTATGTTGAATACTTCATGGAAGCTCTAACAGATAAGATAGCTGTGAAACAGTCCATCTTCTCTAAGAAAGCTGTAAGGTCAATCTAATACTATTATGCTAATGCGTATCACACACACGTCAAAATTTTTTCATTTGACTCAATTCCTATAATAATTATTTTCTTTAAGATTTATTCTAATTGCATAGCCAAGGTCATTATGACAGTCGTGTAGCTGCCTCAGTCATTTTCTTTCCTTTCCATTCAACCAGTACAACTTCTGAGTATCAATACTTCTTTTTTTTTTTTTCTTCAAAAAAATTATTCCATAATGATTTTGGTCATAATGACATAACAAGTCATCATTGTTCCCTAAAAGATGTTTTCTCCCCTTCATTGAAATACTAATTAATCTGAGTATTAACAGGCCTGATTTGGAGAAATTCAGGCATCTTTTACAGTTAAGTTGTTAGTACCTCAGTCAAGCTGATTTCACAATAGTTATACACAGATGGTGTTAACAGTGTGAACTCCAATCTGTAGGATAGGATATTTGTAGGCATAACATGATTATCTTACCTTATCAGAATATAGATTTTTTAATCAATAATTTGAGTTATAATCCCTTTTTCTTATTCTTCCTTATGATATGTTTGTAAAGCTTTTTTTTATAACATTTGCATGTTGGATACATTGCTGCCACTCGCTTACTTGCCACTCAGTTATCACAAAGAACTTCATTAGCTATGATGACCAAGAGTATCCACACAAAACTATTTCTAGAACTGTTCTGTCACCGATATATAGTGGGGAAAAAATTACCAATAATGTTGCAGTTTCTGGTTGTATTAATCTCTAGTAAAATACATAAGTCTCTATTTATCTTCAACCCTTGAGGCTTGTGGAGAATTCTTTTAACACCACCAACAAAGCTGCTTCTGTCACTTTCCCCCAAAGTAACTGATAGAGTGTCTGTTTGTGCCATGCTGTCTTATATTACTTCTTTACAATTTGTCACTTCATTAACAAAACTGTCATACCATTGCAGCTTTCAATATTCATTCCTTAATATCATGCAGCTTTAAAGTGTGTGTACTAGTCATGTTATTAGATACTGTAGGCAGCAATAAAAAGCATATAAATTGATGTGCAACACATATAAAAGTCTATATGTGTACATATGACCACATATATTAGTAGTCAGAACTGGTAAGAATTAATAAAACTATAAAATAGTTGCATGTAACTAGAATCTAGGGTTGTGAAAATATGCATAATCACAGGTAAAGCCAATTTAAAGTAAATAAAAAAGTTGAGGTCATATGCCCAGAATATGCAATGGATTGATAATAAAACAAAATGAAAAAAAAAAAATCTGTATCGATGTCTAAGTGTAATTTTTAAAGCTGTACCTGTCTGTTGCTCAGAGTTTGTTTTATATCTATACCCAACAGTTTTTAGCCTGAACTTCAACAAGAAAATAAAAATAAAAGGGAAATTAATAAGTTAATGAAATTTACCTGAGGACACAATAGCTTCTTTGATGTCATTTAGACAGGAATGGATTTTTTTTCCCCCAAAGTGGTGTTCTAAGCACTACCAGGATCAAAGCAGGAATCACTTGATAAAATGCTTCTGTTTCTGTGATGCTTAGACTAATTACTTTAACAGTCCTACAAATATCTACTGTATCAGAATGTCCCTCAGGGCTTTGCATGGAGATTGAGACACCTGGCATCTTTTTAGACCACAAATATAACCCAGACATATAATCTTCAAAAGAGATGCTATTAACATTGCAGTTACAATGCAGTTAAAATTTATTTACATCAGTAAGGTATCCCTCAATGTGGGTTACTGTAATTCTCAGAGCCTGCATTTCCAGGTCCAGCATCTCAAGCCTGTTGCTCCCCACTCCTGACAGGTGCATTTGAATGAGCTCCCTTCTTCTGCCATGACTTATAGAATCATTAAGGTTGGAAAAGACCTCCAAGATCATCTGGTCCAACCATCCCCCACTAAACCATCCCTAAGCTCTACATCCAACTTTCTCTTGAACACCCCCAGGGACAGTGACTCCACCACCTCCCTGGGCAACCCATTCTAATGCCTAACCACTCTTTCTGAGAAGAAATTTCTCCTAGTTTCCAACCTGAACCTACCCTGGAGCAACTGAGGCCATTCTCTCTTGCATGCTCCTGCTGCATCTGCTACTGCTGGCCCACCTGCCCAAGTGACCTCCTAAACTAGCAAGGAAAGGCATGGAGGAGATCATGCCTCACAGAACTTCACCAAGTTTCTGGTCTCCGATCTTTGAAGAATAATTGCTTCTTTTTCCTATATGTAACTTAAAACTTCTTAGCTAACCAAATGTCACCCAAAATCACTAAGTATTTTCCATCCTCCGGCTACCTTACTGGGTGTGCAAGATATTCTAATGGGCACTGGATCCTAGCTAGTCTAAACTCAACAGACCATTTGCAGGGCTCTTAATTCTGTAATTTATAAAGTAGAGGGTTGTTAGCTCTTTGAGGCCTAGTAAGAGGCTTATGAAATGCTTAATTGTCCATTGTCCATTCTCAGTGACCTCAAAATTCCATCTGCTTCAATACATACACACTGGTTTCTAGTCAGATCAGCATAATGTTCAAAATCTCAATGGGCATCCTTCAACCTGCTTCATCAGTCTTTCTCTTGTTAAAAACACTTAACTGTTTAAAAATATGCTTTATTTACCATTTTCAACTTATTTATAAAGCTTTCTTTTCACAGAAGTCAAACAAAAGAATTAAGCTTCATCTGAGATCTGCCTAAACTGATAGCAATGACTACAAATAGGGCTGAATGTTTTGTCTACACCTGCCTTATATAAACACTCAGCTTAAAAACTAACCCAGCACAGTTCAGCCACTGTCCATAGGGCAGTCAAGAACAATGGGTTGCAGCTGAATTTCACATATACTTTATTTATTAGGATAACCCCCATGTATTCAAATAACGACATTTTGAGGAAGATACTATAATTCTACTCAATTAAAATTATAGTTTTCTGTTGAAGTAGGCCTTTTAAATTTCAATGATGAGGCTGTTGATCCTGCCAAGTTTTTAGGTATTTAGAAATTATTGTATAACATTACACTAATTCTAAGTGCTTCTTGTGACATTTTTCTCACAGGCGGGGAAAAATATATCTGATCATTTCTATTAGTGCTGGAAAGACACTTCAAGAGATAGTGTACAGTGAGTCTTCAAACACTTATGACTGACACCATTTAGTGGATGCTGAGTGCTGTGTATCCTTTTAACACCTCATCATTCTGCAGTGGTATTGACATATTCAAAAAGTATTGCAGATTATTTTTATTGCTTAAACATTCAGTGGTGCCAACAGTACCTTTGTACCTTTGCCTTGTTCATGCCATACACTTCTAAGATTAGTGTGACACTTGAGTCCTGCTTAAATCCACTCTACAACCATAAAAGGATGAAGAAAAGCATGTTAGTTTTTTTCAAGACTCCTTCAGTTGCATCTGCTTCTGCCCTTGTCGGTCTTTGTTTTTCTTTCTCATACTTGTTCTTTGTCAAAAAGTAAATTGGTATTTTTGATATTTACTCAGTAAGCTACAGGTTCACATTTAAAGAATAGCATTTCTTTAAATTAGAAAAAAAGACAACAGCAACAAACACAAAACACAAAGCAGTACTTGTTCTGTAAAAGCATAACAAAACAGAGATACAATACCAAAATGTTTTTCTTTTTTTCATCTGCTACTCAGAACATCACCTTTGCAGACTTTTGTCATAACCTGCTGCTTGAATCCCCACTATATTTGGTCTGAATTCTTTAAAGATCCTACATATTCCATCTGTGTTTCACATAGGCTTTGGTGTCCTGTTAGCTTATCTTTCTATTCTTCATTTCAAGGGACAGTCCTACCAATAACATCATAGTTCTTTAGAGCACAACTGAAATCCTCATATCTTTGGCCTAACTCCCCTCCCTTCCCCTCTCCCCTCCCCTCCCCTCCCCTCCCT